>LQNS02278171.1:6462753-6481046 GCA_001587735.2 Parhyale hawaiensis
TGCGGCTGAAACTGCGTTATATGTACTGCTAGTATGGCTGATACAGCGTTATCTCTACTGATGGTGCGGCTGAAACTGCGTTATATGTACTGCTAGTATGGCTGATACAGCGTTATCTGTACTGATGGTGCGGCTGAAATGGCATTATTTTTGCTGTTAGTGCGGTTGGTACTTTGTTGTCGTTGCTGATAGTACGGCTAATACGGCGTTATCTAGGCTGATAGTGCGGCTGATGCGGCACTATGTGTGCTGATAGTGAGGCTGACACTGCGTTATGGTTCGGCCACCCTGGCGTTATTTCTGACATTTGCTCTTAACGTCCGTTGAATCTTAAGTGAACTGGCCGAAATTGTAGCAGAACACTCGAGCGCCACCAGGCCCAATATACACAACAGAACCTTTGAATTAGAGTCTCAATGGTTCCGGATCTGAGGCGAGGGTTGGGTTTTCATCCCGGTCGATTTTGGGCCCGTTTTGAATCCCAGAAATTAAGGATATTTCCCACGAAATTTGACAGTATGTACTCTGAACAAGACCTCAGAAATTGGTTGTGGAGCTCCAGTCGCTTTTTATGTAGCTGTTCAGACTCGATCAGCTAGTTTTGGCTTGGCAAGTTAAGGTCAACACGATGCTCATTTGCAAGAATTCGCCAGGTCCACCTTGCTCGTTTTTTGTGGTGTATGCCGAAGATTTCTACCAAGCAGTAACCTGGCGGCAAAATTTATGAGTCGTAGATTAGTTTTTCGGTTTATGATTTGTGTTATTGTCGTTTGTAAGTTGATTAAAAACAACTTCCGGAATTTCTCAAGAATATTGTTATGGCTGCATTAGATGAAAACTCGCCAAATGCATAGAAAAGGAATATGTCAGTGTAACGCGTAGATACTTAATTATGCATATTGTACGGTTAGTAATAGCTCGGCTGCTGCGAAACTGAGTAGGCTAATTGGCAAACTGTGCGAACTTACTAGGACACTTCGATTATTATATAATAAGGCGCAGGTGGCGCTATGGACGCCACTCGCTCCTCATAGAGGTCTAAATGCTAAACTTTGTGGCCAGTAGGAGGGCCAGCTGCGAGTTGTCTCCATAGTGCATGTAACCGTTTGAAGTTAAATTTTTAAACACATGAGTAGAAGAGTCATTCGACCGGAAGGTAAAATCTGTTATTTCAATTCTTTGTATACGTAATTCGCTTCTTTGGTGGCATGAGACATGAAGCGTTTGTACAATCTGCTTCTAAACAAAAATTATTGACGTCCATCCAATGCTGCTAGTTTAATAGCCGGTCTCTCAGGAGCCAATAATAGAACGACAACTTTTACAGAAAGGACGCAAAAAAATCTTCGATTTAAGAATTCCGCAATTTACGCTTCCGCTGTGGCACAAGCTAGTAAGACGCGTCCAGTTGCAGCACCATTGCTGTCGAGTGCCATTTATTCTTACTGTTTTGTATTGACAATTCCAGCACGCGGGTAAGGTATAGTGAAGCATAGACCGTTAATTTTATATAGAACAGCATTTTGGCTTTGAAGGCGCTAAACATAAAGGACTGGTAATCTGTAGTCTTAGGGAGCGGGGACACAAATACTGAAGAAATGAGCGACACCTGCGCATTGCAGCTTTTTTTGACTGGAAAAGATTTTATCGGCGTTTTGTCTATTTGTCATCGTACCCACTTGGGAGCGTGGACAGTCTAGTATCGCGTGGCCTATGCTCCGACATTACCTAGCATAATCATAAAAACAAACCTGAAAGAGCTCTGACCCTCAGAATATCCATCTCTCTAAAAAAAGAACTACTAAAAAATACTCATATGAGAAACAACAAAAAGGAAGCAATGATCAGCCTAATTACGTTCCAGTTCCCCCCGCCACACGCTGGCACCGAAATCGCAATCTTGTCTCAGTAGTTAGAGATGCTGTTCTGCTCATTGTCACGAAGTTGCACGTTCTATTCCTCACCCAGGTAGGAAAGTTCGATGCTCGGCAATGTAGCGTCAGCATTTCTGTGACTGATAACCTACTGGAGGAGCTGTACCGATTTTACGGTCGGGGCCGCAGTTGTCACGTGAGCCTTCCGTCTATGATATTATAACTCACACTATCTGTGGTCGACTGCAGCCGCACACTCCTTTGGGTGCTAGAGCTCATTCATCTGCAGCATAAACTAGTGCATGTGGGTTTCCTAGTTAGCGTGTGCGGTCAAGACGACTTTACTTTTTTAGGCTAAGTCTGCTGCTCTTGTACCCCCGGCAGCACTGCATGTTGCGACGCAGGGCCAAGTTCGCTGCTCTTGGTACCCACAACAGAGCTGCATGTTGCGCCACAGGGCCAATTTCGCTGCTCTTGGTACCCACAGCAGAGCTGCATGTTGCGCCACAGGGCTAAGTTCGCTGCTCTTGGTACCCCGGCAGTGTTACATGCTCCTCAAGACCCGACAGAGTGCGGCGTGTCTTTTCTGTATTGGAGTTGGCGCGCGCGCGCCTCGTCCTTTAGAGTTTAATTATCCGTGACAGTCGCGCTTTTTGAATCGTGTGATGTCCAGGGCCTCATTTTTTCTACTGCAACGTTTTAAAGGTTTCCATTTCCCGGAACACTTTGTTAGATTTACCAGCCTTTGCACTAAATGTTCGTCTTGGTTGAAGCCATCGCCTGGTACATCGTAGCATTTTTTCTTAACTCTACTGAGAATTGTACTGATTTTATCGTTGGGAGAGCAGTTCATATGTATGGTTGAAGCTAACGAGCTGTAATAACATAAATAATTTTAACCGTAAACTGAATCAATTTTTGCCTCTAGATGCTTCCTTAGCTCGTTTAAAATAATTTGTTGCCATATTATTCATGTAATAGTAAATTTTGTTATTGCTCTTATTAGATGTAGCCGTTGGATTGATCGTGAGCTCGTTCGATAGTATTTTCAACTAGACTGTCCCCCTAAAATTTTAATCTAGAATTTACCAGCTATTGCACTTGGAGTGATTTCGAGCTCGTTTAAAATTATCTGCTGGAATATCCCAGTAAAATTCTATAAGCGTCTCCGTTTCCTGTAACGTTCCCCTTGGAGGTGTTAACCGGATATCCAATGTTCAATTTAGCTTTTATTTCGATAGCGCCGCTCTTGAACAGTCCATAAAATCGACAATTTCAGATCTGTCCTATAAGAGGGACGGTTCCTTAGAGCTACGTACGCCTTTGCTCGAGCTGTAGAGGCCCAAATGCGGGGCCTTCCATGGCTCATATCATTTGTTTAGGAACTATCTGCAGAGTTTATTGGGAGAACTCAGCCCTGAGTGCTGATGCCCATTCAATGAACTCTTGGTTTGCATCGTTCCGGAGATATCTGTCCCGTAAGAGGCTTCGAACTCTCTCAATGAGTTTGCTTGTGGTCCCCATTCCCACTGTCCAAGTTTGCTCCACTGGAATTGTAGCTGCTTATGACGGCCTCTGCGTTTCTTGGGTCCCGCTCATAACAAGTCTTCGTGTGGCTTTCGCAATGAGCTGGACGCTGATGACTTCAACGCAGTCACTTTTAAAGGAGTTTGAGAAAAATATAAGAAAAAATGTCGTTTGGTCAACGTGTGGAACTTTACTGGGTCGTTTGGCTGAATCGCTGCATTGAAACGAGTTGGAAAAAAGATACGTGAGTGGATGCTTCCATTATTGGGCTTAATTTCCTTTGGATGCTTCAGGGAGCATATGATACGCCCTTCAGACAGGTGACAAAAACTTCATACTTGACAATTGGAAAGTTGGAGCATATGTTTTTCGTAATTTTTGTCGGTGCGGCAAGGATGTTTATTCTCTGACCCCGTTTAACTCGACGCTCGCTTTCATTGACTATTTGAAACATCAAACGTGCACGTACGATGTACCCTTACGACTTGGAGCATGAAAATTTATTGATGAAGCTATTTCAAATCAGTTTTCTTAAGCCCGCTGCCGACGATAGTCTGTTGTCACGTATTTTCAGTTCAACGCGTTCGAATATTTCGTACTGTCGTGGCAAACAACACTGTGTGTCTACCGAAAGTTTCGATAAAATGTTCGCCTTCATATCCGCTGGCTTAGTAAGGGTGCGTTTCCACCAAGCCATTCAATTCAATTCAATTCACGTCATTCGATTCATTTTGAATGAAAATCGTTCCAACCAACACAATCAGCGTTCTTCTGATTCATGAGGCATCCAGTATAAAATATAAGCCTTCGAGCAAGATGGACGTGACTGATGTAGCAGAAATAGCAGTATTGTTATGGTTGAAGCGGCGTAGAAGGCGGAGGAAACAAAAGAAAATGTAAGTGCATCCCTTTAATTGCAGCAGAGCACAATTTGGGGCATTTTCCCATTTGTTCCCAGATTTGCTCAATAATCTGGAGAAATTTCATGACTTCTTCAGGATTGATAATGAGCAATTCAAGAAATTGGTTGAGTGGCTTAGGTCGTCCATAGAGAACAGAATACTTAATACTGCCGTGCTATTGAAGCAGAAGAAAGACTGGCCATTTATCTAAGCTAAGACAATAATTTAAAATATCTCTCTTCCTTAATTTGCCGAGCGTTTAATCTAACTGAAAATGAGGTCAACTTTATTTCCGATGTTTATTGTTCCGATATTGGTACATGATGGAAAAAATAAATGGTGTTGATATTCCAATTAGGTACCTTAAAAAAAAAGAGAACAAAACACGATAATACACCCTGAAAAATTCACATAGATAGTTGCATATTGATTAATACTTATCTAAATATCACAAAATATAAATATTAGAAAGTATACATGGAGCTATAAGCGAAATTATTGTTATATTTGTAATATTGCAGTTTGATGATTGTCATTCAAATGAGAAAAAATGTAACCAAACGCATCATTGAATGTGAATGTCCAAGAATTGAATTGAATGGCTTGGTGGGAACGCTTACATAGGAATTAATGTAACGCATCACGGTAATTCATGAATGACCATGAATTGAATTGAATGGCTTGGCGGAAACGCACCCTAAGTGCCACTAGTGTAGTGTCGCGTGTCTTTTCAAATTTTTAGTGAATGTTGTTTTAGAAAGCAGTGCTTATTTTTGTTGTTTACACAGATACAGCAACAGATTCGAACGCTGGGAAGTGAAAACACAGGACAAAGGACTATCGTCTGCAGCCAGCTTTAAGTTTATGTTTTCGCCTAGGCCGTCTCTGTACTTATTTGTTCGCATTTATACTCATTTTTAAAAAAATAAGTCATGCTTACCCGGAGCCAACACAGCTTAGGTGTGTCGACGCAATTATTTACCGTCAGTTGGGACCCCAAGACCTGCGCGGTTGATAACAATAATGCAGTCAAACTATAAGCTATGCAGTGCACTGCCGCTCGTATGACACTCGCCTGATCCTGCCATTTCTTCCCGCACTTATTGGCTGATTCCATTACGGGAGCAAGGTCGCCGCCGACTGCTGGGCCCTTCCGCACTGCAGCCTTCCTGTTCTTTTTTCTTTCTTCTTGTTATGTCGTTGCATTTTCAGTAATTTCTTACCGCTGCCTGCGCTGTCTTCTTTACTTAAATCCTTCCTTGCTTTGCTACAGCCTTCAATGCCCAGAGATTACTCTTGTAGGAATTGTATACCAGATATTACTCTCGTAAGAATAGTATACCAGATATTACTCTCGTAGGAATAGTAAACCAGATATTATTCTCGTAGGAATAGTATACCAGATATTACTCTGGTAGAAATAGTAAACCAGAAGTAAGTCTCGTAGAAATAGTATACCAGATATTACTCTCGTAGAAATGGTATACCGGATAATCTACTCAACAAGGTCGGTCGAGTGAGCCTCTAAACCTCAGGCAATCTGCTTCTTTTCTCCCATTGTATTAATTGCTAATAAAATTTCTAGTGCGATATTTTATAAGTCCATCTCACTTTGTGGAGTTTATTAGGTAGATCATTGTTACTAATGTACGTAAGTCAACGATGAGATTACTGACGTTCGAGATGCGGCAGTAAAATCGCCTTTAGTTAAAGTGTTGCATCGTGTCACTTGAATTTTCTTGATTGTTGGATCTGTTTCACCAGTGAGGAGGTCGACTAATGCCGGGCCCACATGTGCATTCGTTCGCCCAACAGGTTGCTGGGATGTGCAGTAAGGAGGTTGGATACTACATGGTCTATTAAAGCTCCTTGGTGTGCGTGTCGTTTCTAAACATATTTAATATGCGTTGTATAAATGACGCCCGACTATCGCATCCTCACGTCAGGGTGTCTGTGTGAATGTGAAGTGTGCCCTCGACTGAAGGCCCAGTCACACAGCCAAAACTTACGACTTACGCATGGATTGCGCAGAAATTTTGAGTCGTGAGTGATTCATTAGTGCTGTGCGTAGTTTTTAAGTTTTTCTAACTATAGGAGCATCAGTAACTGTCACTGAATGTTCATTGCATCGGGAGGTTTGAGCTGTGAAGCCCCAGTCACACAGCCGATTGCACATAAATCACGTATAAATTTGGCTTGTGCGTGGTTGTCAGTGAAGAAATTGACCATTTCCGGGGTGGGCGTGGTCGAAAATCACCGACGAATTGCGCATGAACTACGTACAAATCAATGACAATCCAATCACTTGCATAGGAGCACACGGGCTTTAACAATCAGTCTGACAGTCTCAGGGTGATGATTTATGGTGCTCAGAAGAACTTGGAATCTGTTGGTCAAGATGCCGAAAGTGTTCTCCACCACTCTTCTGCATCTCGAAAGCCCTTATTTGTAGATGCTGTTCTCCCTGTCAAGGTTCCTAGCGCTGTAGGACTTCATCAGGTAGGTCCTCAGGCTGATGGTATCATCTCCCACCAGGAAGAAGGGCACATTTTGAGTGTCATTAGGCAAATGCACTGGCGGTGGCCACCCCGTGATGCTGTTGTCCTCTAGCCGTTCTCTCAGCTTACTGTTGTAGATCCGAGCAACTCATCAGAGCCATTAGTAGACTCGTTCACTCACAAGAACTTGTAATCAGACGTCACCATGGCAAACGGGATAATACTGAAGAAGCCTATGTACCTATATTGTAGTACTTAGATCCAGAACCAGGGGAAAGTTTGCATGCCGCGTATTTGCCATCAATAGCACCGATGACGTGGGGGAAGTTCCACATCACGTACCTGTCATTTGCCAGGTTGCTGCAAGCCTTCTTCAGTTCTTGGAGGTGACATCTACTCTTCGATGTAGGTACACCTCTATGATGGCTTCGAAGACTTCTCTGACAAAAAAGACTGAGGGTGTAGTGGGGGACCCTACAGGCATACCTACTGCATGTCATGGTATCCAGATGCCAGGTGACGAAAGGTAATGGAATCTTCAGGCCAGGACCAAGGGGAGCTCTGCAGTTGGTTGTCTTTTTGGTAATCTTAAGAGGTTAGCCTCCCTACAATCTCATCATACATGGCAGGAGGCATACGCATGACGTTCTGGAGAGATCTTGGGTCTTCATTCTAGAGCTCCACCAACAGGCGATCATACAAGCCTTGCTCTGGCCTGCTAGTGATCCAGTCTCTCACCCACACGTGCCTGATCTGCCTACTCCTTCTTCTGACCAACATCTGATGAAGTTGCAGCAGCTGATCATTCTGTTTCTGGATCAAAATCACCAGGACATCCTTTTTATGGGGGTTCATGCTCAATGTGTACCTCTTGGCAGCAAGGACATGACTGGCAAAAGCTGAAAAGTCATACGTGAGTTGTTAGTGATACATAAGTGATTTATAAGTTTTTTATGCATTTTTGTAAGTGAAGAGTCATTGACGAGCGCGGTAGCGATAGATTTCTCGTGAACAACCACTAACGGTCCACGCATATGTCGCGCATCGTCCGCTAATTACGCATAAATGACGTTTAAACGGCGCACAGTCTCGCATACTTGTGAGTGATCACTAGAGCCTTTATTTATTGCGCTTAAAATATTGCAGTTATAGCTCCTAAAATTTGCTCGTATTGCACCTAAAATTGCTAGTATTGCACCTAAAATTTGCTCATATTGAACCTAAAAATTGCTCTTATTGCACCTAAGCAATAGGGGTGGAAGAAATAGGAAACAAGGAAGAGGTAAATGCGGCAAAAAAGTGAAGGAACCAAAAATAAGTCAGATTTCAAACGGGAATAGCATGTCAGTGGATCAACGGACAGCTTTATAAGTTCCAAATACCAATTATCCGTATACATTGCGCTTATACTAATTGACAATTCTTCCCAATGGCGAGAATGATTCTTGTGAATATCTCGCCTTACCTGTTCCCATGATGTATCCTCCGAACGAAAAAGGTTATAAAAATTTAGCAATCAAATTTTTGAGGTTTTGCAACTCAGTTAGGTTTTTACCCCAACATAAACATTGAATAATAATTGGTAAGGGAACCAGTTGTCATGGCGCATGAAGTCTTATGACATGTGGCACTTATTATCAGTGACAATAGATGCCACGTGTCATATGACTCCATGCTACTATGCGAGCTATAAATGCAATACATATTTATGTTATCTAATTCCGAATTCACACGTCCCTCATCGTAACGCGTCCAACCACGAAAATGAACACGAGCTGTGCGTAAACCTTTTTTGTCTCTGTCCACACGAAGAAGTGTCCTTCATTCAACTGAATGACGCCTCACGTTCAGTTATGATATCTTTTATTTACATTTTCACTTATATTTCGTATCGGTTAGAAGTCACTTTCGTATCCCAAAATCTTACAGCCTAATTTTGATAGGAACAGCCTATTTTCACTATATTTATAGCCTGATCAACCGACAGAAGAGAAATCAGCACAGAGCAATTAGTTGGACTTCAAATCGAAGATGCGTCCGTGTTTTTACAACATTTTTAGGTTTTCTAGTTTTCTTATCTTCAACAGGAGTATAGTGATTCTGATCATTGTAGTGGTAAAAAACACCTTGTTTTGTCGAATTGCCCAAGATCTGTGAACGCTGCAGAGGATAAATTTAATATTTATAGGTTCTGTTTACTGAACTTGAATGACGCAGTGTGTTCAAAAAGGGACATGCTTCATCCTCCAGTCTACAGCTTTTGCTGCAACTGCATCTATCAAGTCAATGAGCCGTGTCCATCAGTTTGAGTGAACGTGTTACGATGAGGGACGTGTGAACAGGGCCTAATATACTGCATCTATAGCTCTCATTTTTGTTATTTCACTTATTGCACTAACGCCGTAAACTGCAATAACTCCGGGCTCTTGTGATTACAATTTTTGAGCGGCTCAAAACCTGGTATCGCGCACAAACATGATGCGACGAACAATCACTGACAGCTACTGATGCTCCACATCAGAAAAAGAAAACTTATGAATTACGCACAGCACCGATAAATCGCGCGACACATGCGTGAACCGTTAGCGGTTGTTCGCAAGAACAGCATTCGGCTCCTGGAACGAGACTGGTAAGACTCCAGTCAGTGCGTGTAGGTTATTCATTCTGCGCGGAGCGGATGCAATAGTAGCTCTCATTATTCGTGAGCCATCAGCGAATCAGAGGTGACCCAAAGTGGTTCAAACGCAGTTTATTCGTGGAGTGTTCGTGATTTATAAGTAATTGTGATTGATTTGTACGTAGTTCATTTGCAATTCGCTGGTGATTGTCGACCACGTACACCTCCCAAAATGATCAATTTCTCCACTGCCGAATCAGAAATTTATAGGCATATATCTGATGTTATAGAATACCCTTCTCTATTTGCTCTTAGGCAGCCGATAAACGCCTATAAATTTCCGAGTGGGTGACAGTCACGCATAAGCCAAACTTTATGTGTGATCGGCTGTGTGACTGTGCCTTAACAAACTACACTCGTCCGAAGGAAGTTGCGTTGGCGAGCGAATTCCTGCACGATTGAATTGTCCGCGCGTTATGAGGTCGACGTTCGACTAAATCCAATGCAGTCGACTAACCGAATTTTTTTCCTTTTTATTCTTTCATTAGGTGGATCTGCATGGTCAGCACCGTTGCAGCTGCTGCCGCGTGAACCGAAGCTTCATTCATTTCTTCCAGCAATTTAAATATTGCGTGTGAAACTGGAACCCAGGTTATTAAATTGTTAATTAATTAGAATTTTCAATACTCAGTTAGGAATGTAATTATTTGAATATTTGCTAATTGGAAATCTGAAGATTTATTTAAAGTTATTGGGAATGTAAATATTCAATCATACGAGCACACTTGTTTATTTAATAACAAATATCATTAGTTATGGGAGTTATTTGTATTCAATTGCAGAAAATATTCCTAATAGACCTACGTCCTAGAAGACAGTAGGTACTCCTAATAGACAAATAAATGATTGAAACTGCGGGCCTAAAAACTCATCAGAAACAATAGCTATAATATTTTGTGTTTGGTGGAATTTTTCATAAAATATAAAACGGGTAGTATTAAAAATGTTTCTTTGGATAAAAACAAAACTAGTTAGCTTATATACTGATGTATTTATTAACGACATGGTAATAAACAACTTCATATTACTAGGAAACGTTAACATATCGTAGTCAAAACATACCATTTTCTACCCGATGAATAAAAGAAAACTTTTAGCATTGACTAAACTAAGATACTTTTTCTAAATAATAAACATAGAACGTCAATTCTGATTACTATTTACTGCATAACTCACTGCAATAATCAGTGAGAGCAAATTTCATTCAACAATACTCCAATTAAACAATGATTTTTTCTAATGTTATGAACAGATAAAATGCGAAAAAAATTTTGTGTTCTATTACCACTCTTACTAAACACTCGATTGCCAACCTTTCGTAGTTATGGGTTCGCTCTTTGTAGAGGAAATATAAACTTTTCGCTGTACTTTATCCCATTCATAATTATAGAAAACTGTAGTTCTCTTATGAGACAAAATCTCTTAGTAGACCAGCCATGTTCGGCACGCAACCTTTGTCTATTAGGAGTATTTACTGTACTTGAATATATAAAACACTTTTTAACTGAAAATTAAAATAATATTTTGATTGTAAAATGAAATATTTAATGAATTAACGACAAAATGTGGTTAACTTGTGCCTTAATTAATTGGAAACCTAAGTATATATGTAATCGGAATCAAATAAGTTCATTTACAGTGTATGAAAATTTAAATTTGTATCCAGCAGGAAACATATTTCATGGGACATTAAATTTAGTTATGTTGAAATAGAAGTGCTGTATAGACTCAAACTATATTATGTTTGAACAAATAAAAGCATGAATGTATAATTTAGGATATAATTTGAAACCATATTACTCAGTTATTTGGAAATACGATTATTCACTGTGGATTCAACCGTTGGACTTTGCCTGTACTCGGACAGACATACCGCGGGGGTGTTTGCAGACACCCAGATGCACTTCAGTTCCGGAGCCACATTATTCAGTCGCACACACATCTAGATGCGAGAATGCTCAGCTCGCACGTCACAGTTCATTTAGTACAGATAGTTCTGGCAGCCCTAAGGGAACACCCTTTCGCCCAATCTCAGCCAATCAGCGACCGCCGTGACTGGCGTCAATTTCAGCCAATGGGCGACTGCCACGTCACTCTGCTGGTGTAAACAAATGAGGCCGCGAGTGGCGGCTCTTTGTTCTGCAGTATACCAGAAAGGCTTTCCCGCCAATTGTTTATCATTTATTACCTCAAATGGGAACTACCAATTCTGGCCATATACTTAATTACATAAGTAAAGGAAAATAATAAACCATAGATATGATGTGTGGTATTGCATCTTGATTTTCAGCGCCATAAAAAGAACTGAGAAAATCATCTGAAAATGTTGAAGCAAATGCTTTGCGGGGAATAGAATGATTTGCATGAGTTTAAAAATAAAATTAGACGATTTTCATTCACCAAAACAACTTTGCATTTTAACAAGTTTTAAAGTAGAACGTTATACACACATGAAAAGCACAATAAACTGCAACTGAACAATTTTACCAACGTTTATGTAATAAACAATCGCGACACACGCTTGACCTCTCGCATACGCGACGCCATATTAGAAAGTACCCAAGATGTCTCTGTCTTGGTATTACCCAGGATGCCCCGCTGCAAAAGGAGTGACGCTATTGGCTGATACATTTTTTGTGTGACGTCACCACTGTGACGTCACTCTGCTGCGACTGCAGTTGCAGGTGCTGCCACTCTATTGTCTGACGTAACTATCTGTAGTAAATGAACTGTGCCACACGTCTTCCCGATTTATATATATATATATATATATATATATATATAAGTGGGAAGTATAGATACGGTAGTATGAACGACATACGAGCTACACATCCTTCCATTAACCCGTTTCCGGTTGATGCTTTCCCGGATACTGACAACTCCACAGATATGTTGTCCACAATAATATTATTGTGCCCAACCTATGGATATGAGTTAAGTTGCGCGTGCTAATGCACAAAGTGTGGCCCGACATTAGACACACTTGCTTTTTACAGCTACAGCTTCCACTTAACGTTTCATTAAGCAATACAGATATGTGCTGAGTTCAATTAAAGTATGGGTCACTGTGCCGTACTTATGAAGATGTATGTGATCGCTGCACTTAGGATCGACGTCGGCATCTTATTTACGAGCGCAAGTAATTATTCACTGAACTTGCCTTGCCCGATACTGTGCGAAATCCTACGGGTCATCCCAAATTTGCGGGAAACATAATAATCTTTATATTATTGGTATCATTTAATGTTTGAGAAGTACGTTAACCCCTTACCAGTTCAATTAACCATTTCTTGCTTTGTGAATCTATTTGAGACCCTTGCAAGTAGTGCTATCACATGAAAAGTTATGTTTAATGCGGATATGAAACTGGTAACTTAATGTATAGAAAAAACACAGTTTATAATGGCGGCACAGTGTTCCTTTGATTGTTATAAATACCTAAACAGATCTTACTCAAGTTGTTCTTTGTTGCCGTAGTAGTTCTTTATCCTTTAGTATTCCTAGGGAAGAAAGTTCCCTCGTAGCAAGGAAGTACAGCCTGAATAAGATAGGGTGAAGGAGATATATTTATAAATCCTACTGTCTGATGTCCGTTATCGGTGAAAACCTTGCTATTTTTACAAGAAACTAAAGTTACATTCGAGCCTTCTACTTTTAGTATTTAGCTGTGACCGTTGCGCATTTATAGTTTTCGGTGAAATGGTGCAAGTTAATTCTATGAGAACTAAATAATGCGTATGTTTTTTTTCTAGCATAATTATCATTGTTTATCTCATCGTTTATGAAGCATGTAGAGTGCATGCAAACGTGATCGAACAGTCATTTCGGACAGTAGAGAGTTCGGGGTAATACACTGTACTCCTTCCACTCGTAGCAATGACTAGTTGTTGTTGTTGGGTAGCCTCAAAGGGTGTGGAGCTTATGCGTCACCGTCTTCGACCGCATAGAAGAAATAGGGTGAGGCGTTTCGATCCTTCAGCCTAGTGTTGCAGGCTCGGGTCCACGTCACCACCGTGATTAAACAATAAGGCCGTGCCTCAGTCAGACCGAAAGTCCCGAAGGAACCAAACAGGGGAATGCAAGTGTTGCAGGCTCGGGTCCACGTCACCACCGTGATTAAACAATAAGGCCGTGCCTCAGTCAGACCGAAAGTCCCGAAGGAACCAAACAGGGGAATGCATGAGTGTAACAAGCACCCCGTTTTTTTGCTCTTCAGGGAATTTTATTGCATCTCGGTCCCAGCTGCCAATGCAGCAAGTTAGGAGCCACTGCAGGTCAAATTCTCTTGGAAAGTGACCGTTACAAGCAACAAGTAACGTTTTTTTTTTGTAGTCTTAGGGAGGGGAGGCTTGCAAGTAAATATATGAAGCCAATGACGTTCCCGCCTCAGATCTGAGTTCCGTTAGCTATGTAGAGC
This sequence comes from Parhyale hawaiensis, assembly GCA_001587735.2. Taxonomy (NCBI): domain Eukaryota; kingdom Metazoa; phylum Arthropoda; class Malacostraca; order Amphipoda; family Hyalidae; genus Parhyale; species Parhyale hawaiensis. The sequence continues at coordinate 6,476,649 of LQNS02278171.1, forward strand.
TCATCAGCCTTCCATGTGCATTTCATCACTCGTGGGTTCCAACAACCCCATCTTTCAAGTGGCTTATGCTCCCGCAAAAAGCGGCCGGTGGCCAACGAGAAAGGATGCAAGTTTGGTCGCCTGGAACCGAGCCCGCGCTAGCTGCCTCTTACGACACCAACACGGGAATCAAATTCTAACGCCCCCACTCCAGGGCACGCGATCGCTAGTATATACAAGTAGTCCTCGAAGTGCGCCCCATTCTCGCCCCCATTTGTTTTACAAAGTTTTATTACTTTAAATAAAACAATTTACTTCCAGGTATTCGATACATGCTTGTTAAGCTTGAATCAAGAGTACCAATATTGAGTACGAGGAAGTAAAAATATGCAACCTGATTAAAAACTCCGTAAAGCAAAGGGGGGAGGGACGGCGGCAATATATCGCCTATTTGTTTGTATGCCAGACAATTATTACTGCATGAAGGCGCCTAGAACTGGGATTCACACAGGCACGCCTGCGACTGTTCAGTGCCAGCAAAGAGGTGCGCACAGCACAGGCAACTAATTAAGAGTATAGGTAATAGATTGCCGCTTCGCCTCATTGAGTTTCTGGCTTTGATCTCGCTGCTAATGAGAAGAGCGTGCTGGTGCGAGCCGTGCATACGAATGCGTCCTCTACTTAGTCCTGTGTTGCTGGAATGTACTACTGTGCTAATAAACAATGAGAATATTGGTATTTATTTTATCTATCACGGCCATAGGGGTTACTTTCTTTACGGTTATCTATAAATACAAATGCGTCCTCTACTTACTCTTCTGCTACTTGAATGCAAAATAGTTTCAGTAAGCGTCAGGTAGAACGATGCTATTTTCACATATCGGGGCCATAGCCCATGGGATTATGTTAATTGTTTTCATCTATCCTTTGTTATGGGGAGCAGCGCTTCCGGAGAGACCTAGTTGGTGACATGGCTTTTACGAATGGTACGACTTTTGGTGCGCCTGCGGTACTCGCTTTGCTTCCTTCCTCCTCCTCCCGCCTCTGACCATCATTCTTCGGTTTTTCTCTTTGTTTTTGACTCACGACATATTACATGTTCCTTCCTACCTCTAATTAAATCAACATTGTTTTGGGTATGAGAGCCTGAGCTTAGAGAAAACCTGACTAACCATTAATTGCACGTCGAAGTACTGAAGCTCACTCAGGCCTGTGATGCTGCGGCGCTGTTCATAAGATGCACCGTAATGAGTGGAGGTGATGCGTCAATGTTCTGGTTTGAATAACTGAAGCAAAGGTACTGAAGGTAAGCTGATCAACCCCGCACGTTTGTCGTCACTCCTTTGTACCAGCACTTCCATGAATGAATGTGGCAAGACGTTCATTTGGCAGCACTCCCATGTGCGTGCGCCCCTAGGTATGTGCTAGCACTCTTATATGCCAGCTCTCCCTTATACCAGCACGCCCATTTGTCAGCACTCACTTCTGCCAACAGTCTCTTGTGCCCACACTCCTTTGTATCAGCACTCTCTTGTGCCTGCTCACCCTTGTATCAGCACTCCTTTTTGCCATCTTTCTTGTGTCAGCTCTCCTTCGTTACCGGCACTCCCTTGTGCCGACACTCCCTTGTACCACCACTCCCTTGTGCCACCACTCCCTTGTGCCACCACTCCCTTGTGCCACCACCTCCTTGTGCTACCACTCCCTTGTGCCACCACTCCCTTGTGCCACCACTCCCTTGTGCCACCACTCCCTTGTGCCACCACTCCCTTGTGCCACCACTCCCTTGTGCCACCACTCCTTTGTGCCACCACTCCCTTGTGCCACCACTCCCTTGTGCTACCACTCACTTGTGCATGCCAGCATGAGCTCGCAATAGCCCCCTCCTGTGTCAGGACTACGATGTGCCTACACTTCCATGTGCGGCAATATCATCAGCGTTTGGTATGCTTAACGGCGTAAGGCAAGGAAGCTTACTCTTCCCAATTCTCTTCAGTATTTTGATTGGCAGTATCCACACCCAACTGAACGCAGCTGGAGTCGCACGCTATATTAATGGTAATGCAATAAATGCGCTCAGCTATGATGATTACTTGCTCCTTGTCTTTCCTCAGTTCAGTACGCTGCAAAACTGCTCTCAATTCGCGAGGCAAGCCAGCAAAAAAAAAAATAATAATAAAATAAAAAAAAAACCTGTATTGAATAAAATACTGTTAAAACTACTGTACATGTACGTTATACTTATGACAAGTTACTTGCCCTCTGATAATGTCACTCGTTTCACTGGTGTCGATCTCACTTATGTTTACAGCTTCTATTACTTGGGTGATAAAATTACTGACGATTTTCGTGATAACCAGGATACAGAGAAAGAAACACGAAAGCTGCACGCAGTGCTGTAACTCGCTTAGTTGATCTTTGAGTAGAAGCCTTTTGGGCGCCGACGTGTTGTTTGTTATGACATATTTCGCTGGCTGATGAGTGTGCCCAGATCAACTAGCGCAAGAATATTAGCTCAAAAGTATACAGGTTTCTTCGATGTCACTAAATTCCATGCGCTTCAGTTTCCAGATCAGGATAGAAGTATCGGATATCACCTTAATATGATCTATATTGGCCCTGGTGCACACTAACAAGTACCTACAGCCGGTGGAAGCGCATTCCATAGACCGCAACAGTACTTTGCTCTTAGATCCAAGTGGCCTCTGACGCTGGCGGCCAAAATGGGAAAAATGGAACGTTCCAAAGAACTTTAATGAACATGTCCAGACACGGTCTTGCAGGCAAGCACCCAAGTGCGTCCCCGCCGTTTCCAAGATACTTCTCCGCAAGAAAAATGTTGGGTACCTTGGAATTTTTTCTTCAGTATTAGAGAGGGGAAAAGACTAGCTCATGAGAAAATCCCATTTTTCCGTTGCTGACTCTTAGCCGCCTAGGACCTAGGAGTCAAGTAGTGTTGCGGTCTATGCGCATACCATTACCAAACAGGAGCCAAACAATGGGCCGCAATGCAGTGTAGATTGTAATTATGGTATTTCTCGCAGTATTTGTATCTATGTACTGTAGCTCTAGTGATAAACTTCCCCGTGCACTTGCACGAAGTCGCTATGTGTTCCTAATAAAGTGTATTTGTTTTTACTTTTCTTTTAGTCGTTACGCTCGGTAGAAGGCTTCGAGTGTTCGTAAATGCCTGTGGTTGTGCCTGGGCCGAGGAACTTATTATGTATGTTTTTGTTACAGTTTGGCTCTAGTGCTGCTGTGTATGGTCTGAGAGCTGAATAACTTGCCGGGGGAAGCAGAATTAGGACGGCTTCCCTACTGAATCACTAATTTGGGTCATCACTCTCTTTTGTGCCAGCAGTCCCTTGTGCTAGCACTCTCTTGTACCAACACTTCCTTGTGAGGGCACTAGTTTATTCCAGCAGTTCCCACGTACCAGCACTCTCCTTTGCCAGCACTCCTCTGTACCAAGACTCCCCCTGTGCCAACCCTCCTCTGTGCCACCACAATTCAGACTTGCGTTCCTTAAGCCCTCGCCAGCCCAGCCTTTACGCCTCATTGCTGACTGCCTGGAGTCATCGCAGGAAATTAGCGTTGGACTATTTGCCCTGAGGCCTCTCGCCGGCCCTCTATTTTTCCTATGCGATTCCGTCCTTCTTTTATGTGGTGCTTCCTTTCTGCCATTACGATATCGAGTGTGCGCGGTCCTGACGCTCGGTCCAGTGAAGCTGTTTTTGTTTCTCCGGTCGTGGATTTTTGTAGAGGTCCTCCTAGTGGATCCCGTACCGGTACTTCCAGCATGCGTCGGGCTGCGTGCATAGTACTATCCTTCAACACAGTGTCTGATGACATCATCAAGCTATCATACCCAGTGCAAGCCTTCCTTGTTTGTTTCTATACATCGTAGTCATTTGTCCAAGCATGCGCTCGGCGGGATGTGGGATGAAGAACAAGACGGACTTGGACAAAACACTTCATTCACACATCTTCTTTACCAGTATAGTACATATATAGTGAGCTGCACAAAGAGATGTACAGCGAATTAGGAAAAATGCACATTGACGTAGTCTACATTAAAGACAGGCATTAAAACAGAGGTGTTCGTTATCTCTAAATCTTCAAAACAAAGTTGAGAATGGAAGAACGCAACACTGCAATGTAGAGTTACTGTCGTGACAATATTTAATCACAGTGCGAGTAATATATTTCAGGCGTTTCACTTACGAAAGAACAAAACGCCCAACAAAATAATTTTTGCTTTTCTTAACATAAAGAATGTCGTCAATGCATGGATGATAGACGAGAAAATTCCTGTAGTCTTAAAAGGAATTTGAAAGTAGCAGCGCTTGGCTGGAGTCCATTTTTATCTATACGATTCATACACACATGAGTTAACTATAATAGCTGCGTGACGCACAT
>LQNS02278171.1:6482153-6496838 GCA_001587735.2 Parhyale hawaiensis
CCTTTCGCTGATAACTGAGCGAGGCTAAAGTCAAAATACTTCTGCCGGCTAAACGCACGTGTTAGTACGCGACACAAGATTTACGAAATAAAAGTTAGAACATTATGAATTCGTGCTTGCCGCGACATCATTTATTATCGTGCTAGCAGCATGGCTTTTTTGTACGCCGAATAGGTATACGCTCCTGTAGTAACTCAGAATTTTTAAACAATAGGATGAGTTTATTAGTGCGCTATTTTTAGTACAATATATTAGCGTCTTTGTTCAAAGAGGAACATTTTTGTTGTGAGGGCTAGTACTATTTCTATGACGTGAATATGTGCTTCTTGGACTTCATGGGCTTCATCTTTCATTAGAAGTATTTAGTTTGTGCCATGGGCTAGAAGTTCACGTATTTCTAGTCCGTTATGTTTAGTGCAAAGAATCAGTGTCTATGCCCTGAAAAACCTACAGCATTGCGCGTCTTTTAAGCACACCCTTCTCAGTGTGTTACCCTGCAGCAATAGCCCTTTGTACGAGCTCCCACCAAATGAGCTGACGCGTTTTCCTTCCAAGTCGGGCCCTGGAAATTATCTATGTGCGGCTTTTTGTGACTTGATATTTTCTTTGTGTGTGATAAAGTGAGCGCTGAGAGCTTGACTGGCATCTTAATTATGATGGATCGGCCGCGGCAAAGTGAACCTCCGATATTTCAGGAGCCTTCGTTGTCTATGTCATGAGAAGACTGCAGCAGCGTTATCGATACGAAAAGGCCTGATGGTTGTCAGTGCAGAGCTCTTGGCTCTCCGTCTGCGGCTCAACTGTAGCTTTCTTGGCTTTTGTAGACTCACGTTTGTAATGGAAAAATGCAATGATGTTGATGCCGAATGGTTTTCAGGCTGGAATTCTGCTACCAGTCTTTGACTTGATTTTATCAACCATTGTAATGGTGAAACTGCAACATTATCGACACGGCGATGATTGATGCATGGCTCTGTTGAACTTTCTAGTAATAGTAGTAGAGATTTTACTAGCTCTTCAGTGGCACACTGCCTATATCGCGCCGTCTGTTGAACCTTGTGTCGTATGACTCGCTCCTAACTTTTGTAGCATTTAAACTTGTTTACATCTTTGCAAGGTAATAAAATTATTAACATGAAAATTCTTTACAGCTGAAACAAACGCATTGAGAACCCCTTACCATCGATCCATGACTTATCTTTTTCGATCTTGCCTACACCAACCCTATATACTTGCTAACCTGTGTCAATGAAAAACTGTAGCGTCATTGCTACTTAGGAAGTTAGAGGTTACGTTCGATTGGGCGCCGAAATTAAGCAGTTAAGGCTTGACTTGTCCGAATCTACAGACAGGTGCGCTGACGGAGCTTCAAGCATTAACCCTTAACTGCAATCATTGAGACTTCCAGAAACTCAACAATGCTACTTCAACAGAATTTTTCAACCGGTTCAGCGCAATCGCGTTGCTTCTAACACTTGCAACACGATTTTAAGTGGTAAAGCCAAAGCTTCTGACTGGAGTTTCGAAAAAGCTCAGTCTCGAAAGCTTAATTTCAGCGCCTAGTCGAACATGCCTTTAGTATCTTCGAACTCATTGAGTCATTGGCTAGTTGTCTTTATCATGATCTTTCCTTAACCTTTGCTCATATCCTGCTCAGGAAACTCTGTTATCGTGTCGGAGAATCTTTGGCATGTTTTTACTCGTCAGTGGCTGACATCACTAACAAGGCTGCAGGTTACTTCTGGCGGTATACGCTGACAGAGTCTGTGTTTGTAAACCAGTTGCTGCCGAGCTTTTCCTACTCGCGTCGCACTTTGGAAGCAATTGAAATCTTTAGGCGAACTTCGGTTAGGAATTAGTAAAAATTAACGCCACACTTTGCTTCCTATTTACCACTGTCGCATCGCATCCTACAGCGCTCTAAGATGAGTTTTTTTTCTCATTGTCTGAAGCGTTTCTCGGCTTACTGATGCTAAGCGGCACACTGTAAGTTTAGAACAGCGACTGCTCTAGACCTTTATTTAATCTTAAAGTGCATCTGTAGCTTATGTTCTGCTATGCTAATTACAAGTCAGGTTCTGTTTACACCCTAAAGATTTCACGGCAGCACAACTGTATGTGGCTGGAACCAATAAAACGAAGCCTCTTGTCACTTTGCCGTAAAATATGCCTGCTAAGACAATTTTCATCCCATAGTTTCTTGCTGCACCCAACGGTAGTCTCTGCTATATTCAGTCTCAAAAGACAGTTAAGGTACACAAGCAGTCTTTGTTTGTGGAAAACTGTAAACAACATTGTATTTTTTCATTTTTTGATGATATTAGCCTCAGATTTATATATTGCACCAACCTTCGGTTTTCATTACTCTTAGCATCGCCAGACCTCGCTCGCGTCTGACGGTACACAAAGCACTCCTGGTCATTTGCGTTTAGACTCACCGTGCGACATCTACAGTCAAGCTTAGAATCGAAAGACTTCTTCGGTACCTACTTATTATCAAAAGTCGTTGCTGGTATCTGTCTCAGCTACTGAACAGAGCCCGTTAGCTGCCGCCGTATCTGGACATTTGAGATAGACTGTTGGAGCAACGAAGCTTCGCGTGTCCTCCTCTTCCGTGCCATCCGGCCACTTCCGTGACCTTCTGAGATGCCTTAGTCCTCAAGTCTGACAGGCCGTGGCTACCGTGCTGGATCCTTAGTCGTATAAACGCAGAATATGTTTCCCTAATATCCCCTTGTCTAGATTGCAAAGCGAGGCAGCCATTCTTGTTTATTGACCGTTTATTTGTTTTATCGGCAGAACGTATTGTAGTTCTCTTACCGAGGCATTTATCTCGTGTTGAGAAAGCGCACTTAAAGAGCTCATCGATAATATTAACTGTGTACTGTTTCTTTTGCCATAGAAACTTCTTGTGCGTATTGCATAGTATGGCAGCCATTCCTTTTTATAGAGCGTTTATTTTATATCGTCAGAGTTGACTGTAGTATACACGCCGAAGAGCACCTAGCTTCTGTTGAGAAAGTGCAGTCAAGTTTTGCGTCTGCTATATTACAGATCAAATTTAATAAGCTCTTTGTGGATTTGTGTGACAATACTTTCATAACAATTGTTGGGGCGGTCTTTAGGGCCTTAGAGTGTTAAGGTCATGCAAATTAAATGTAGTTCAAAAGTCTTATTTAATAGAGCACTGTGATGTAATGCTGTGTAGCAACTAGAGCGTTCGATCTAGTGGCAGAAGATACCTTTTTGACTGGCGCATCTTCCAAGTGTTTTTTTTTTTTGTCATCTTCTCTTTTTGTTTTTCGTCTTTTTAATGCTTTGCGCCTTTTTTTGCGCCAATAGTAGCGCACTCGGCCAACTGAGAAGTTCCGGCAGGAATGCCTAGATAAAACATTCATATACTGATGAGACATAATAAACTGAGTCTCACTGCTCGGATCACGTCGTATGACGTGGGTGCGGTGGTAAAACCAGGACTGTCATATTAATAAAAAAAACCTCCCGCAGATCAGTTAAGCTTTCGTAAAGTCAACTTCGACTGCACCCTCGACTAGGAAACTCACGCGCACTGGTTCGTGCTGCAGATATTTTCTGGGGNACGCCAACGCAAGAGTTTCACCTCCACATAATTCAGTATGCGATAACGTTGCCGCGAACAGAGCTTCGGCTTGCACGGTGCTCTGCCACCTAGCTGAATGACTAAAATATGAGTCGTTTCATGCAGTTATAAACTATGACGAGCGGCAGTGGTAGAGCTTCGAGTATACCTCCTGTTTCTGGGTCAGTTTAAAGTTGCAATGGAGTAGAGTTTTTTATCGTGACATTCAAACGCGTACGTTGTAGCCACAGCAACGTGACTGCCAGACTTGAAAGTGGTGAGTTACCAGACAATTTTACGCTAGTGTGCATTCCTCCTTACATATGCACTGTATCATAATACACAGTCATTGGTTGTTTGCTTACTCGCTCCCTTGGTTAGTCCATCTCTCCGTCACGCTCTCAAGAGCTTAGATAGGAGATAATTCAATAACTGAACAAAAAGATGAGATATCGTGAAATTCCAGTTTCTGGACTATATATCCGAAAGTTGCAATACTGCATATGCTGGAGTCTGCTTCGCTTTGAAAAGTTTGATAGCTTGGCGCTATTTGGTATGTGTATAGTTTTGAGTGTGGCAGATGGAATGGAATGTCAAGCCTTTCAGGTACGAGGAGTAATATTTGCGTACTTTTGCTAGCAAGGACAGCATAAAGCTTCATTACGAAATTATTGTCGTTATGTTTGACCACTAGATACTCTAGTGTGTTAATAAAAATATCGTATTTTCCTTAACTAAGTTGAGGCAACGGCAATTATCTGCACTTATCTGCTCTCCAGTTCCTCGATTTCTCTCGATAGTATCTCTTGGGTCCCTTCCATCTCTGGGGGCTGCCCCCCTCCTGGAGCTGCTTTAAAAATGCCCCGGCGCCAGTATGTGACGTCAGTGTCCTGCGGTCTCGGTACCTACTGTTGTCCTCAGGTGTGAGTGCTATTGTGCTTTGTTGTTACGCAAATCTTCAGTGTTTTTCTGTTGCTTTGTCTCAGTCGTGCATGTGCTGGCAGCGTCTTTGGTGATGTTTTATTCTGTGGGGCCCACTCGCTCCCAAGAACTCTATTTTTCTGTAGATGTTTAATCGTTATAAATAAGTTAAATGATCTATTCTGTCGGAAATTATTTATTTAAAACTTATTTATTTACTCAGGGAAGGAATTTTCTAGTGTATGCATTAAATACTACCACAACGCGCCTGGGCAGAATACCTACTCGTGCGTCCGCCATGTTTATTTACGTTTGTTGCACGATCGTTTAGTTTCTTCCTATTGGGAAATTGTGAGTTCTTTCCATCTTCCGAAAAGTCAAGACTTTCACCAGTCAGTTTCCTTAAGACAATGCGAGAATAAAATTTTGTTACATCACTGATTAGAATATTAAAAATTGGAACAACGTTTCGGTCCATTACAATGTCCGTCTTCAGGCTTTCATATAAAAAATTCAAATCGGTCATCTGCGAACGTAAAAAGAACTATTAATTCTAAGCACAAACAATGTAGTAAAAGTATAGACCGTCATATTGTTGCACAAGATTACAGGTACAGAAAAGATAATATGTACTGGTTACTATTTATGCATTCACAATGTAATAAAATATCGTCGATTATCCTATTATTGCACACCGTATTCAGGTGCTAAGAGGCTATTTGTACTGGTTACTAGCACAAGAACACCGCGACAGGAAATGACTTCACTCTGTTGCTGCTGGAAACTAAATGGCTGTTGCCCAATGGCTTGAGTGCTATCTATAGCTTGGATCTTACGTGAATGATCCGGTTAGATAAGTTTTAAGAAATTCATGCCCTGGTCGTATTTGATGTTATTGAATGGGTTTCTTGCTTGATGGTAATTGCTTCAGCTATTTTCAGGTCGAGGAGGTAATGGCTTTTTCAGTTGTATTTAGTAGTAAAGATTTAGAAACCATAACGTCCTTGACCTGAAAATAACTGAAGCAATTATCACCAAGCAAGAAACCCATTCACTCGTCTTCGTGTGCTAGAAACCAGTACAAATAGCCCCTTAGCACCTTAATATAGTGTGCAATAATATGATAATCTATAGATATTTTATTACATTATGTATGCATAGATAAATAGTAACCAGTGCAAATTATCTTCTCTGTACCTGTAATCTTGTGCAAGAATATGTAGGTCTATACTTTTACCACATTGTTTGTGCTTAGAATTAATAGATCTTTTTACGTTTGCAGATGGCTGATTTGAATTTTTTATCTATAAACCTGAAGATGGCCATTGTAATTGACCGAAACATTGTGCCAAATTTTAATATTCTTATCAGTGCTATAAACAAAACTTTATTCTCGCATTGTTTTAAAGAAACTGACTGGTGAAAGTCTTCTAGCTTTTCGACAGGTGGAAAGAACTCTGAAATTAAATTGTAAAACAAACGCTGAGGCACAGTTGTTAATTTTTAAATTCTATGAAGAGAATGAAGAAACTTGCTTTTATATAGCGTAACACGGTATATTCATGCGTTATGTACTATAGCTTGACTTCTACTACTTACATCTTTTGATTTTTTTCTTTTGTCAGACTTGGAGACATTCCCCATCCTTTGTTGTTTATTCATGGACTGGATCACGTAATAATATATGTGTCTGCTGTTTACCTTATGTCTGTGTGCAGTTCAAGACTTTCCTTACGTCATATTTAGTTATTCACCTACATACTTTTTGCTGTTTTTGTCATTCGTCCTTTCAAGTTCTGCGATAAACTTTTCACTTCATAAATTACTCTTTTCATTGCGGGAAGGAAAGCCAGGACAGGTTCCTGTTCATTTCATATTGTTTCTACTTTATATTTGCCTTTTGCACCTCAGGTATTCGTGGTTCCAGTACCGAACTGGCGATCTCATCTGTCTTTGAAGACACTTATCCTGTAAGCGACATCTCAGTGAATAATCGTCTATCCTACCTTTCCTTATGGAACTTGTAGTCTACGAAATGTTACCCGACAAAAACATTGCCTCAAAATTGCTTAACATTTACCGCTGAGGTACTGTTGTTTTTCCTCCTCAGTAATGGTTGTTTCACCTTCTTATGCAAGTTTATTAATTTTCAACCTTTCTTCTTTTTTATTCTGTCGCGCTTGTCTGACGTCATTGTCACGATCGGTGTTGTCGTTCTGACTGCAGACGTATGTCGTCATTGTGACGGTGGCTTTCGTCGTTTTTGCTATGGTCGTGCGACGTTATTGTCGCTGTCACTAGTCGTTCTTGCTGCGGTCTTACAACGTCATCGTCGCGGTCACTAGTCGTTCTTGCTGCGGTCGTGTGATTTCATTGTCGAGGTCGCATTTGTCGTTCTTGCCGAGGTCGCGCGACGTCATTGTCACCGTCACTCTTATCGTTCTTGCTACGGTCGTGTGACGTCATTGTCACGGTTACCCGAATCGTTCTTGCTGCGGTCGTAAAGCGTTGTTGTCACTGTCCTGCAGTGGCTTCGTTTACGCTCTGTCATTTACATTGTTACAGTCTTTTAACGCAAACAGTCAGTGGTTGTTAGCAGACTTACGAGTATTTCAATATAGAAACCTGTATATGAATTATAATTACGGAAAGAGCTGAAATTACTCCCGTTAGTATCAAAAGTGGCTTGGATCCAGCTTATTTTATTATTGGGCTCTAAATAAAAAATCGGGAATGTATCACTGACTAAAGTGCTCGGTGACATCCCTAATACCGTATCCTATAGTAAAATTGAAATTTGAACTGGATCTTGGATACCTAACTTTCAAAAGAACATGATCTGGGCATACATATCAGCGCTTTTATTGTCTTTTTTTGTTTTAATGTCTTTGCTATACCACTTTTTTCAACTCTTCTGCCATATTGCAGTATTCTGTAATCATTCATTAATAAAAAATCTCGAATCCTCGAAAAATTCCCTCCCATATTATTCTTCAGACGCGCTGACTACTATGCCAAACATTGATAGTAGGCATAAAGGAAGACGTAAGGATGAAAAATCAAATCATCTGCTTCTCCAACGTCTCTCTAACCGGATCACTACGAGCTGGCGCTTGTGTACTGGCAGTACGAGGGCATAAAAGAAATTGCTCGTTATTGCACATTCTATCGAGGCTACTTGGGAAGATGGATTATTACTCTAGAAGTAACTCATTCAGTGGGTATACTGTGGTTAATAATACAAAATGTCTCAAGGTAAGACAATAATTGTAATGGCTCCATATTGTGTCAACTCCGGTCCAAGACACTTAATTCCTATCAGCAGTTGTAAGTCTTGCCTTTGTTGACCGAACGCTATTTCCATGTGGTCGTTTATGGCCTAATTTCGCCGTTAACGATCCAGCTCTCTTCTTGGATTTTCTGTCTTGGGAAGCAGCAGTTTTATTTATTTACGACACTTTGTTCCTATGACTCTCGCTGCCCCACTTTCCTTTTTACTTTTGTTTATTAGCTGTGTGTTTTTTCCCGTCTGTAATAGTCCCCGGGAATTCCACTTAGCAGAGATGCCCACTCACTCTTTTGCTCCTGTTTCTTCGCAATGTTTCTGAGTTCCGGTCCTGTTTTTGTCATCTGTGGCGGCTATATCGCAGAGTGGCAAGCGCGCGGGTCATTGTAGCTATATGCCTTTGGTTTCTGGCAACACCGTAATGTGTTTTATTCAAGAGTCAGCGTTCTATACCTCAGTTTTGAACTGTTTACCATGACTTGGTCCCTGTTCTGAAGAGGTCAAGTGTCAGTTGTTTCGTAGCTATTGTTACCCTATGTACTGTAACTCGCTTTGGTCGAACTTTAAGCAGAAGACCATTGGGCGCCTTCGTGTGGCTTATAATGACATATTTCGTCGGCTTATGAATGTATCTAGGTCGTATAGTGCTAGTGTGATATTTGCTCATAAGTATACTGACTGTCTGAAGGTCAGAACAAGGAAATGTGCTTTCAGTCTCCAAAACAGGATAGAAAAATCAGTTAATTCGCTGATAAACGTGGTTTGTGATGGCTCTTGCTGCAGACTGTGAAATATGTATAGCCGATGGCAGTGCATACTATTATTATTGCTGTTATTAAAACTTCACGCAAGGGCCACCACGGACAGGTAGCACAACCCAAGTGAAGCACCTTGCAACACCGGGAAGCCCGAAACGCTGCTAAAGGCAACCCAACAAAAAGCCATTAACAGCTGTCTTCAACGCCTGCAGGTCTACACCACCGAAAGGCGATGCCGGCAAAGAATTCCATACCCCAACAGACCAGGTACGAAGCACCGACCGAACTGATTAGTTAGACATCTAACATTATCCAACGTGAATGTGTACGCACCGACCGCAGCACGTGTTTCTCTTCTAAACACCTTATGTGCAGGTACAGACGAATACAACCAATGCCTCTCATTGTTGTTCACCTTATAAAACATACAGAGTACGGCAACCCTTCTTCTGTGGGACAGGTTCACCAAATCATTACCCGCACACAACCTACTGGTTGAACTAATAAGTCGGTCCAACAGACGCAAGTGACTCAGCAACTGAAGCCCAGACAGGTGAGCAATACTCGAACACAAGCAGCAAAAAAAATGCATAAAAGCATCTACAGACAACCTCACTGTCACCAAACACAGAATTCACCTTACGCAAAAGCCCAATCTTACTAGAAGCACGTGACACTAGTAGCTTTATATATGCGGCTCAAAGGTAAACTTTTCATCAATAACAATACCAAGAATCTCCAAGGAGCCAGACTCCTGAAGCAAGGTGTCGACTATCATCAGATGTGGATGCTGCGGTACAAGGGTCCGAGATCGACTTGGTCTTACTGGCATTGAGCTTCACATTGCAGGCCGAACACCAGGCACATGCGGGACAAATCCCTATTCAGAGACTGGGAAACAGCATTACGCATGCGTGGTGTAGTTATCACTGCTATCAAAGTGGAATCATCGGCATAGTTGATCATTGTGTTTTCCACCGAAGAGAACATATCACTAGTATACAGAACGAACAACAGCGGGCCAAGTACGTTACCCTGAGGGACACCAGACTGAACAGCGACTGGAGCGCTTAAAACGCCGTCAACAGACACACTCTGTTTTCGCTCAGAAACAAAATTGCGAATGATTGAAAGAACCCTACCACCCACACCATAAGACTCAAGCTTGTATAATAAACCCTTGTGGTTGACCCTGTCAACGCTGCGCTAAAGTCCAACTGTACAAGACGTGCCTCAGACCCACAATCTAGAGCAGACTGTAAATGGTGTGACACCGACAGCAATGCGTCACAACAACCTAAACCAGTTCTGTACGCAAGTTGACCGGCAGGCAGCGAACCCGTAACCTCAGCAAAACGGCCAAGCTTACAAGCTACCAATTTCTAGAACACCTTCGGCAAAATGGGCGTCAGCGTAATGGGTCAGTAGTTGGCTACATAGGGCGACACTGGACCTTCGGAAATAGGAATAATATTCTCAGTACGCCAACAACGGGAAAAATTTTCTAGCCGTAACAAGCGCCGGAAAATCACTGCTAGCTTAGTGGTAAGAACGCCAGAAAGCTGCTTATAAAACAGCGGAGACATGCCCACCGGGTCCACACTTCCACAAGGATCAAGGCCCCCAAGCAGTCCCTTGATTGCAGCAGATCTAACGCCAAAGAAGTTAAACGAGGTTCAGGGTGACTTTTCATGGGGTAATAACTACACGTCTCTGCTCTGCTTTCTGTCAAATTGAGCTGACAAGAGCTCCGCCATAGCCAGGGGATCAGCAATGATGCCCCCACCGGGACCAATAAGGGGAGGCAATGAAAGTTCAGCCTTCAAAACTGAGCATTTTAGCTCACTCCGCTAACGATGTGGATGGTCAATACCCAACGACGACTCCATGGAACGCTGCCTCTGACGATGCTGTGCCCTCTCATAAACACACTTAGCCTCGGCCCTGCAATCAACATAGGTCAGCGACAACGTGCGGCACGCGAACGCCGCCATGCCCGATAAGCCAAACAGAGGCCAAACAGTTAGCCGAAATGCAGTGTAGCCGGTACTAAGACTATCAAGCGCTTTCTGTATCTAATTTAAGTCTAGTGATAAGTCATGTTTAATATATCTATTGTACCACCCCTGTTAGTACTTAATAAAATTGATTGATTGATTATGCCATGAACCTAACTAGACCAGTGGCAAAAATAAATATATATAGCTGAAAGTGCTTATGCTTGACTAACAGCTGTAAATTTTACTCTGAAGTTTAAGTTACCTCAATATATGAATGCGATATAGTTCTGCAATTCTGAAAGTTTTCCCATAAAGTCCATAAGGAACCTAAATCGCCACTAACAACATTGCTTGTATTAGGAAATACTTATGTTCGCTAGGAAATTTTCAGTTTTATTCTTCATTTGAGATGCATTCAGAATGAAATGTCGCCGTTTTACAATTATACAAGTTTTCCAATAAGGCACGTAATGTTCCAGAGGTCATCTCTTTACAGCTTTACGCCTCTCACCGTAAGTTTGAGGTTACAGCCTGACGTAACGCCTCTGGTTCCCTTTACAGCCTTGCGTAACTTGCTCTTAACGACTCAAGCACTGGTGCCATTGAAGCTATAAAGGGGAAGGGTCAAATAATGAAGTTATCCTGCTAAGAGGTAATGCAGACCTGGCATAATGCTAATGCAACTCACGCTGGTGCTTGTTGTTCGTTTGGGACGTGAGTGTCGTACTTCTGCATCGTCTTTGTTTTAGAAGTAGCTATATTGTGCATGGAAGGTAGATTTAGTTGGTTTTGAAGTTTGCTAGTTTGTTTAATATGCGCTTTATAGTGTTAATATTGCGCTCACTTTTGCTCAACCGTTTGGGACGTAGTGTTGTGGCTTCTTCATCGTAGCTTTTGCAGAGGTATTATGCAAGAAAGGTTTCGATTGTTCTGGGGTTTTGCAAAGCTGTCCATTCTGCATCGCCTCTTGATTTACAGACGAGCTGTTGTTTGTTTTTATCAGAATCTTATCTTTAATTTATTTTGGGTTTAGCGACGGTAGGTGCAACTACGATGGGATTATTTCAGCGACCTGCTCGTCTTTGCTTTTGCTTTCAGGATAGATATTTTAGGGTGTTGTAAAATCTCTTTAGTTAGGACTGAAATATATCCCATGCTGAGACGCCTTCCTAAAATGATTTATTTCATTGTATCGCATCACGCTACTGATTTTCTGAGACTGCATTCATAGAAACGTTTAAGAATAGAACCTGGCATTCGTGCAGGTAAAATAGGATATTGTAAGATAGGAGCGTGCCGAGGAAATTAGGAATTATTGTTAAAAGTATTAGCGTTTGATAGAACAAATGGAAACTGAACGAACTATTATCATTATTGCCTATTGGAAATTAATGATCATACCTAAGCTAGGTTACTATTTTATGACATTTGATATAAGGGATTCAGACCCATAGTAATATTACTCTTTTAAAATCATATACTATACAACACATGAATATTATGGTTGTATGAGATAAAAAAATTAATTAATTTTCTTATTAATTTTATTATGAATAAAATGAGGATTTACCATTTTAAGCTAGATTTTCGATTGAACAGAACATCATCCGGCTGTAAACACCTTTCATAAAACTAGATTTGCTTCATTAGGTAATAGAATATATCACAGTGCATCCATACTCTCCGTTTCAAAATGTAACCCTTATTAACTCGGAAATTGCTAAAAACGTGAAGTTATTTTTTAAGTACGACTGCACATATGACTTGGAGGGTTAGGGCCGAAAAACCCACAGCTTCTTATTAGTTAGGAGCACGTTGAATGTACATATTGGTCACCCCTCATTGTCTGAGATCAGATTTAGTCTTTTCGTTACATATTTTGATATTGATTGATTATCGGAGTCTAAATTACTAAAATAAAAAAAAAACGTATCAATCACCCGTTGTGTTAATGCTTTCGTGCTCTTGTTGGCTGTAGCTTCCGAGAGCTAGGGTTGCCCGTATATGCTTGCTAATATTTCCGTATTTAGTACCTATCGGTCCAAACCTGATCATTCCTATAACTTGAAATACATTCCTAATTAAAGCTTTCCTTCTTATATCCACTGTAGCAGCGGACCTTGCGTCCTGCACAATTGAGCTGAGGGCCACGGGAACGATCCCCAAGCCAGGAGCGGTCTTTGTTACGGCGCTTGGCGCGCTGAATAAGCAAATTTGCTTGGTGCGCATAGCTATCCTGTGAGTACTTACCTTAAGGTAGGGGGGTGGCGGGTCGTTGAACCTTCCGTTTCGGCGCCAATGCTCTTAGCGACCCGTCTTCAGCTGCAGCTGTACTTACTTCCCTGCGGCTAGTTGGCCTATGCCTGCCGCACGAACAAGTGCTTGTACGTTTCCCAGTGGAGGGTGAAGTCAAAGTCAACTTTACCTTTAGAGTTGTTTTGCTGTATGATCCTCCGATGGCCTCGCTGTGTAAATCCAGCCCAAGCTTGACTCGCTTAATTACAGAACACCGAACAATAAAAACAAATCATACTAGTGTGAAATGTGCCTAGCCGTAGCAACAATATTTATTATGATAGTTATGGACTAAACCTGCAGTATATTGATTTAAAAACACCTTCAAAATATTATGCCTGTCTCATTTTCTATAATGTTTGCGCACACATATTTTTCATGCAAGTACGGTATCCCTTAATCTAACAGTTTCCTTTATCATTTTGCCAATGTTTGTAAACTGGGATATAACTCGAATTAAAGTCCAATTCATTCTTAATTTTGGTGGCATATTTGCACTTAACGCGGGGAAAGAAAATTGTTGGACAACTTCCGTCTGCAAATTGATTTTACGACTCTTTCTTTGCTTTATTTCTTCGTTCGTCGATTTTGAACACGATTGTTATGGCTGTTGCAGTGCATCTGCATTTATAAATATGTTACTGAATTTTACTACTTTTTTTAAAACCTAATTTTGTGGGTACAGCTCATGCATTTTTGCTATGTGTGGGACGCAACTGTCATAGCTTTTATGTAATCGCTGGCTGAATATACTGAACGAGCGTTGTTTTCTGTACGAAATGGTGAGGTTTACAAAATGATTGATGCAACAATTTAATTGACTACTAATATAGAATTCTTCTGCAGATGTGTGATGAGCCGCAAGGCTTCTGCAGCTGTAGTTTTATATTGATGTGACCAATTTGTTGTCATGTTCAGTAGAGTACAGAGCTACTTTGTATGTTTGTTCTCTATAAGGTTCATATTGCTAACAGGGTTGGCAAAAACCTTGTTTTGTTGCTTAAACCAAAAGCCAAGGTTTTTTGGTTTAAACCAAAGAAACATGTTATTTTCGTTTATTCGTTCTTTTAAATATTTTATTGTTTTTTTAGTTTTAGAAATTTTATACCGATATTTAAAGGCTTTTCGCTCTATTAGCATATAGTTAGCTAATCATCAACAACCTTAGTCGCTTCATTTCAACTTCCTATTGTAGAAGAATGACCTAAAAAAAGGGGTTAAGAAAAAGCAGTTAGCAGAGCACCTGTCTTTACTATGGCTACATTTAATATCCAAACTGTAGAGAAGCTATGATTAATCATCATTGCAATGTAAAATCATCCTTTGAAAAACTTGAAAACACTTCAAATTACAAATACAACTTGACAGAATTAGCTAGCTTCTAGCTAATTAAAAACAGTAATGAACTGAAGAAAGTGAAATAGCTATCAAACCCTTTGAAAAACACTTTAACACTTCAAAATAAAAAGAAAACTCGATAGAAATGGCTAGCTACTAGCTAATTAAAAACATACAGTAGTATTGAAGTGAAAAAAATGAAATGGCTATATGGCTACATCCTTCTCATGAGCTCACTAGCTATCTAATAGAAACTTAATTACTACTTCTAGTTTTCCGTTGCTGCAGGCATGCGAGAATATTATTAGTAGTGTATCTTTGAAATGCAATAACACAAAATTCAATAGGTTATACGTTTTAAATAAACATCTATATATTAATACGCTTGTTCCTACCTACCTACCTACCTATCTACCTACCTACCTACCTACCTGCGGTGTGTGTCACGCTTTTCATCACTAATAGACGGAAGGAAATTAGAGATTCGAT
>LQNS02278171.1:6498446-6512334 GCA_001587735.2 Parhyale hawaiensis
CCAGCTGCACAGAACTGCTGAACTCCGCGTATCATTGGACCCGTAGAGTATTCATAGGCCTATAAGCTAGCAGCCCCCGTGGAGCTTTCACGGTCTGGCTTAAGGCGCTTCAGATAGATCAAAGAAACCTTCGCATTGTACCATGGCAATTCCCCGTCAACATCACAAGCAACACTGAGATTCCATGTATGATATCTTATACGACCAGCCTTTTTGCTGATAATTACTGAAGCTGCCCATGTCTAAGTGGCCCGTGCATTATATTTATAAGTACCTCTGTCTAATTGGACCTGTGGAATTCCTTTGGCAGTAAACCACGGTACAGGTTCCCCAAGATTTATCTTAAAATTTTCGGGCGTAAAAACAATTAAAAAGACCTGGCCTGTGGCCGAGAGATTAGTCATCAGCCGTATCATACATACGCCAGCTTCCTGAACTCAATAAAGCGCAAAACAATGAACGACGAAAATCGCCAATATATTTGCCTCTCGCGTTAGCTGTAGCACAGATATCGGATTTCGCATGTAAGGCCAAATGCGAGCTGAACATTGAATTCAGGCGTAACACACGAAGGAAGGAAGGAACGAAGGAACGAACGAAGGAACAACGCTATTAATATTATAGATAAATAATAATCTCATTCTTCATTCCGGCGCCGTGGCATTCGGCAGATATAACGCAAATTATTCTTGATTCACTTCCTTCTCGATTTGCTGTTTTTACGTGCAGTTGATCCAGTTTGCACGTGCTTCCATTTTTCCCCATACGCCATGTCTCATCTTTATCTTCTACTAAAGCACCATTAGCACCATTGCTAACAGAGCTTGCGAGGCTTGAGCTACTACATACAGGGTTGGCAAAAACGATCGTTTTTTGGCTTAAACCAAAAACCACGTTTTGTGTTAAAACAAAAAACCGTGTTTTTTCGGTTTACTTGGTTTTTAAATATTTTGTTGTTATAGGAATTTTACCCAACATTTAAAGAGTTTTCTGCTGGTTTGACACATGTAGCCAGCGAATCATAAACAATCTTAGTCTCTTCATTTCAATTTTTTTTGTAGAAGAATGATTTTAAGAGAAAGGGGTTACGAAAAAGCAGTTAGGAGACTACCTGTATTTGCTATGGCTACATTTAATTATTTGCAAACTGCAGAGATGCTATAATTTATAATTGCAATATAAAATCCTTCGAAAAACTTGAAAACACTTCGAATTAAAAATACAACTGGACAGAAAGAGCAATCTACTAGCTAATTGATAATAGAGTAATGAACTAAAGGAAGTGAAATAGCTATAAAATCCTTTGAAAATCTTAGAAACACTCAAAAATACAAAGACATCTCGATAGGAATAGCTAGCTACTAACTAATTAAAAGCATAGTATGATGAACTGAAGAAAGTGAAATTGCTATATACCTACATTCTTCTCATGAGCTCAATAGCTCTCTAGTAGCAACTTCATAACTACTACTCTCTAATTTTCACAAGCTTCTAGCATACCAGAATATAATTAGACATGCATCTCTGATATGAAATAACACAAAATGCAATGTTATAGGTTTTCACTAAACATAAACAATAGTTGACCTTCACTGTCCTAACAGTCAAACGGATTCCTGAAAAGATACACATTAACTGATCCATTCATTTTTGTGACTAAAATTTGATACTTTCTAGAAGTAAAACTGTTTATTTTGAAATGTTTATGAATAAAAACAAAAAAAGTTGAATAAAAAAAAAGCAAAAACATGTTTTTTGGATGGATTTTACACCATGGTTTTTTATTTGGTTTAAACCAGCCGACCCTGACTACGTACAACATTAATGCTACGCGCCCTTAATGTATCTAAAAATTAGTGTTTAGGTCTCTTAACTGAACCATATGACCAGTCATTCCCATGTGTTACAGCTCGGCTTCTGTCATTAGGGCGAAAGGCGAGCCAAATATAGTACTAATCTTGGTGACCTTTTCGGCCATTTGGTGTATTAGACCAGCTGCTGCCCCTAGAGTCTCTGGATTGATTTCTTAAGCATTAGGCTTGCTCTTCTGTGTGTTTCTTGGCATGTTCCGCCAAGAGTCATGAGGTTCCTGGTCATCTGGTCTTGCTGTTTCCCAGTCTATGTTATTTTTCGATACTCAAGCTAAGTTATTTCTCTTGAAGGCTGATTAGTTCACTGTATACAAAGTGGGGCCACTACGAAATACTGCAATTGTACATACTTGTGATCAAAGTTTATCGAAACGGTTACTCTTACTGTAATAGTTCTATACAAGATCGTAGTAATTAGCTATATAATTGCACAGAGAAAAAAACTGTGGTGTAGATATATTTTTTATATTTAGCAATACATGAAGAGTATTTTGTATTAAACAGTTTCAATTTTGATGAGCCGCGCACCGATGAAAACTCTAGTTGAAAAGTCCGGTTGATATTTGTAGGTGAGCTTGATAAATCTGATTCATTGCAACAAATGTTCTGAACGAGTCAAGTGAAAATTGAATTATCTGACATCATTCCAGATATGCTGCTTGGAAAAATGACTGCACTGTTTTTGAACTAAGAGAACACTATTCGAACTGAAATTGGTGTGGGTTAATTTATAGTTTGGGGAAGTTTCTCAGAAACTGGACTGACAACATACCTTGCAAATTTGTAAATGTAAAAGCTCTAACCTCCAATAGAAGAGTTTTCCAGTAAATTCGGCCGAAGTGGTTCTAAGCGAATATTGCTGTCTAACGTAACGAAATGGAGTAATGGCCTTTATTACTCAGTCTGTCACCCATAATTTACGACCTTCCGGTTATTTTTTAAATAGCGTTAGTCCTTCTCCAATTGATGTTAAATAACGATAGAGCGTTAAGAACTATTAACTCTTTCTATTTTACCCGAGACGACCGTACGGTCACATCTTAGCTAGGTAGTCCCCTTCTGATAAAAATTGATGCTTCATGTGGATGATTGAAAATGTACTGTATAATAAAGACCGATGTATATTTATCGTTTTTATTTGTCCATTTAATGTCACGCTCGAATAAAACAGGCGAATGGTGACTAAAGAATGCGGAACCTTATATTTGAATGCACTTCTTTCATTACCAACATTGAAGTCGAAGCACTGACGATATCTGACGCTTCCCTTAGCACTCTCCTGCATCCTGATTCTTAGTTTCTTCCCACAGATAATTTCATTGCATCACTTATTGTTCCTACTTCATTTCGTTCCTTGACAAAGCAGTTTTTCGCCGAGCAAAAAAATTTTGACCGACCTATACGTACATGACATCCTGGCGCATCCCTAATACCGCGTCGATATTTTAATGTTATGAGTGATGATTGACTGCCTGAAAATAGGCAAGTTTTCTTCATGTCAGAGAGAGAGAAAAGAAGGATTTCGTTGCTCCGTTGGTGTGGAGCCTAGAACGCTCATCTCTTATTTCCTTCAAATTGGCAGTTGTATTAACAAAAGTTTGGCAATGGAAAAATATCACGAAATCTTCGCCGTCATTATTGACGGTCGGGTATAAGTAGTAGGTAGTTAATAACATTTGTCGTGTGCACCGGGTGCTTACATTGAAGTCCCGGAGATAGAAAAGTGGTTGTAGCACGATTGTCTGCCTAAAGTAGAGTTTGGCCATCCATGAATTAAATGCGAAAGTACATAGTAGTTAACTCAAAACCGGCAAAATTAAATAAAAAAACTGCCTAGCCTGGACAGCAGACTTCTGACGCGCTGGGTGTCCAAGTGATCACAGGACACAGCTAGGCGTCAGCAGTGAGCGTGTGCAACCCCTGCGTGTTCGAATCCCGCCTTTACCAGCGCAGGTTTTTAGCGGAGCACTCGGGCAGCGATAAGTTCAGGAAAAGACGACAGTGTCTTCATTAAAGCAATGCTCTGTGCTGCCTGCTTTTGTTCTTCTCCCAAAGGTAAGACAAAAGCATGGCTCCGAAATGGAAGAAGCTGCTTGACAAACCTATTAGACTTCGTTTCGAAAGTTACCGAAATTAAAGATGAAGAAAAGGGTGTGGACCTCGTGTATCTAGACTTTCAAAAGGCATTTGACAAAGTCCTCCATCAACAGCTTATGAAAAATTGGAAGCCCATAGCATCAAAGGAGACTATTTGCGTTGGATCTGGGGATGGCTTACGGGTCGGCAGCAGCGAGTGAAGCTTGAAGGCGAAACGAACGAGTGGACTCAGGTATCATCAGGGGTTCCATAAGGTTGCGTGCTTGGCTCACTTCTGTTCACTGTTTACATCAACGATCTCAATCTTAACATCCGTAGTAAAATCAGTAAATTTGTGGATGATACTAAACTATGTCATCCTGCTCTGAGAAGAGCTGAACTCCAACAAGACCTTGACCTCCTCATGGATTGGAGCACAACGTGGTAGATGAGCTTCAATGTCGATAAATGTTCAGTAATGCACGTAGGGCTGGAGAATCCTCTAACTCCATTGAAAATGAACGGGACAGAATTGGCTGCTGTCACCCAACAACGTGACTAGGGAATAACTGTTACTACAACCTACAATACAGGCTGTAAGTTGACATAAATGTGAAAATGGCAAGCAGAGTATTGGGATTCATCACCAGGAATTTCGAATATAAATCTAAGGATATCATCATTCCCTTGTACAAGGCGTTAGTGCGGCCATACTTAGAATTTGTTTTTTTTTTCAATTCTGATCGCCCATCTGTGTAAAGCTTTCGATAACATGGAAAGTCCAACGTAGAGAAACGAAATTGATACCTCAGCTGCGAAACAAGCCGTATGAATGTCGCTTGAGGAACTGGATCTGATCTCTCTCAAGCAAAGACGACTCAGGGGCAACTAATAGAAACATTCAAGTATCTGAATGGCTTCAACGACCTACCAACAACGGGACTCTTTGAAAGAGACCTCAATGATCGCTTGCGAAACAATGGTCAAGAATTCAAGCATAAAGCTCGACGAATAACCTTAAGACAGCAGTTCTTTCCGTATTACACAGTGAACATTTGGAATAGACTCCATTTCGGACGTTGTCGATGAGGAGACAGTCAACACGTTTAAAAATCGTCTTGACAAACATTGAGAGAGACATCCTCCACAGCTAAGAACTCCTCCTCTAGGAGTCGCAAACTCTTAACGGCTAAAGCTACCGAAGGCATTTTAATCCATTTTCTCTTTTCCGCTCCGGCTCCAGAGATAGACGTATCTTAGCTTCGCATATATTAGCGGCTATTGATCATGCTCACGTGCTTGCATGATCGTCTCTTTGACTGAGATTCTCCCCCCTTTTTTTCTTTCTTTCTGAGTCCTCTGTTTCTTTCTGACATAATGGCAATAGCTCATAGAGCGCCGGGGCGTCTGTGTCAGTGTCTCCTTGAGAATGGGCCTGTTGGTTCGTCTACTGCCCGCATCTAATCTAATCTAAAAATGATGAATCGCAAGCGAAGCGCAAACTTATTCAGCGTATTGACTGCGTACGAGATAATAGATGGTAATATAATATCGTGTGTGTATTTGTTATTTTCAGCCAACTATGCGCATTCATTAGGTGCAGCAGTGCACTTGAGTGCTTAAAAATCAGGCGTCTGTAAAATCGGCAGAATATTATGCTGAAGTAACATACGTATTTAGTATCCTAGATTTTCAGCATTTCAGTTTGACTATCCAGTGTACATTGAAGAGCTCGCTCACACATACGCATTAGCCACTACGATGCATTCCGAGGTTCGAGAAGCGGTAAGTTATATTAAAATCCCATATCCTTGAACTTCTCTTCCACTGCAGTGTTTAGAACTGGTTCACCAGTGTTTCACTATTCTTCTTGACATTTCGTAGCCCTTCTCTAATGTTTGTGATGCAATTCTCATGGTAATGCATGAGGGCAAGAAATTATCCTGCTTCAAGGTCAGCTTTTAATATAACACGGCAATTAGAAGCGCAGCCAACGGGCCAACTGGCTGATGGCAGAGGTCGTTTTTCCTGGAGTTAGGCGATGGCGTCACGGCCATGAAGGCCTGGAACAGTCAAGCGCTGCATCGAGCCTGATAGTCCTAAGCGCTACCTATGTTGCGTTGTTCTCCAATGCTTTCCATGCAGTACAAACGTACTGAAAAGTTGGTGGTTTTTTAATAGTGCCATACAAAATTAGCCTGGGGGAGGAGGTGGTGCTGAAAAGTTCGTGGCCTTAAGATGATCGTACATAATATAGCAATGTGGTAGTGCTGAAAAGTTTGTGGCTTTAAGAATATCCTACAAAATTAACATAGCAATGAGTCGAGGCTTAAAAGCTAGTAGCTCTGAGCGTATCATGAAAAGGTGTAGCTATTACCTTTCTAAAAAAAAAAGATATGGTTGTGCAATTTTCCTGTCTTTATGAGCGCCGTCAAAAGGGGTTTCATAAATTCTTATAAAATACGTGTTTACCGCACCCTGTTCACGTGCCATTAATTTAAAAAGTAAAATATATCTGACTCCTTTTCAAACGTAGTGCTTTCTACGATATTTTCTTTAAATAATTTATATACATTGTGGAAGAAAATTGTACTATTCTGTAATTTATAGTTTTTTTTTCGCTAACGTAGATACAAGCCTCTGTGGCGAAGCGATAGCGAGTATGTCTCGACAACACTAGCGTGTGTGTCCGCCATGTCTGTTCGGGGACCAGTCAAGGTTGTGTCAAGGGGGCGGGGCCTTGGCTTAGGGTCTGCCATACTTCTTTAGTTTTGTGTGAGGTGTTCCTATGTTCTATGACGTCATCCGCGAGCACACCAGCAGATTCTTGGTCAGATCAAATTCGCAGAATGCTCGGCTGTGTCACTGATTTCCAGTTCATACAGTCTGTAGTGTTCCGCGGCCGCCAGAGGGCCCGCAAGGTGTATTTTATCATAAGTTGTCTTTAGTTCAACTTAAACCCGCTGCAGACGATAGTCCTTTCGGTAGGGCGTCGGGTGTTTTTGCTGCGTATGAAACTCTGGGCATATGACAGTGACTTTGAGGGGCATCGGCCGCGGGACACAGATGCAGCATGTTGCATTTTTGTCGGCGAAACGCTAGTCGTCTTGTTGAAAATGTTCATGTTTAGGGTTACACGCACACAATCGCTTAAAAATGTGTCCGAAAATGATTGCTGTGATGGTGACCGTATTTCAATTGGCACTCAAACATTTTTCACTGTAGTGTATAGATTTAATTTAGTCACGGTCTTACAACTTGTGTGGCGGTACTTGGCAACTGTCAAGACACAGCGTTGCCCGTTCTCTTTGACTGACAATTCTGTTCTTTATATAATGCAATTGCGCCAGTGCAATGTGATCTCTATACGCTACTATCTCTGTTGTGTTTTTCATAATAATATTGCTTGTGGTGCATTTTACATAACAAATTTTCAGTACATTTGTTGACAAACTTCACGAACAGCTGGCACTTTCCTCACTACCGTATGCGTGACAGGGACTTAGAAGACCGAGGCAAAACCTGAGTCGAGACTTTTATTTGCAGGACATAAGGCTTGCGTCTGCAGCGGGCTTTACGAATGCTTTGGCGACTCGAAGCAAATTACGTGGCATTGAAGACCGTCGTCACGGCCACTTCACCGATCCTCACTGCTTAGATCGCAAGTCATTGTAGGTGCGGCATAGACTTATAATAATAACCAATGCTTTTATATGGAGAGAATGAGCCCATGCTTGAAGGAAGAGAACTCTGTATGTGAGATCATCCTTGTTCTCGGAAGATTTATTTTTTTTTGCCGTTACTACCTCACTTACTCTCCCTTCAATCATCAATAAAATGTTTTAGTCTCTAATTTGCTCCTTTAATGATCACCTGCGAACGAAGTGAGAGACGTGATGATGTTTTCGCAAAAGATTCAAGTTTGTATATATATATTTATATGTCTGTCCACCCAAAAAGAGAGAGCAGGAGTTGAGCAATGTTCATAATTTCTTGCAGGAAGTCAGGTGGGTTAACCTAGATGTGAATAATACTAAAGAACTCGAGTTACCTGGCCATCAAAACTAACTGCGTTGAATTTTGTTTGTCTACCCAGAAAGAGGCAGAAGGAGTTAAGTCTTAATAACATTTTTTTTTTCAGGCAGTCTTGTGGGTTGACTGAGATGTGAAATATTGCTAAAAATCTAGAGTTAGCTGGCCATTAAAAATGAGGGCTTTGAATTTGTCTCCCACCGCAAGTGATGTTCTTACGCCATTGGGCGTTCTAGATTTACTATATTCTCATGCACGGTAATTCTCCAGGCATATGTCACACATTATGCTCACCAAATATTTTCTTGCTGCTACTCTTTGTGGCCATAATTCGATGGGTATAGGAAGGCTGACACAAAACATATATTCATAAGAATAACAGCAACTCTAATTTTTCACTGTCTTTATGCTTCACAGAAATATGTATACATCATCCGTATCTCAACGTTCGAGATACGTCGTTAGGAAAGCTAAGTCTCTCTCTCACGGTCTAATCGGCTTTTCTTTACTGGCGCGGCTCCGCCGTTCCCGCAGCTCATCACTGTTGATTAATTGCTGGACAGCACGCGATGGCGTTTCTTGCCAAGTCTGCCTGCGGCTGATGCTTCTTTGTGTTGCGTCTCGGAGCCTCTGGTGCTGTTGCTGCCTTCTCTTGCGA
Source organism: Parhyale hawaiensis (assembly GCA_001587735.2). Classification (NCBI taxonomy): domain Eukaryota; kingdom Metazoa; phylum Arthropoda; class Malacostraca; order Amphipoda; family Hyalidae; genus Parhyale; species Parhyale hawaiensis. The sequence continues at coordinate 6,507,084 of LQNS02278171.1, forward strand.
CAGAATGATAATAATAAGTTCGTTGGTACGAGATGCAGAAAAACAACGAGGTAAGATATTCCCTGCGTGTATCATGGGTTAGTTTATCATCTCTGGCGCTGTAGCCTCATCTTGGAACGGGATGCCTGCAGAGAAAGAGAGAGATGGTGGAAAAGCCGTGGCAAGAAAATATTTTAATAGCTTCACCGTACGGGGAGCAAGATTGTTTAGCAAAATGTCTCAGTATATTCCAATTCTACTGGTATAAAAATTATAGAGTTCACTGTGGCGTGATTAACGTCACCTGGACTCCTTCCGAAGACCCACGAGGTAGGTCTGGCGCGGTTGCCTTATCTTGGTACGGGATGCGTGCAAGTCGGGCGCTGTTGCTTCATTTTGGTGTGGGATGCGTGCAGGTCGGGCGCTGTTGCCTCATTTTGGTGTGGGATGCGTGCAGGTCGGGCGCTGTTGCCTCATCTTGGTGTGGGATGCGTGCAGGTCGGGCGCTGTTGCCTCATTTTGGTGTGGGATGCGTGCAGGTCGGGCGCTGTTGCCTCATCTTGGTGTGGGATGCGCGCAGGTCGGGCGCTGTTGCCTCATCTTGGTGTGGGATGCGTGCAGGTCGGGCACTGTTGCCTCATCTTGGTACGGGATGCGTGCAGGTCGGNGTTGCCTCATTTTGGTGTGGGATGCGTGCAGGTCGGGCGCTGTTGCCTCATCTTGGTGTGGGATGCGTGCAGGTCGGGCGCTGTTGCCTCATCTTGGTGTGGGATGCGTGCAGGTCGGGCACTGTTGCCTCATCTTGGTACGGGATGCGTGCAGGTCGGGCGCTGTTGCCCCATCTTGGTGTGGGATGCGTGCAGGTTGGACGCTGTTGCCTCATCTTGGTGTGGGATGCGTGCAGGTCGGGCGCTGTTGCCCCATCTTGGTGTGGGATGCGTACAGGTCGGGCGCTGTTGCCTCATCTTGGTGTGGGATGCGTGCAGGTCGGGCGCTGTTGCCTCATCTTGGTGTGAGATGTGTGCAGGTCGGGCGCTGTTGCCTCATCTTGGTGTGGGATGCGTGCAGGTCGGGCGCTGTTGCCTCATCTTGGTGTGGGATGCGTGCAGGTCGGGCGCTGTTGCCTCATCTTGGTGTGGGATGCGTGCAGGTCGGGCGCTGTTGCCTCATCTTGGTGTGCGATGCGTGCAGGTCTGGCGCTGTTGCCTCATCTTGGTACGGGATGCGTGCAGGTCGGGCGCTGTTGGCTCATCTTTGTTGTCTTGCATGCCCCAGGCCTTTGGCCTCATGAGGTTCTAGATAAACATGACACGCAAATGAAGTACGCCGCTGTATGTTGAGTTTCTTTTGTCCCGTAATTAAGTCTTGGTTCCAGAGACGACAATGAGATCCCATAGAATGTAAAGGGCCACACTGCCTTCACTCGCTTTTCTTATTTGCCGTTTTCTATCCACAAGCACTAGTGTGCGATTCAAATGAATAGCTGAATTGTACGTTTAGTAACTGTGTTACTCTAGAGCGTAAATGCTCCTATTTGTCTCTTCTCGTTGCCTCCTTCTATATGCGGGACAATATACATAATTCTGCGCGCGACTTACTCTACTTCATTTCCTTCCAACATGACTGTTTCAGCAAACGCAATTTGATGTGTTCAGACTATATCGGTCTGCTGTCACTAGCAGCTCCCCTGTGTAGTTATGTATACAACTGGATATATACAGTCCGTGCCACGATTATAGTTTAAACTCGTTTTGAAACGTACAATCAAAATTATCTTCGTTGAAAAGCTAATATCTTCATGGTATGTTTGGGACCATCAATGAAACTTTAACAAATTTTCTGTTCATGTTAATGAGTAGTTATCATTTTAAAAAAGTTTGAAGGTTTTGATCATTTTTCAAGCGTGCCACGGTATTAGCTTTTATTGCTTTTTATTCGTTGTCAGGATCAAAAGGTTTCAGAGCTGGAATTTGGTATTTTTTCTGTACCGCCGGTTCGTATACGGTAGTTAAAAAACGGGTTATTCGGTTCGGTATTTTGGTATTTTTCCAAAAAATATACCGAATAGTTCGGTATTTGGTTCGGTATTATTATTAAAACTTCGTGCCCGGGCCCCCACGGACAGGAAGCATAACCCAAATGAAGCACTTTGCAACACCGAGAAGCCCGAAATGCTGCTAAAGGAAATCCAACAAAAAGCCATTTACAGCTGACTTGAACGCTTGCGGGCCAACACGACCGAAAACCTATGCCGGCAATGAGTTCTAAAGCAACCTAATTGCCCAGGGTGCGAAGTACCGACCGAACTGATTAGTTCGGCACCTAACATTCTCCGACGTGAAAGAGTGCGCACCGACCGCAACACGTGTAATTCTCCTAGAGACTTTGTGGGCCGGGACAGAAGAATGCAACCAATGCCTCTCATTATTGTACACCTTATAAAACATAAAGAGTTCGGCCACCTCCTCTCCTGTGGAACAGTTCAACTGTAGAGGCGTGCCTCAGACTGACAATCTAGCGCAGACTGTAAATGGTGTGGCACCGGCAACAAGGCGTCAGAACTACCCAAGCCACTTTTATACGCAAACTGACCAGCAGGCAGGAACTCCATAATCTCAGTAAAACGACCAAGCTTACAAGCGACCAATTTCTCGAACACTTTGGACAAAATGGGCGTCAGCGTAATGGGCCGTCAGTGGGCGACATGGGGTGACACTAGACCCTTGGGAATGGGAGTAATATTCCTAGTACGCTAACAACGGGGAAAATTTCCTAACCGTCTCAGGCGCCGGAACATCACTGCCAGCTTAAGGGCAAGAACGCCAACAAGCTGCTTATAAAACGTAGGAAGCATGCCCACCGGGCATGTAGGCTTCAAAACTCCTTATACATATTTATAGATAAAAACCACCTTTAAAGTCTTTTAATGCATTCTGGAGCCCATAGAACACCTATTTCAAGACTTTAACTACACCATCCACTGGCAGTTCACGCTCCACTAAGCAAGGAACGACGTGGCATTATGACACACAAAGCCCAATTCTCACAGCGCAACGTCTCTCCTCTTGATTGAAGTGCAATGCAGCGTGAAAAAGCTCAACTGAACGAAAATCAACGGGATTTTTCTAATGTCTTCCAGGAAAGACGGTGGGTCATAGAGGGATAAGAAACTTCTTTTGTTTGAGTGAGAAATTCATGTTTAGAGATGAAAGTCATTCGGTACATCCATTCGGTATCGGTATTTCGGTACATGAAATTACCGCCGGCACTACCGAAATACCGAATTTCAGTCGGTAGTCCTAGCTCTGAATAGTTTTAATAATAAAAAGTATGATTATGCAATGCTTTTTTTAAACAACAAAGTCCAATTATATAATCAAACGATGGAGTACATAGTTAATAGTTTACGTAAGAGCCTTTTTTTCTGGAAAAAAGTTGAATCCTCTTGTCGACAGATTCTGTCAATTTATTTATTTTTAATTTCAGAACGATGAATAGCGCTTGCAGATATATTGATAGCTGTCCTTAAGTATTCTTTTGAAGAGCATTGCCTTCCATCCTTGTAAATAGCCTACTTCAGAATCCCCCACAAGTTGTCGATATGATTCAGATGAGGAGAGCATGCCGGCCAAACCATCAAACGGTCGCCTTTCAATCCTAACGATGACAAAAACACTTGTGTTGCCTTTACAGAGTGAGACTGGGCATTATCGTGTTTAATATTATCCTGCGACGCGACTGCTGTGGAACTGACTGCAGTGGAACAGCAAGGCCGATTCGAGGGGTTGACAATAACCCACAGAAGTTATTTTCACTCCATTTGGCACTAGCACTGGACCAACAAGTTCTTCTCCAATAATTTCCGCCCAAATCATAGCGCATTTTCCGCCTTGCTGGCGACGGAAACGAGTAGCTATGACGCTCTTAGCCGTTTCCAACCAATCCTTTTCACCAATCGTCTGGTTCGTCCAGAGTTACCCTGGTTTCATCGGTGAACTGTACCATCTTCATGTTTGTCTTCAGATGCTCTCAAGCCCATTTTAGTCGTTAATCCTTGTGTCTGGTCGTCTGAGGAGGTCGTTTTTCACGCATAACACTTTTCCTCATGTTTCTCAGCAACCGGCATCTTGTTGTTTTCGAGACTTCAGGGAGATTTACTTCGCTAAAGATTGCCTTCAAGGTTTGTCCTGGCTTCTTTAACAATTGCCTTTTCACATTACGAAGATTGCGAGTACTACCAGCTTTCAGGACGCCAGAGTTCGAGCGCTTTTTCCTTGGTTGAAGGGTCGGCTAAAAAGCGCTTCACCGTGTCAGCATGGCGGCCTATTGAAACAGCAGTATCCTTAACAGGTGTTCTTTTAGCCATATCTTTCACTATTTTTTATTTTTAAGCCTTAGGCAGACCTCTAGCCCTTCCCATCTTTAAAGATTTTTGCAAAAGCCAATAGAGTGGCACATTAAATAATCACGTTAATTGCAGTAACTCATGAAATCTTGTAGGGATTCAAATGAAGTTCCGGTGAAAGTGTTGCCATACGTAAGCACTTCTGCCAAAAAAGTTTTAAAGCAAATGGAAAAACTGAAACATCCGTAATATTAGAAACCAGAGTGAAGATATCGTGGCACGCACTGTAATTAATTTCCTTTACCTAAATACATATCGTTTATGTTTCCTAGAATTAAATAACAGTCAGCATCTTAGTTGTGGGGTAGTATCCTTTTACGGTTTCGTGGAGTCGTTACTTTGTGTTCTATTTTGTTTTCATTTGGATTTTTTAGTTCATAACTCATGCACTGCATTACTTAAGCGTGCTGCCCGATGCAACTTCAATTGTGTTATGTCTTCCCTTATAGATACTCGGTTCTCAGAACTTAACTTTGTGTTGCAGTTGTATTTCATATTGATAGGTACACGTAGGCAGTTTAACTGTGTCCTTTATCTATCTTTGTTCGTGCGTTTGAAACCAATATCTAGCAAATATTAGAACTTGAGTGTGGTATTGATGTTTCAAACTTCCATGGATTCTTATGAAATAGAGTGTAATGGACTTAAATTGTATCTCTATTTAGTTTCGGAACAAATATTTCAGGTCTTTTCGGTTCAAAAGTTAAGATGCACCTCTTGTTTTTCATATAACTATTTATTTTCACCCGCGAACGAAGTGAGAGAGGTGATAATGTTTCTGACGAAGATCTAAGTACGTATATTTATATATATATATATATATATATATATATATATATATATATATATATATATATATATTTATGT
>LQNS02278171.1:6520222-6563324 GCA_001587735.2 Parhyale hawaiensis
TATTTAAGCTCCGCATATCAGCGGCCATCGATCATGCTTGCGGGCATTAATGACCATCGCTTTGGCGTAGACTCTTCTCCCCCTTCTTTTTTATTTCTCCTTTCTTTTTTCTTTTTTGTCTTCCATTTTTTCTCTTCTCGTTTCTCTATTCCTCTACATCCTACTAACATAATGGCAATAGTTCATAGAGAGCCAGGGTGTAAGTCCCGGTGTCTTTTTGGGAATGGGCCTTTTGGTTCGTCTACTGCCGCCTATCTTATCTAATCTAAAGCTTCTGTACCGAAGCCAAACTAAAGTCTCTGTACCGAAGCCAAACTAAAGTCTCTGTACCGAAGCCAAACTAAAGCCTATGTACCACATTCAAGCTAAACGCGGTGCACAGAAGCCAAGCCAACGCATGTTTTGTCGTGCGCAGTGTCGAGCGGCTGCAGCCATCTTGCCTCGCAAGAAATCCGCAAAAAACTTATTGGCTTACGTAAGCATTTGGCCGAGTCCGAGCCGCATATACTGGTGGCTACTGAGCGCAGTGCCCTTAGTCTATGGCCCAGGCGCTGCTTTTATGTTCCATCTTATTGTTATTATTTTGCTGTTAGAATTTGGGGCGTAGGATGGACCATATGCCTTAGGATTAGCTTAGTTGGTCAACAGGTGGGCTATAATGTGTGCTAGATTTGGCACCCATGGTCATGGAAATAATGCCAGCAGTAGTAGCGTTCCCGGTTTTGATTAAATTTCTAGGTTGCCATTAATGAAGTTTGGCCTGCGGGCATTTTTCTTTCTCTATTCTCTGTGTTTCTCTTACTGACGGCCCTATGGTTGATTATCAGGTAGTTTCCCAATATTTTTATCGCATGCGCAGAAATCTTTTGTCTCTAGGTTTCATTTTGCTTAATTAAGGAACTAAGTTTCCTTCCTGTCTCTGTTTCACAATAATTTTTGTAGAAAGAAAGCCTCATCGTTTGAATCAAAACGCGATGATGAAGACCATTGTATAATATAATTATTTACTTACTAGAGAGCCCGCGCTGTCAAAAAATGACAGCGAAGCGTTTGAGAAGACCTGTCTTCATTTGATATGTTTTTCTCACTAATATGCTTTTGAAGGATACGCTACAGCAGCAGACTCAAACTGCCGTAGGAGATAGGGCAGTGCTCACTTTCTCAATTCATGTAAGAAGCACAATCGTCTCCCACCTTAGGTCACATGCGCAAAAATCTGACATTAGGAAGCAGCAATGCATCACTGAATACAAATAAATTCACTACAGCGCATCGTACCCACCGATTAAGCCTTCAGTGCACCGAAGAGTTTGTGTTGAAGCGAAAGCTGCTACGCGAAAGGATGACAGCGTGCTGAAAAACATAATTGTCTACTGCCCTTGATAAATCATCGCTTCATTTGCCCTTCTGATCATCTACCGTATTTATACGTCGTAAGCTGCAAGCATGCATATGTTTCTATGTATGGTGAATGTAATAAAAGTCTGGCCGCGCTAATAGAAGCTGTAAATACCTTAATTGTTTCAATTTCAAGAAGAGTCTCAAGCGAAAAGTGTATTGAGATGAAGGAATAATGTTCCCACTTTCATCTTTTGCAAGCTGGTAATTGATTTCAAGAAAACGGCGTGACCCGAGACATACAAATATATAAACATATAAAAGAAACACTCACGCGGTTTATTATATTCTTGATGATTTCGTGTCGTCCTCATGCAACAAAGTAGAACCTTAGATCGGCATTCGACAAAATTATTCATTGAACTAGGTTTGAAAAAGTTGGACTTTGGCACGTTCGTGCGAAGCTTTTCGTACTAATTGCTCACATACTTGTGCCGAAGTTTTTTTGTTTTTAGCCTATTGGCTCTGTGACTGCGATTTATGATACGACAAGTAATGCTGTTCAGCGTCTGGGTAATTTGGAGGTACTAGTAAAGCGATTGCCTTGACCTAAACTCCACACGAGCAGTTCATCGCCTTGTTCTTCGACCTGCTAACACATGCTCAGCTGTCTCAGTATTTCGTTATTAGCCGTGTATCTCTGCGTTTTCTGCAGTTATAAACACGTGCACTTCTGTATTAATGCTTGTTATTCGAGCGCCACATTAGTTAGCCCCTCGTTTTTGTGTTTTGCACACCTGTTATCACGAGTGCTGCTGTCTCAATACTTCGTTATTGGAGCGCCACATAAGCCGTTTATCTCGGTGTTTTGCGACCTGTCAACACCTGCGCTGCAAACTGTCCCGCTACTCCGTTATCAGTGCCATAAACATGCTGTTCCATCACGAGTAAATGCTTTTCTGTCGGGGCGAAATGCCCACTCGTTGGACTTTGTTTCCCCTTGAAATAAAGCGCAGCGCTTGTGTTGGTGGACGAGGACCGCCCTCATATTCGACTCAAATGAGGGCGAGCGGACGATACCAGTGCGTCATGTGTCCAGTAATTGCGCCGTAGCTGTCTCGTAATTGACGCATTCATTTTTGTTACTTGAACTTTCTGCTTGTTCCTTTGCCCCCCCCCCCCCCTGGCTGCTGACATCCCTTCTGGAGCATATCGTTGTTTATCGACAGCACTGCTTGAAATTCCCTCACAAGAGAGGCGCAGTCGCGCAGGATTTTGTAATAAAAATCTTGTTGCCTTTATGAGCTCTTGTTTAGGGAGACAAGTCGAGCTCGAGTTCTCCAAGTTTTAGTGATTTCATTACTGAAGTTTGTGTTTCTTGTGCTAAATTGCCCCAGAAAGTTTCTTATTGTTTGCGATTATTTTTTCTGGCTTTTCATGCAGGCAAGTCGGAGAAATGCGGTTGAATAACTACCATTCATACGCATGTTCAACGTCTTAAGTGTAACTTTTATTGTAAAAACTTTGTTGCAGTATATAACGTACAAATTTTTGACGCTTGTGTTACTGTTATAGACGTATTTGGCTGACTAAATATATCGTTTGGTGCGTTGGCACTAAACTACCATTACAGTTAAGTGAAATAGCTAACTATGAAATTTCCATTTTCATCCATAGTCATCAGAAAAATGACACTTCCGGGCAAGCAAGAAATAATATTATGGCGAAATTCATGAGCTTATGTACTTGATAAGTGCCTTATTACCTCCGACAAGTAGGTTATGTTTTGTCGGAGTTAGTCCGTCACCAAGATAACTCAAAATGGCATGGACCGATCTTTTTGAAATTTACAGGGAATGTTAGTCCCGCTGCAGACGATAGGTAGTCGTTTCGGCAGGACGTCCTGGGTTTCCACTGCATATGAAAGAAAACTCAGGACAGATGACAGTGACTTCGAGAGGCACCGACGGCAGGACACCGATCCAGCATATCTTACTTTTGCTGAAGAACGCAAGTCTTCTAGTGGATGGTATCTCGTGTATATTTACTGATATTAGAGTTTCACGCACACGATCAGTTAAAAATGGGAAAGAAGAATAATGGCTGCGATGGCAACCGTATTTTAAATAGTATTTAAATATTTTTTACTGAAGTATACAGAATTTATTTGAGTCACCGTTTTACAACTTGTGTGGCGGTACTTGGCAACTGTCGAGGTCACGTGGTTTCCCGTTCTTTATGCTTGAATATTCTATTTTTTAAAGAGCGCAATTGCGACGATGCAGTAGTAACTTCTGTACACTATTATCTTTCTTCTGCTTTTATTATTAATGCTATTACTCTTTAAGCACTGTATTTATCGGGTTTTCAATTTATTTGTGAACAAGCTTCAGGTGCAGTTGACGCATTCCACTCTACCGTGTGCGTGGTGGAGACTTGCAGTGCCGGGGCAACACATCAGCCGAGACTTTCATATTTAGGGCCATACGGCTATCGTCTGCACCGGCCTTTAGGCATGTTAGGGGAAACAGATGATGAAATCCTAACTTTCGGTGACGTTCCGTCCTACCTTATGTTTGATTGTTGGTCTGCATGTTTTTTTTTTATTTCATGGTAACAGAACTCAATCAGTTATGAACGGGTTTTCATGAAAATTGCTGGAGTTGTTGAGTGTTAGGAGAGCAACCGACCAAATTTTTATAATGCCCTGTCTGTCCGTTTGTCTCTATATATGAATTTATGTATGCCAGTAACATAATCCAACTGTGCAAGAATTCTTAAAAATATTAGAAGACACAAATGACCGATTTTTGGTGATGGTCGGTTCTTTTGCTTATCTGTGTGACTATACATATGCTCTGGCAAAGAGGTTGTGTTTTCGTATAGTTTGTCTCTTAGTCTGGCTGACTCTTTGTTTTTCTGTCACCACGATAACTCAAAACTTAATGAACGGATCTTAACGAAATTTACAGGCATTGTTAGGTGTGTTAGGAGCAACAGATATTCATTACTGGTGAAAATCCTTTCAGCCGTTTGCTTGTTTGTTTCAATTGTTTGCATGTTTTTTTATTAGAACAATTCAAAATCTTATGGACGGATATTTATGAAGGTGTCAGAACTTAATACTAGGCGCAAATGACTATATTTTTCTATTGATCTATTTGAACGTTTGTCTTTCGGTTTGTCTTTATTCGTCAAGAACATAACTCAAAGTTATGAACGGAGCTTCATGGAATTTGCAGAAATTGTTATAATGTATAATAGGCACAAATGGCCAAAGTTTGATAATGATTGGTTTGTCCGTTTGTGTTTGACAAATATTTGTCAAGCTATAATTTCTGTCAAGAAGCACAAATGACCAATTCTTAGTGATAGTGAGGAAATCCCAATTTAAGGACTAACTTAAATTTTTTGTTTACATTTCCGTGCGTAGCGGATGTATGCGCTCTTAGAGTGCCCTAGTTGTCATTGCGTTTGTCAATATATAACTCCAAAAGTTACGAATAGATTTTTGGGCATATTACACGAGCTGTTACTATTATAAGAAGCACAAATGACCAAAATTTGGTAATAAAAAAAAGAAAATCCATGTTTCAGGATCGATTTGAATCGTTCATTTAGATTATCCTGCATGGCGGAGCTACGCGCTATCAGTGTCCTCTAATTTAAATGTTTACATTGTAGGAGCGGCTAAATAGATGGGCGTTCGCATACTCAATGTCTTTAGTGTAACTTTTATTTAAAGTTTCCGTAGAATGACTTACGTAGGAGAAATTTAAACTCCGGTTTCCGAAAGCACTAGCATTATTTGAAACATTGAGCAAATAGACCCCGCAGCCTAGACATACTTTTCCCCAAGTCGTCCGATCCATGTGTTTCAGTATCTCGTGCTGTGATATGTTGTTAGATGTTACATTTATTCTATCGAAATATTCCATTCATATTCTTTTTTTCAGGTGCATTAATCTACACAGAAGCAAACAACTTGAAATTTCCATTCACAAAGGTGCATTTAAGTGACTCCTTATATCCTTTTAGTGACTGAGTGGTATGCAGTTGTTGATTTTTCAGCACGCCTTAGTGACAAGGTATAGGCTACTATACCCTTCTCAATACTCTGTTGTAATTAGAATATCACCTTACATTTTGAAAACAGTTTTGAACGAGTTTCGATAAATAAAATCGTATGTGAAACATCCGTAAATTTTACAGGTGTTTTTCGTTTCTCCCAAATAAGTCGCATTGGCTCTGCTAATGCATTATCTTTAATAAGTTAGTCCCTCTTTATGAGTCCAGCTGCCTGCTAATTCTCCCGTTCGCTGTGCTTTTTTACTCATTAGAACTTTTGCCCTGAAGTATTTTCAGAGCGCCAGTAGAGTTCTCAGTATGCAGTGGCACAGGCATCTGCTGTCAGATATAATTTTGTACTCTCAGACAGTTCGAATACTGAAAACGAACGAACTGAAGCGCGTGGGAAGCTGCATTGATATGCAACCGCTGAAGCCGACGTTTTGTAAGCAATGTTTGACCCAGTGTTGGGTAAGAACAGGACTAAAAGTGCACTCCCAGAGAGACGATATAGCTTCTATTTCGGCTTTCTGATCGTCAAGACTATAACAGACTTTTAGGCCGCTCCAGACTCTAAGTCAGCTTCTGCAGGGAGCGGTCGAATATGCCACTAATAACACAACGTGATTATTCCATTAGAAAGACACTATTGTATAGTCAGCGGGCGTCAAGCTGACTACCGTAGCTAGTTTATGGGCTGAAATTGTAAATATGACTCCTTTGTATTTTCTAATTTTAAGTTACAGTGCAAGGTCATTCGAACTACTGACTAAATAGGACTCGGTTACAACCGTATCCAGCTGGTTTGGACTTTTGTAGAGCGTAATTTTTAGACACGAAAAAGTTGAGCAAGTTTTTCCCACTTGCACTGTGCTGTTAAGTTCTTCGCATGCAGTGACAGCAACAATCTTGGTGATCCATCGTCCTTGATTGCTGGCATTTTCTCCTTGATGATGTCGTTAAAATGCAACGCTAGTCCCGCGACAGCCACTTTCATCCTCTAGTTTATCATGACTGGTGGGCGTGGGCGACATGTTTGTTTCTTGTTTTGGATCCTAAAGCTTCGCCGAACTGCGGTCTTGAGAAGAAATTTAAGTACGTTCGTTTCCGTTCCTTAAGAAAAAACGTATTGTATGTTCATTTTCTCTCAATAGCATATATTAATGTCTCCTCTTGTGGCTTCATTGAGGTACGGGTCTTCAGTAAATAATTAACCCTACGAAAACTAGCGTCCTTCTTAAGAGGTTTCAAACAATACTATTTCCTCGTGAAACGGATGCTTTATTTAGTCTTTATTGTGTTAATAAAATATTTGCTTATTTCTTATGAAGAATGCATCCTTGGTTCGTGTTTCTTTTCTAAACCACTGTTTTTTTTACTTAGCTACTTTATAGCTTCATCGAGCTGTGGATTTAAGGATAAACTACCATTGGTTTCTATTCTCTGTAATAAGAGCTGGACTGTATTGGATCGTAGGATCTTATCGTGTTGTGGTCGTAATAAGACACAAATTTGTATTACTTCATTGAAAAAAATATTTGTCATTTGTTTACTGTATATCACAATCCTACTTATTGCTTACATTTGCTTCATAGTGCCAGTTACTAAGCGTAAGTAAACTAGGTTATAATAGGTTTATATATTAGAAATAATACGCTTTCAATAACCAGTAATGTAATTAAATATGATTACAAAAATAAATTTTTCATCTCACACTACAGTGGAAAACATTACCTTAGCTTCAGTATCTAAAATTAATAATATTCTTTTATGTTCAAAGATTGATTATGTAATAAACTAAGCACAAAACATAGACAACCGCACTATATTCATCCAAAGGCGCACTTCTCGGTTCTTGCATTTAATATTCGCAATCGTAAATACTCCGCATGTGTATAGACTACACGTCTTTCTTTCATCGTACTGCTTTGTGCACACAGTTTTGTGCTTTACTATAGCATGCTAGCTACATCGACAGCGGTGCAAAAACCCTCAATATAACAATAATTTACTGTTATGCTTACTATGCCACCTCCGACCTTTTGATTCACTTAGTTCCCAATTAAAATTTTCGGTGGAACAAGCGCGGCGTATGGTGTGCACCTGGTCGCCTTTTTGAGCGGGGCATCCGTGGGGCTCGGGTGCTTCTCGGTCGCTATACGCGTTTTGGGGGTGGCACGGGCGACCTCCTTCCGAACATAAATCACCCATACAAGGCGTGCTTGCACGACCGTGTTCCACGGATATTCTGCGCCTCCGCAGAAGTAGCAGTATACTGCTATTTTGGCCAAGACGTGGAATATCCGTGGAACACGGTCGGGCAAGCACGCCTTATAAGGGTGATTTATGTTCGGAACGAGGTCGCCCGTGCCACCCCCAACACGCGCATAGCAACCGAGCAGCACCCGAGCCTCACGGATGCCCCGCTCAAAAAGGCGACCTGCAGCGGCTATATGTGGACCAAACGCCACCGTAGTTCCACCGAAAATTTTTAATTGAGTTTTGGAAATAATTTATCTTTAAACATACCACCACCCCGTCCAAAAAGTTTGCAAGTCCAAAAAATCCACTAAGCACACAGAGTCTATTGGAACTACCATAACTGAGCAATTTTGAAAATCTTTGGACTGACAGACGGTTCTTTTCTTACGGTAAAGATTGCTAATGTGCCCCAATTTTCAAATGCAATAGTCACCAGTCTAACATGGTGGCATTTCACCCTCATATTCGGTACTCGATACCTTACAAGTCGATGTCTGCCGCCGCTGTATTAGTGTCTCCTTACACGCATTGCCTCAGATGGGGCTGATATTGCCTCTTAGAAGCTCGTATTACCGACGCAATATCTCCCGTGGCTGGCAGCTAACGCTTTTTATCGGAAGAAGTTTAAGTTATTGGTTTCCATTGCGATAATATAGACGGCGCCCCTCATTAGTTTTATTACTTGCTACTCCTGAGCTGCAAAAAGGAGAAAACTTTCTTCGAATGGACATTTTCTGACACTCATTGTGCCGGGTCCTCACTAGGCTTCTGTACGCTCAACTTATAATCGAACGTTCAGCTAGCTCGCACGTGGTTTCGATATATGTACAATGACAGTCGGCTCATAAGTTGAGTTTGTGCTTGTTTAGTGTGGCCTCGGTATTATAATTTGTAGTACAGTAAATTGCTGCCGTATATGCTTGTCGAGTTGCACAAGCCTATGCTGCGTGAAGGTGAGCTAAGTCTATTTGTTGCCCTGTTAAAGTGATAACTATTCTTTTGTTTACTGAAACTCGCGTATTGCCAGTTTTCCTATGTAGTAAATTTACTATCATTATTATTAATAATACTTCACGCACGGGCCACTACGGACAGATAGCATAATCCAAATGAAGCACTTTGCAACACCGGGAAGCCCGAAATGCTGCTAAAGAAAATCCAACAAAAGCCATTATTAACAGCTGTCTTAAACGCCTGCAGGCCAACACGACCGAAAGCCGATGCCGGCAAAGAATTCCAAACCCCCCACAGACCAGGGTACGAAGCACCGACCGAACTGATTAGTTTGACATCTAACATCCTCCAACGTGAAAGTGTACGCGTCGGCTGCAGTACGTGTTTCTCTCCTAAACACCTTAAGGGCAGGGACTGAAGAATACGGCAACCCTTCTCCTGTGGGACAAGTACACCAGATCATTACCCGCGCATAGCCTACTGGCTGAACTAATAAGTTGGTCCAACAGACGCAAGTGACTGTCAGCAGCTGAAGCCCAGACCGGTGAGCAATACTCCAACACAGGCGTCAGCATACCTAGTGTTCACAAATTTTAAAAAAAAGTGTGTTAAGTGTTATATTGTTTGGAACATATCGTGTTCAATCTTTTTTGTTTAATATATTGCTGCATTCTGTTATTCTTGTATGCAATACATCTTTTAAAACTTTTTATTAAGGCGTTGTAATACTTTTTAGACATTCTGAATGCTACTCGCTGTAGCAACAGACTAAAGGTTCTTACATGGACTCCAATGGCCGCAGGTTCAAACAACCCAAACAAGTAGGCAAGTTCTTCGCGGCGCTTGACGTGATCAGTCAAAATCCGGTCTGTGGGTTTACTGACCTTAGCCAGCGATGGGGAGGGTCGGGGGGCGCAAATTGTCGTATGAAGCATTCCGCCACTGGCGCTGTAGCTCTAGAAGATCCGTGGTCGACTGCAGCCGTATACTCCCTCTGGGGCCTGTTGGCCTATATCTGCAGCAAAAACCAGTGCGTGTGGGTTTCCCAGTTGGGAGTGCGGTCAAGTTGCCTTTGCCACTACACCCGTCCTAGAGAAGCTAAATTCATCAGTCCAATTTCTAAGTATCCAGTGCATTCGCATAGACAAATTTTCAATGTAGTTTTATCTTCACTTTCACGCTTGTATACGTCAGCGTGGGTGTACTTTTTCTACAAATAATCGAAAATGCACAAACCGTTTGGAGTGGCAGCCTGTTGAAAAAGAGGGCAAAGTGAATACGAAAACTAGTGCCACGAAGGCGTTTTCATATTTCCTTAACTAATGCACCAGTTCACCTAGCGTATGCTTGTACAAGCTAAACTGATTGGGCCTTACATACGGCGTTTAGTGGGCCTGTACTGGGCTCACTTTGTGCCTCTCGTTTCTCGTATTGCTGCTGATAATATTTTTTTCTCTGTTCTTTCTCTTCTTCAATACCTGCTATTTCCATGTACACTCGTATGAGATTCTCTGTGTGCTTGACATTGGAGGAATGCTGTTGTTGGAGAAACAGTAATGAAAGAACAATAGTACCATGAAATTCGAAGTGCTAATGAGCAAATTGAGGCAGGTTTTGAAGTGGTTTTTGACCCTGTTTCATGTATCTCCCGGCTACTAAATACGCTATAGCTGCAAACTGTGAATAAATTTGATATAAAGTAGATAGTAAATATACAATAATAATCAATGCATATATATATTGCACGGTGTGTAGTTTTCTAATTTGATATGGATAAATAATTTAAAATTAAAATAGAAATCAATTCGCCTACATATGTGTCCGTTGTCCATGCTTCCTGTCTTCGGATCAAAGAAAACTCTGCAGGTAGCCAGGGGGCTCGTGTAGGTACCTCAATCATTATCTAGGCCTTCGGGACGTCTGTCATTCTTGCCCACTTTGTTTCCTTCCTGATTTCATACTCCTACTTTCTCTTGCTTTGTTCTGTTCTCCCTCTTCTTTCCAGACTTACTGTTCCCATGCGCGTTGATCCTGTGTGGGAACACCGTGCATGGGTTCCCGTTTCTATTGACGTACTATGTGTCCCTTGCTATTTTCTCTGTGATATCGTTCTGCTCCAAAACGGAGGCTTAAATTTTCTAACTATAACTGAACTAGCGATTAATGTTATTCTTTCGAAAAATGTTATGTTGAAAAGTTACGGGAAGCATTACATCCCATCAACTTTATATAAAAATGACTTAGCCATTAGTCTAGCATCGTATCACTTTCAGTACACTTGAAAATGCATCTCGTTTTAAACCTTACGAGACTGGACATGTTTTGGCTCTTGATATGAGAACTTTTCGGCATCTTGCTCCTGTTAATATACCAAATTTCACCGTCGGTAGTTCACATCTCTCAATTACTTCCTACTACCAAACTATAAAATTTAAGAGCTTAATATGCTTCATTAAGCAAGAAACGACCGATGATGCTATAAATCGGATTCTCAAAATGACCCACAAACCAAAGGGATGTTCACCAGTATTTCTGCGACTCGTCACCCGACTGCTCTGTGTCGCGCAGCTCGCCGTTGCATATCCCAGGCCATTTCAATAATTCAGCAGGCAGCTCATAATATTGCTTTTGCATAAACAGCGTGGAGCGGCATTAAGTTCTAAATGCTGGAGCTTACAAGCTTTTTAAATGCCGGTGCATTGAGGAGACAGGGGAGCGGACCTATACCTCTGTTGCTCGCACCAGCATGCAGTTGTTGAGAGGTGGTTGTGCCGGATCTCCTTGTGATCCGTTTTTTAGGGCACCTCCTTGTAATTTCGCTCATTGTGAATTATGGAAAGCGTATTTCTGGGGAGCTTTGCCGCGGAATTATTGAAAGTGCTCCTCTGTAATTTCCTCTTGGAAAATTCCTCGTTTCTTCACGCCGACTTAATGAAAAGCCTTTGGGCATATTCTTCATGCATTATGCGCATGTATGCTAAGGGAGGTGAGCAAATCTCCTACGAAGCTCATTTCTGGAGTGTGCCTTTGCTGATTCTTTTGTTATAACGCAAAAAAAAAAAAATGAACCTTCATACGTTTAATTTGTTCTGGGTACTGCTGATGACGATTTTTATTCTATTCAGTTTCTGTACCTTCTTGCGTTCATTCTTACCACAGTTACTGTTCTGTTGTTTATTTTAGATACATTTTATTTTTCTGCGTTCATTCTACGCTAGTTTTGCTGACAGTGTTTATGTTATTTAGTTGCTTTCCTAAGTGATTATTTCCACTAAAATTATTTTGATGCATATGCGGGTAGTGATGTCAACGTTTTACTTTCGTTCGGTACATGATATCAAATGTAGCAGAGGACACTGGTACCTTCTGATTACAAGTAGCATAAATGGACGAAATAGGCTCATAGTAGTTCTGTTACATCTTATATTCAAATTCCTAGTTCTGTAAATTTTTTGTTCACTCTAATATTATTCACGTTTACGGTTCAGTTCAGTTCTATGCCCGCGGGAACACTCGTTATGACTTCTTGGTGACAACACCTCCCTTGTGAAGGCAGAGTGATTGATAATTTTTGTAATAGCGTACTCCAAAACGCATTAGGATTCATTTTACGTATTGGGAAGTGTCGTATGACATTTAATGCACTTGGGTGTATACGCCTGAGCCATTGCAGGGTGAGCGTTTCGATAAGTACAACAGAAGAGATTTTTTCCCTTCTGCTGACAAAGCGTTTTTGGAAGATAACATTTACTGGAGCGTAATACGGTACACACTAAAGGAGTGGATCGAAGTGTGTGCTGAAAAAGTCTACATCTGCAATTCCAAAATTGCAGATAGCTCAGGGTAAGAATTCAACCATGTTTAGTTAAGTAATGAATATTTAGTTTGGTATTCTGAGGAGAAAATGTGGCAAACTTTTTGATTACAGAAAAAAATGTGAGTGACATTTTGACATAAACGCAAATAATTGATCATGAGCCAAGGGAATTAAAAAAGTTAATATATAGCATCACCACTTAGGGCAAATTTTTTAAATTTGCAGCAGAGAGATGATAGTAATCTAAAGAACGTGCGTTAAATTCATTTCACCTAATGGAGATTCGTAAAATGGCTTTAAAATACCATTTGATCGTGATTTACTATAGTATTTAACGATTGAGTTGTATCATTGCCTATACGGAGATTGTTCACCAATTGCACTTTTGAGGCATTTTTGAATAGAAGCAGATACATACCCCCGCATCGGTTGCTACAAACACTATTTATTTCCGCCAATGTGGTTCTATTGTCGTCGGCGTTTATCTGTCTGATAGCATATCAGCAAGGTGACTCAAAAAAGTTATGAATGGATTTTATAAAATTTGCAAGGAAAGTTAGGTATGGTAGGAGCAATAGAAGGTCAACGTTTAGTGAAGATCCGCTCAACCATCTTGTTTATTTGTTTACCTGTTTTTTCTTGGTAACATAACTCACGCAGTTATGAACGGATCTTCATGAAATTTTGGGAAACTGTTAGGAATGTTGCGAAACTTATGCTAGTGACCAAATATTTATAGTGATCTGTCGGCCCGTGTGCGTAATTGTCTCTATGTTTGTTTTTATGTTTACCAATAACACAGTCCATAAAGTTATGAACGAATAGTCATGCATTATGTAGGAGTCGTAAATATATTGCAAGGCACCAATGATCAACTTTTGGTTATTATAAAAGGAAACCCTGGTTTCAAGACCAGTTTGTATTATTCGTTAACATTTACCATGCTTTGCGGAGGGGGTAATACCACTCATACTCGTATAGAATGCGCACATCTCACACATCGCTTCCTTGGTATCTATGAAACTTTGCTCTCTGTGCTGCCACGCCTCACACAGGCTCTCAAGGTAAAGCTGGACCGTGTAGTGCCCCTCAGGGAACTGGTGGCCGTCAAGTATTGCAGTTCCTTGGCCGCACAAAGACAACTTCTTGTTACTTTCATCATCACGGTCTTTACTCGCGGGACAATTGTCTTTGGAGACGTTCCTGCTGGCGACAGCCTCTTTCACTTTGAGTTGTGGCAAGATATTGATTCAATCTCGTCCTTCGCTTGGTGCCCACTTCGCTTTTTCCGTTTTTGTTACCCGTTTTGCTTTTGTTGTTTTCTGTGATGACTGTTTTTGGGGCTTCCTTCATTCTTCGTGATGGTCTTCTTTGCTTTTGTGTTCTTTTCCTCTTGATGGCGTTATTTGACGTTATTTTTTGCTGTTTTTCCTTTGTGGTGTAATTTGTACTTTTCGTTCCCCGTAATGGTCTTTTGTGCTGTTTTTTCGTTCTTCATGATCATATTCCCTGCGTTTGTCTTTCTTGTTCTTCGTGCCTTTATTTCATGTCATTTTGCAACGGCGCAGTTCTGTTTTTTCGTTAATAATGATAATGAGTCTCACTGTTTTTTGTTTCTTTCTTCTTCTGCTGACGAATTTTTCTGGACTCTGCTACTGCTCTCCTACTAGTCTGCTGTTCTCGTTTATGGATCCCTCGTTTTTTTAGACGTACTAAATATTCCTTTTAATGTCCTCACTTGAAACGCTGTGAATTAGACAAGGCGACGTATAATGCTGTGTAATCTAATCTGTTTTGTTACTACTGATGGAATTATGCGTACATATTTCTTCTAATTAATTACAATAAATTTTATAAGCAAACGACCGTCTCAAGCATTAGACGGTAAAATTTCTTTTTCTTGTCCATGATGTCGTCGAGATTTTTTTTTTTTTTTTTCGTACCTCGCTTTCCTTGTTTAGTTTTTCATACGCCTACAGATGATCTTGCTTTAGTAATCTTTTTTTTCTTCCCTGTTTTTTGCTCCTATCCATAAGTTCATTTATTTGACGTACTACACGTCCTTTTTCGTTTCTGTGGCTCCCAGTGAACGCTCTGAATGGCTTAAACTACGAAATAATGTTTATGATTGTAGTAATGATCATTTACACAATAGACACTTAAACCCAATTAAAATTTTTCGGTGGAACTACCGTGGCGTTTGGTCCACACATCGCCGCTGCAGGTCGCCTTTTTGAGCGGGGCATCTGTGAGGCTCGGGTGCTGCACGGTCGCTATGCGCGTATTTGGCGTGGCACGGGCGACCTCGTTCCGAACGTAAATCACCCATACAGGGCGCACTTGCCCGACTGTGTTCCACGGTTATTCCGCGCCTCCGGTGAAGTAGCAGTGTACTGCTATTTTGGCCAAAACGTGGAATATCCGTGGAACACGGTCGGGCAAGCGCGCCCTGTATGCGTGATTTATGTTCGGAACGAGGTCGCCCGTGCCACCCTCAAAACGTGCAGAGTGACCGAGCAGCACCCGAGCCCCTCGGATGCCCCGCTCAAAAAGGCGACAAGGTGCACACCATACGCCGCGCTTGTTCCACCGAAAATTTTCAATTGGGAAGCCATAATATATAATTGATACTTTTCCGTTATGCTCGCACATCACCCGAATACTTAACAGTTCACGTCACCAGTAAAATGATCATTTCCTATTTATTGTTATTTCATTGCTCTAACATTGTCATGAAATTCTATTTTATTATCAAACTTATATTGAATTGGACGGCGAAGCTTTTATTTTATTACAGACAATAAATTTCTGCCCCCCGGTGATTGTTCTTTGCTCTTCAGAGGTCCAGTCTGATGGAACCAGTCTTCCATGAAATATTGAGGGAAAAATGCGAATTTTCATTAACAACTTGCTTGCGTCAAACCATTCTATTTCCTCCCAAGTCTAGAATTGTCGGTAAATTTTTACAAAAATCTAATATGGCGCCCAACTAATTCACTACTAAAAATTGATAGTAGTCTATTAGGGAAGTATAGTGATACCCATACATATCAGTCGGAAATGCATAGTTCATGAGATATATGACTTTGAAGTTTCTATTGTTTTTCTATGGGAGAAAATAGCCTGTGTCATCATAGGCTTGCTAGCTATCCCATATGAACCTTATTAATCAAACAAAACTTAATCCAAGCCAACTCTACCTAACCTAACCCAACCCTACCTAACCTAACCCTACCTAACCTAACCCAGCCCTACCTAACCTAATACAACCTTACCTAACCTAACCCAACCCTAGCTAACCCAACCCTACCTAACCTAACCCAACCCTATCTAACCTAACCTAACCTAACCTAACCCAACCCTATCTAACCTAACCTAACCCAACCCTATCTAACCTAACCTAACCCAACCCCACCTAACGTAACACAACCTAACCCTACCTAACGTAACACAACCTAACCTAACTAATCTAATCAAACCCAACTTAAAGGTTAGGTTGGGTTAGGTTAGGTTAGGTTGGGTTAGGTTGGGTTAGGTTAGGTTAGGTTGGGTTGGGTTGGGTTGGGTTAGGTTGGGTTTGGTTAGGTTAGGTTAGGTTGGGTTAGGTAAGGTTGGGGTAGGGTTAGGTAAGGTTGGGTTAGGTTAGGTTAGGTTAGGTTAGGTTGTGTTATAATGTGTTAAGTTAGGTGGGGTTAGGTTCAGTTAGGCTAGGTTGGGTTTGGTTAAGTTGGGTTTGGTTAGGTTGGGCTTGGTTAGGTTCAGTTGGGTTAGGTTCAGTTGGGTTAGGTAAGGTTGAGGTGGGTTAGGTGATATTGGGTTACTGAGGTTCCTATGGGACCGCTAGCAAGCCTATGACGACACCGGCTATTTTCTCCCATAGAGAAACAATAGAAACTTCAAAGTCATATATCTGAAAAACTATGCATTTCCGACTTATGTATATGGGTATCACTGCACTTCTCTAATAGACTACTATCAATTTCTAGCAGTGAATTAGCTCGGCGCCATATTGGATTTTTGTAAAAATTTACCGAATTGTCAAATTCTCAATTAGTTTGTAGCTGCAATTTGTTATTCCCATTTAGTTTAACTGTAACATATTGTACTGAAATTAAGTTTGTTGTAGGTATAGGCAGCGGCATGGCGGTTCGCGGCTCCTGGTGCGGGCCATGCACAGTCTATGCCAGGATATTCGTACTGGTTTCCTGAACTCAAAGACAGCTTCTGGCATTACAATATGGTACTGCCAGCAGCCATCCCTTTAGGTCAGTGATTCCCTGACTTCAGGTTTATACGCACCCTCAGTGAAAACGGCTCAAAACCCACGGACCCCATGCCATTAAAACGGGATTAACTTTGAATATTATGAGGTTATGCACCTAATGACCACAGCCTATTTTTTTTTTTGTAGATTTTAATACGTCAAGCGCAATACTGTATAGTTAGTATACCGTAGTAGAGTCGAAACTTACCATACTCCGAAAATATTATAACTCGCTTGACATCACTGCTAGTTTAATACAGCAAATATTCTCATGCAACTCTCATCAATCGATTTTAGACTTTCCTCAAATAACTGTTGACAGAATTAACGTAATATTTTGCAGCAATCATCGTTATTAATAAAATCTGACGTTTCCTATATTGAAAGAAGTGATATTAAGGGATAACGATATCGTCATTAAACTTTCTAAATAAAAAAATATGTAATAGTTCAACAAAACATATAGTTTTCTTTTCATGACTTGATATAAGTCTCTAATTTATATATCACTGAGATAACAGCAATCAAATATTGTTATAGAAGCTTCAAACGTCATAAATCACTCGGGGTTCGTTGCGTGAACCAACAGCTTCACTGTTTTAGGTCATCGTTTCGGCATCTTACTAGTGCCATTTTCAAGACTATTAAAATCAACCTCAAACCGAAGTCTCGAGAGCGAGAGTTGTTTACCAGTTTACGTGTTCCGAGAGCAGCGGTATAATGCTGCTTACATTGGTCATACGACGAACGCTCTCGAGACCCGCATAAAGCAGCATGGATATTCGTCCAGTAGTATATACAAACACTTAAGTTATGACCACCATATGGCCGGTGCACCCTTTGAAATAGTTAACCCTTTAGTGCCTCAATAGAACATCACTTTTCGTAGGAAAAACATTACATGTAATGTCATCATATGTGTACCGTAGGCACTAAAGGGTTAAAGACTGTTTCCGTATTTTACACAGCTTCCCCAAAACCATCGACCTCAAACTTGCCGAAGCTACAGAAATCAAGCTCCAAAATCCCTTTATCAGTGTCATGTACAATGAATCTTATAGTCTACTAAAACTCCAATAGTCAGAATCGTTCCAATAACGCCGGAACAGCCCCACTTACCGTTATGTTGCCGTCTAGATGCACTACAAATTTGTTGCTGCTGTTACGGCGATCGCGATGGCTTGTCTCCAGATACAGTATTTTCCTGCTGAACATTGTTGTTGGTCCTTGTATATTTATATCTTGGAATTATTATATCTTGTGAAATTTATCTCTATATATTTCCATTTCAGATTTTAATAGTCTTGAGAATGTCACTAGTAAGATGCCGAAACGTCGACGTACTGTAGATTTTAAATTTTTTGTCACTCGGGCAGTAACTTGTTTTTACTCGAGGATAGTGTTAAGTAAACTTAGTGCAATAGCAAATACATATTTTAGAGTGGCAGAAAAGCAAAGTAAACTTGTTTTTAAGATAAAAGCTGATATATCCTACTTGCTTTAGGTCATGTCAGAATTACAAGCATCCAGACACGGAACAGTGCAGTACACTCCCCACTCCCATCCAAGGCCACCTAGAAAACAGTTGTTTAGGTGGAGTTGTCCCATCCCGTTCCCCTCCTTTAATATCTACGACCTGCCTCAGTCTATGGGATTATCCGCTGTGAAAAGTTCGAATACTAAATTGCGTAAAAATTACATTTCCTAACATAAATTGTTCACATCTCTAACATTTAATCAGTTTCCATCGAAGCATGTTTCAAACGGTTCTGTCTTCCCAAGGAGAGAACGATTTGGAGAGCACCTTTGTTGAGTGGCTGTGTTATTAGTGGAACAGAAGCCAGACCTCTTTTGTTCGCAGTAGCTTTTCGCTACAATTTGCCCTGCGCAGCCGATATGCCCTCATCTCTTATCAAACGGTAGCCGTAGTGCAATACGTCAAATTCATCAGTTAGAAACTATCTTGCGTAAGGCAACCATCACTTTCAAACGCCATTTTTTCTATAGTAGGTGTGGCAATACCCAGACTGATTTGTGGCTTTACGATAGTTTGTTCATTTTTGCCGAAAGAGCACTAAATAGGGATCAAGAAAAGTGGCCCAGATCAACCCCATAAGTTATCTTAACCTACTGAATTATCTGCGTGTGTGTTGGTAATTTCATTTTATGTTTTCTGTTTCCCTTGTTTTATTCATGTATTTTTATGTTTTCTGTTTCCCAGTTTTTATTCCTGTGCTATAGTAGCAGTGGTAGTGCCTATTATTGTATTGGTACCGCGGTATGTTTCACGTTTGGCTACTTTTTTCTTCTGATTCCATAACTGATGATGGCCTATTAGTATTGCGATATGCTTGGAATTTAAATTGACTTTTTTTTTGTTCTTTGGAACTTAAGTTGCCAAGTTGCCAATTTCGTAGTCAAGTTGCGTTTCCATGGAGATCGATGACCAGGTTGCAGAAGAAGGTAAAAGTGAGATACAGTACTTATCCCTTTATTATCTTAATGCATTTCTTGCTTGAAACAGTTTCTTAAATTACATCGAAATAACGAAGATATTTGGAGCTTCTCTTATGGCAGCCATGAATTTGATTTTTTCCATGCATATTTTTGCTGGTTCGTCCATCCTATGCTATGGAGCCAGGCAACCCCAGGGGCCCGTGTAGGTTACCTCAGCCATTAGCTAGGCCTTCGGGACGTCTCCCTTTCGTGCCCACTTTGCTTCCTTCCCGATTTCATACTCCTACTTGCTCATGCTTTATTCTGTTCTTCCTCTTCTTTCCTGACTTACTGTTCCCATGCACGTTGATCCTGTGTGGGAACACTTTCGTGCATGGGTTCCCCGTTTCTCTTGGCATACTAAATGTCTCTTACTCTTTCCTCTGTGATACGGAGGCTTAAACTTCCTAACTATAACTAACATATGTTTGCTCTGAGTTCACGACGTACCGGTCGACAAAGCACAGACGAAGCGATGATTTTTCTTGGAAGAGCAAACACAATTAATCCTTTCAGCTCGCTGTCTTCCTTTGACGGAAAATTTTCGCTTCAAGAAAAAAAAAGCAATTTAGATGTACTGAAGCCATATCCTTCGGTATCTATGATACGCGGCTAGGAATTAATTTGATTCAGCAATGGTTTGTTGTTTGCTACTGTAAGTTTTTCTGCTCTACTTCTAAGGTGGGAGACGATTGTGCAGCTATAGATGAATTGGCAGAGAGAGCAGTCATCTCTTATGGCAATTTTAGTTATCTTTGTTGTGTATTCTCCAGATGCATATTATAGTAAAGGAAGTGTTTCAAAAATTCCTCGCTTTCATTTTTGACAGCGCAAATACTCTACAGTTGTATAAAAATAAATCTGTACTGAAACCTTCTACAATTTCAGCTTGCAACAGCTGGATTTCATTGGTCAAAATTTCATAGCTGCAATATGAATTTGTTGGCACTAAATTGACGTATATTGTGCAGCGTATGTTTGCTACGCCTGAGCTGCCATGGTATACGTCACTGCTCCGTATTTCTTTGCGCCGTTTCTTAAGTATTGGTTCTAGCCAAAACAAAATATCAGCCTCGAGCAGAACAAGGGAGGGATGCTGCTGCAGACTCTTCGCCATCATTTTTGATAGCCCAACACGCATACCGGTGAAAAGTTATCCCCTCGTAGATAACAATCTTCCGAAACCCAAATCAGTTTAAAAATCGTTGATAATTTGCCATTCTCCTGTACGGCTCAAATCTTTACCATTTTTCAGTATCTTTGGCTTGACACGCCGCACTTTTGTAATGAATTTAAAATACGTAAATAATGTCAGAGTTGACTTATGAGCCAATTCCAGGCTTAAAAGGGCTATTTTTTGCTGTGCACGGGATCTTGGAGAACAGGCCTCGTGAATTGGGTAATTTTACACACGATTTGGGATGCTACAGTACGACGGTTTTTTCAGGTTTCTGGAAAAGTTTCAGTCGTCTTATTCTAACCTTAACTCATTAACTGCGAATGACGGAAATATCCGTTCCCGATTGGTGGACAGGTTCAAAGCCTGGTTACGTTGTTGTATGTAACTTGGGATGCTATGCCCCGATGGAGCTTCCAGGTTTCTAGAAAAGTTTTCATCACCTTTCACTAGCTCTGGCATAGTTCACATTCTGCACGCGCACAGCGGCTAATTTTGTACGTAGTTGAAGAAGCTGTTGCTCGACAGGCAGGCCCTCTAATATTTGACTGGAACATACTCCCTCTCCTCGCTTCCCAAGTTTCCATGGCCTTGCTGTGACCCTGGAACTGCTCAAAGCCTGCACTCGTAAATTGGTTAATTTTGTAGGGAGGACGGACGCTGTAGTGCGACAGACCCTCCAATATTGAGTGCTACACATCGCACCGCCCCACAATATGTGCGTCGCCGCTCCAGCAGGACGCCCTCCGCCTTTGTGTTATTTGCCGCTTATCCGACAACATGGGCATCTGGCAGGCCGTTTAGGCAGTCTATAAATACCGGCAATCTGGCGATGGTCTGATAAGACCAGGATAAGACGCTCCGGCGACAGCAGCAGCAAAGACTTCCCAGTTGTTGAGAGTCTTGCTATACCACTCTCTCAGTCTCGACTTCCTTGCAAGTGTTTGCATTAATTCTGTCGGCCGAGGCTTCCCTGCAAATGTTCCTATTTATTTTATCGATGGAACTTTCCAGCAAATTTATGCATTAGTCCTTTGGGTGCAGGCTAAACTGCAGGTGTAGGCTTTAAGTCTGTCGATACAGGTTTCCTGCACGTGCTCATTTTAATTCAGACTTCTGTGCAAGTGTTTGTATTTACTCTGTGGGTACAGACTTCCCGCAACTGCTTGTATTAATTTGTCTTGTCTAGCTCTCCTCCAAGTGCCTCTGTCATTTCCATCTCTACAGGCTTCCCTACCGCCGACTCTCAGTGTATATATGTGCTAATTGTTATTGCTAGTGGGCTACTTCAATATATTGGTTTCGTTGTTCTGCGGTGCTTCTCTTCGTTTCTCATGGTAACTGCTGGTACTTCACTTTTATTGCTGCCGGTCACTTCCATCGAAAATTTCTACCTACCTTTTGTGCTGTAATTTTGTTGTGACTGTTGTCCAGTGTGTCAAGTTACTCATCCAACGTTTACGATACTATTCTTCGTTTTTCAAAATTACTTAGTTATATATTTAATGTTGCTAGTAGCAGAAACATAATTACTTCAACGAGGCCCCGTCTTACCGCCTCTTCAAAAGAATCACAAACGTACTTTCCACGGAGGACGTAAAGGGGAGACGACGTGTTGAACCTAAGCTTCAGTAGCCTTTGGCCTACTTTCATGGCACGAGGTGGCTGGCACGCTGGCTGAAATGGGTGGCGTAGATTCATGTCGATGTGCCGATTAACTTTAAAACGATAAACTCATGCAGTTCTTCAACTGTCATGGTAGCAGACACCGTCCACGCCACAAAATTTCAGATTTTCACTTAACATAGCACTCGGTATCCAAGTTACGACGCTCCTTAAGTGTCTGTCCTGTCTTGACTCCCGAATGATAATTTTTTGTCAGCATGTGCCGCCAACCTTGGAGTAAATACTGTATACTAGTATACTGGAGGGCACCTCCAGCCACTGTCGCTGGCAGTAACTGCTTGCCATTATGGCAGTCAACCTGGCTGAGTGACTGGGTCACAGCTAGTTAAATAGCTCGCTCCACATCAGTACCAGTCAGCTCACGGAATTTACTAGTAAAATCTTGAAGCAAATTATTACACCATGAGAAAAAACTGACTTCCAAGACTTGACGAAAATTTAAGAGGCTTGGTATATAGGATACCATGTGCTTTATTGATCACTTTTTCTGGAGAAAGAGAATCTAAAATTTAGTGGACGTAGACAGTATATGCAGCTAAGACAGTTGAAGAAGAGCATGAGCCTGATGCCTCGCACCAAGGAGCTTGTATAGAAAAGGAGGGAGCCAGTAGCCTAGCCCGTTGAAGCTCAAGAGTCTCTTATGGCTGTCAGCCAGTTGTCGTATGCACCAATCGCATATCAGTAAAGAGTCTCTTATGGCTGCAGCCAGTCGCGTAANGTAAGTACCAATCGCATATCAGTAACTCGGTTCGTCTGCTGCTCCCCCATGAAACTTACTGCTCCCCCGTATTTTCCACCAATGAGCGTCTCACAGCCATAAGAGGTCTGGTTGACTCGCTGGTAAGTCTGTAACTGGGCCACAAGCCTCCCTCCTTCTCTATTGAAGCTCCTTGCCTCGCACCTCCTGCGGTAGGAATTACTGAAAGTGCGCTCCAGTAATATATCTAATCTAATGCTAAGAATGACTGTCGTGTGTTTATAAATATACTTACACTAGTGAACCCGTGCGTGAAAAATCCACGCAATAACCTATACGTTTGCCTAATGCCTCTAGGCCGGTACGGAATCTCCTCTTCTCTTATTTGCTTCTTAATTTTCTTCTTTTCTTCATTGATCCTTGTCGTGCTGTCATCCTTAGGTCTTCTATATAGACAGGCAGAAGTAACATCTTGAATAAAACACGTCAACAAACTTAAACAAAATAGCAGCTTATATACAATGTGTTCGCTCCGTAGCAAAGATACCGTTGATTCCGTCTTTCCACCTCTTTGCTTCGGTTCAAATATCTGTTTTATTTGAGGTGCTCAAATTTTGACCTGTGAAGCGAAAACTGCTTCGTCAGAAGAAAACAGTAAGCTAGAAGAAATAATTGTCTACTGCCCTTGAAAGCTTATGTTTCGTCAGTTTCGTTGACAATTGCATCAAAGTGGGAAGAATTGCCCATGCAACGAAATCATCTAGGGAAGAAACTACGAATCAAGAAGCATGAGAGTGCCAACGGAAGCTTCAGATATCTTCAGTGCTACGATTTCAACTTCGGTAGTGCAAGAAATGCATTCAGACATAAGGTCGCCCTATACTTTGCCGTAGATTCAATGTTTGGTGAAGCTAATACTCGTACAAATCAGACTAAGCCTGCGATGTCTTCATTGTTGGAATTTGAACTGTCCCTGCTTAAGATACGTTTACCATCTTCTGCAACCCGGCCTATTTTCTGGCTATCACTTTCAATGGAGCTTGAGAGGACAACCAGAGCCTGAAACCTGGGCTAAATTCCGCCTATCTACTTCGTTAAGAGCGTGACACCGAACTTATAAATATATTTATAAACACACGACGGTCATTCTTAGTATTGGATTGGATTAGATTAGATGTTCGTGCTCCCGTACCGTATGCTGGTTACGCACTTTTGCCATATTAGCATTGTCATGAGGCAGCAGCAACACTGGCTAATGAACCCACAGCCGCACAGCTTCTAAGTCAGTGGTTCCCATTGGGGTGCATATGAACCTACGGACCCGCTGTTGGTTCACGCACTGACCCCCTATTGGTTCATGACTCTTGAAGCTTCTGGGCAATATTACATTGTTTTTATCTCATAGATAATAAAACTTTCAAAATATTTTAAGGTTATAGCAGGAAAAATATAAGTTTAAGTAGCTTATTATAATCTTTTGCGTCAATGTACTGAAATTAAAAAAAAATAACTATGGTATAGTTACCCCTAAATGCTTTTGCTCGATCACAAAAACTTAGATTTTTTTCATTAACGGCAAGAAAAGCATATGCTAACCATGATTCAATGGAAATAGTCATTTAGGGCGAGACAAAACAAATTTAAAAGAGTTAGAAGTGAAAACTCTCTGTATGTGAATAATGGGCTGAGCTAGGATGTCACGTGACTGTGACATGAGTAACTAGAGAGAACTCTAAGAGCGCATACCTCCGCCAAGCAGGGCAACGGTAACTGAAGATTTAAATTGATTCTGAAACCATGATTTCCGTGTATCAACACGAAAATCGAACCATTTATGCCTTTTGATAGTATTAACAATTCCTATGATTTTCATGAAGATCTGTTCATAACTTTTTGATTCTTGATACTAACAAACATTATGATAAATATAAGTCAAACAGACCAACCGATCATCCCTAACATTACTATCAACTATAAATTTCATGACTATCCGTTATTTTTTGAGTTATTGTCCTAACAAGCATAAAGTTATAAACAGTGACAAACGAATGAACAAACGAATCATCACAAAAATTTGGTCATGTACTCTTTGTATGATACCTAACTACTCATAAATTTCATGAAAATCCGTCCATTACTTTTCGAGTTTTGGCCTTACACAAAAATAGGCAGACAAACAGACAGATGAACGGATTTTCACCAAAAGTTAATCATCTGCTACTGTTAACATGCCTAACGATGCCGGTAAATTGCGTAAAGATCCGTTCACAACTCTTTGAGTAATCTTGGCGACAGACAAAACGACAGATAGACAAAAGCGACGAAAACATTTCTTCCTCGTCGGAGGTAATTATATGTTTGGCGTATGTTGTTATACCTCTGCCGTTCTGTATTAACTGAAAAGCAATAGCCTGGAAGCCATCGACATCTACAATACTCATTCAGTACGTAATATACTAAGTTGATGCCATTTCAATGGCGGGCGAACTTACGATGAAAACAACGAAATGACACCTGTGACGTCGTCATTAATAGAAATTTTCTCTCAAAAATACTGAGGAATTGCCTGTCTGTGTCTTCCTTAGTATATGCTAGCAAAGTGACAATTATATGATGTGGAAAACAATGAAAATCTGTGGGTATGAGATCCATGAAATAGACTTACTGTCTTCACTTCGAAGCCGACTGATTTTTTTTTTTTTCTAGCAGCGGAAAATTTTCAGCTGTGGCTGAAGTTCCTACCAACCAAAATCAGGGTGTCTTGCATGTGGAATATTTCCCTAGCTAATACTGAGCCACTAACGTGCAGGCGGACGGGCGAATGGACAGGTGGAACATCAAGCAGAATGATACAGTCGAGCGAGACCCGTGAAAATTCCAAGGTTAACTAGAGCACTCTGAGAGCGCATACCTCCGCCAAGTGAGCCAACGGTAGCGAAAATTCAAATTGGATCTGAAACCATAATTTTCTTTGCATAAACTCCAAAATCTAATCATTTGTGCCTTTTTATATTAATAACAGCTTGTTCAATTTTTTTTGAAGATCCGTTCATAACTTTTTGAGTTATACTGTTAACAANAAATTTGATCATTTATGTCTTTTACCATTACTAACAACTCCTATAAATTTCATAAAGATCCATTCATTATTTTTTGAGTTATTGTGCTAACAAGCATAAAATTAAAAACATTGACAAACGAACGAACGAACGAACAAACGGACCATTACCAAAATTTGGTCATCTACTCTTTGTTATATACCTAACAATTCATGTTAATTTCATCAAAATCCATCCATAACTTTTTGAGTTATAGCATCGAGAAAAATGACGTAGACAAACAAACAAACGGATGGACATATCTTCACCAAATGTTAATCATCTGTTCCTCCTAACATACCTAACTATCCCTGTAAATTTCATCTAAATCGGTTCATAGCTTTTTGAGTTATCTTGGTAACAGTCAAACAGACAAATACACAGACAGACAAACACGACGAAAACATAACCTCCTTGTCTGAGGTAATTAATACTTTCTAAAATGTAGCAATACTAAGCTACGGTATTATAACTTACTTTAGTTTGATCTAATGCAGATCGCCTATTCTATCCTACGCGGCGGCGAAAGTAACACCTGCCACTTCACCCAGACGAGCTCCGTCTGACCTCAAGACCGCTGCACACGAGAATCTAAACATGGGAACGTGTTTCCTAAGCCTCCCGCGTACGTTGCCGTGGGTGCTACTCCGACTTGTCTAATATTATGGTGTGCAAAAACCACATAAAATCTGAGCCGCCCATGCAGTTATTCCCCTGCAGCAATTGCTTCCTACAAAGTTCCAAATATCACTCTTCATCTCCAGTGAGTTTGAGTCGATAACAACACATACTTCAAGCTATATGTGTAATCACTTTAAGCTTTCGTGACGCTCACAGAAACATATGTTTCAGGAATGCATAACGTTCCAGCCTTCTCTCTGATGCAGCGGTTTTAACGCAGCCTGCATTTTGTATAATCCATCTTCGCACTCTAGTTTCACCTGGTGATCTCGCAAACGTTCTGGATGCAAAGCATTCACTATTGTTTCTTGAGAAAGACGTATAGATACGGCAAAAACACAATTATGGCCAGGGAGAAATAGCAAAAGGGGTGCCAGTCAAGCATACGAAGAAAAAGAATGTGCCTAAAATGGCGTTCATTCGGACCCAGCAGCCTCGACGCGCGCTGAACGATATGTGTATAAATTATTATATTTCCAATAGTGATGTGCTCTCTCTCTCTCTCTCTCTATGCTTGTTCATATAGAATGTGCTATTACAGTACGATACCTTTGATTATGCAAATGCAATTTTTTTTACTTATTTTTCAAGTTAAGTGTCAAACATTTAAAATTTTAATAGAAAGTTAGTGCACAGGTATGTTGTAACTATAAAAACAATTAGAGAAAAATAAAACGGAACCATTTCCCACGTTTTTGCAACATTTGCTTATCGCACGGGGATCTGCTGTTACGCCAGATTATGCAACATCACTCTCTAGTCAACATGGGCAAGAAAAGCGATCTAACCAGTGAAGACAAAATCAAAGTGACCTCGTTATTGGCTTCTGGTCAGACAACACTCTAAGTTTCCAAGGAATTACGGCGTGATCACCGAATAATTAAGGCTAATGCAATTGAAGGTAAGGCCAACTGGAAAACTCCGGATAGAGCCTCTAGGAGGAAATTGACTGCTCGGGACATGCGACATTTGAAAGTTTCTATGGCTAGAAAAAACTTTCTACAAGTAAGGCGATATTTGAAGACGATGGAGACCCAATACTAAGCAGAAAAACAAGATGTGAGGTTCTGCAGAAGCTTGGGAAAGTGAAAAATGCAATTAAACGACCACTTCTAACAAAAACCCATAAAGAAAATAGGGTCAAATGGGCTGAAAAAAACATGAAACGGATTTCTCCAATATCATATATACTGACGAATGCACATGTGCCACTCTTGATGGTCCAGATGGAAAGGCGTTTGGATGGGTCCTCCATGACCGACCTCAACAGACACGGCTTAATCGTCAACAAGTTGGTGAAGGTGTAAAGTTTGCGCCGGGGTAGTAGGTGACACCCTTATGGGTCCATTTGAAGTGGCAGAAGGAATTGAAGTCAATGCAGAAAGGTACTGCCAGTTTCTTGAAGCCAACTTGATTTCATGGCTTGATGACCAGACTGTCGCACTCAGATTCAAATTGGTATTTCAGCCCGATAACGCTCCCTCACACCGAGCACGGTACACTGCTAATTGGCTTGTGGATGGAGGATTCAATTCAAAAAGGATTATGACTTGGCCAGCGTATAGCCCTAATTAAATCCCATTGAGAACCACTGGGAAATGATCAAAAGGAAGGTCTATGAAGGTGGTCGGCAGTTTTCTAGCAAAGTAAGCCTAAAGAATGCAGTAAAAACAGCTGCAGGTTCTATTCCACCATCTGAAATATCAAACCTGTCAACGTTTGTTGATATCGCCTATAAAAATCATGAAAAATGGAGGTTGCCATGCTCAAAATTACTGTTTTTTTTCCGTTTTCCACTACTGAACACCTATTTTAGTGTTTATTGAATTGTTTTGGCAATAATTTCTTGGTTTTGGACGTTTAATAAAGATATTCCTGTTCCCTTGTACTTATTTCCTCTTTATGACGTTTTTACTAACTTGTTGCATAATCCGAGGTAACAGTAAAAACTCGTTAAATAGCAAATTGTATGATAAACTTAGCAAATGGCTGAATATATATTTAGAACATAGCCATACATTTAGTTAATTTTGATATTTCAAAGTTAGACACTTATCTTGAAAAAATAAAGTGAAAAAAATGTATTTGCATAAGCAAAAGCAACACACTGTAGTTCTCCCTGACAGCATCCTATTGGTAAAATATATGTATATACTTACTTATAAAATAATATACAGGGAAACGAGTAGCAAGCGTTGCTGTTGCTCGGTCCGCATAAACGGCGTTTGACAAGCGTTCTTTTTCTTCGTATGCTTGTCTGGTTCTCTCGTTATTATTACTTCCTGATTACTGCAGTCTCATTCTTTGGGGGAACTTTCTGCATTGTTCTTCATTCATATTTCTAAGGTCTATTTTTCATAAACCACTATATAATGATAGATTGTTGTTAGTCGCTTGCTCCGCGCCCACTTACTTGCTGCAATGTTGGGCCTTCCGTCCGTCACGCTGTTAAAGATTTAGATAGGAGAAAATTCATCTACTGAAACAAGTTGAGATACCATAAAATTTCAGCCCTTGGAGTAACGGTGACTAATATAGCTTCTGAAGTATATGGCCAAAAGTGGAAATACTGCATTTTTTTAATCTCGCTTCGCTTTCGAAACTATAGTAGCTCACTACTTTTTGATATGACAATGATTCTTCTTCAGAGTGTGGTAGATGAAAAACGGTATCTTTAATAGAGTTTTTTATCCTGTCGGGCATAAGCTATGTCGCATATTTTTTAGCTAACTATTTTCTTAGCAGTTCGAAAAGCTCAGTCTTGGTTAAAGTTTTCGTTTCTTTTGTTCATGATCGCTTTCGCTTATACTTTCCTTAGCTGATTCTCTTCGATGCAGTTGAAACTTCACGCTGATCGAGCAGATGCCTTTTTTTATTGGATTAATTTACATTGCAGCCAAATTTCGACGCTTGAGGTACAATTAACTATCGTTTAGTATCATGGTAACGGTAACCCCTAAGTGTTTTCAGTATATTCTTTTGACTGAACTATATTTTCTTAGTGCTGCTCAATTGGCCAATTGGCCAATGAGCCAATTCCGAACTGAAATTTGGGCCTTTTCTTGCAGAAGGGGGTGGGGATATTTTGCTCTCGTAAAAATCATGGCTATACAACTTGCATTTCATTAATGAAAGA
Organism: Parhyale hawaiensis; assembly: GCA_001587735.2. Taxonomy (NCBI): domain Eukaryota; kingdom Metazoa; phylum Arthropoda; class Malacostraca; order Amphipoda; family Hyalidae; genus Parhyale; species Parhyale hawaiensis. The sequence continues at coordinate 6,549,897 of LQNS02278171.1, forward strand.
CAGGCTTGCTGGGATAAGACCTATTAAACAGCAAACCTATATTGGGAACGGGAAAAACAAAAAGCCTAATCACAAAATTACTGCCGTTAGTTTTGACGGTTGGGCCCTCTAGTTTGAAGATATTTGAGCCTGTAATAACCTTGACATTATTTTTTTTGCGGTGTACCTTATACCTATTTTTTACACCATTGTGAGACTCGTACATGAATATTCCACGAACCCATCATTTTTATGTGTTATTCGATGCGATAGCTATACAATTTAATGAAGCAAACTCGACCAATGTCTTCAATAATCGCATCTTCTTACTGTAGTTCCTCTTTGTAAGGTTAATTTAATTTTTTACATATCGTGCTTCAGAATGAAGCAGTCCAGAGCCTCTAGTTTTGAACTCCCGTACCGTATCGTGGTGTCGCTTTTTGTCTTATTAAGTTTCCATGAGACAACTGCAAAATGAATACTAGAATGCCTCGTGGCGTAAGACCATCACCCGCGGTGGGAGCAAAGTTCTTCGCCGTCATTTTTTATGCCCAGCTAATCCTAGTTTTTTGGCATGGTTCATACCGAGGACAGCCCATCAGACTCCCTGCAAAAAATCAGGAACAAAGCTTTACTCCTACATTTTTTGGATGGAGAGTAAATTTCATCGCCGTCATAGTTTACGGCTAGCTATTCCTAGTTTTTTGGCTTGGGGCACATCGAGAGCAACCCGCCAGACTCCCTGGAAATCATTATGAACATTGCTCAACTCCTTCGACCACTTATTGGGTGGACAGACAAATGTATCTATTTACAAATATAGATGTATATACTTAAATCTTCAACGAAAGCGTTATCACCTTTCTCACTTCGTTAGCGGGTGATAATTCTAAGACTTAAAAAAATACGAAGCTTAGTAGGTATGAAGCCCATGAACAGAAGTTCAGTTCTTTCCTTTGAAACCGACTGAACTTTAAAAAAAAATAAAATAAAACAAAATAACAGCCATGGTTTGAAGTTCTCCAGGCAAAATCGGAATTTCTTGGCCGTTGAATTTTCCTTTGAAATACTGAAAGGTGAACTTGCCGAAAAGCATCAAATTTACTTTTATCGCAGTTCAGTTATTGTTGTAGAATAATGGTACTTCGAAGAAAATTGTAACGGCTCAATATTTTGCTCACAGACAACACGTAGTGTACATGAAACCTAATTTGTTGTGAGTTATAATAACTGTCTGCAGTAACAGAACTATTGGACCATCCTGAAACTATGTAGTCAACAATACACGTTAAAATCTTGTCATGAAGAAGTTTTCATTAACATCATGGAATTTATGAAACAGCCATGTGGAAGCCATCCGGATTCATTATGCAAATTGATGTTTCTGAGTAGACACTAAACAGTGGTTAAAAGTTAGTTTTGCTGATGTCGATCGTACTAGAATTTCTTCCACTAGCGGCACCCATGGATATTCCACGGTTAATAGGTATTTTATTTACTTTAGTTTGACATAAGGCAGCGCTCCTAACTCTTAACCTATCCAGTCTTAACTAATGTCCACCACTTAACCCTGACGAACTCTCTCTCTAACGTAACGCAGTCCGTCTAGCTAACACAACTCGTCTAAATTACCTTAGTACTCTTTTTTTTTCACGTGTGAGTCTCGCATATATTTTGTCAGCAAAAAAGAATTTGCCTTTGTCTCTTGATATAGACGTACAGAGACGAAGGTACTTCATGCACTGTTCTCTTATGTAGATGCACGCCTTTTCTAAGCTCTATTTCCCACAGTTTATAGATAATTTAGCCCCTAATAATCTTACACATTTCCATTTTTCGTCGGCGTACCCAACTTTTTCTGCTTTCTTTACTGAGATAACTATAGAGCAAAGTAGAACAGACTCGCCAATTTCTTTAATAATAGTATCTTGTGTTACCGTAATTCCCTCAACAATGGCACTTTCGCTTGAAACAATAAATTAGTACCGAGAAATCCAAAACTGTTCACTTTGTGCTCCCGTACCGTATCCTAGCTACGCATTTGACCCTATGAAGAATATCACAAGCAAAGTTAATGATAAAATAATAAAATATAGTTCCTTAAATGTCGAGCTTTCGATTCAATCTTGAATCATCTTCAGGAGTAGAATAACTTGCAATCTAATCTAATACTAAGAATGACCGTCGTGTATTTAGAAATATATTTATATGTTCGGTGTCACGCTCTTAACGAAATAGATAGGCGGAGTTTAGCCCAGGTTTCAGGCTCTGATTGTCCTCTCAAGCTCCATTGAAAGTGATAGGCAGAAAATAGGCCGGGTTGCAGAAGATGGCAAACGTATCTTAAGCAGAGACAGTTGAAATTCCAACAATGAAGACATCGCAGGCTTAGTCTGATATGTACGAGTATTAGCTTCTCCNGCTTCTTGATTCGTAGTTTCTTCCCACAGATGATTTCGTTGCATGAGCTATTCTTCCCACTTTGATGCAATTGTCAACGAAACCGACGAAACATAAGTTTTCACGGGCAGTAGACAATAATTTCTTCTAGCTTACTGTTTTCCTCTGACGAAGCAGTTTTTGCTTCATAGGTCAAAATTTGAGCACCTCAAATGAAACAGATATTTGAGGTGGAAAGACGGTATCAACGGTATCTTTGCTATGGAGCGAACACATTGTATATAAGCTGCTATTTTGTTTAAGTTTGTTGGAGTGTTTGACTCAAGATGTTACTTCTGCCTGTCTATATATACAGAAGACTTAAAGATGACAGCACGACAAGGATCAATGAAGAAAAGAAGAAAATTAAGAGGCAAATAAGAGAGAGGAGATTACGCATGCACCGGCCTAGAGGCATTCGGCAAACGTATAGGTCATTGCGTGAATTCTTCACGCACGGGTCCACTAGTGAATTTAGAATTTGCTTGAAGTTAAGATCGTAGCGGACGTATATTGCATACCAAAATGTGCATCCTTACGTTGTTATTAACTTAAATAAAAAGTTCGGCAGAATGAGCATGATCGTTTAGAGTAGGGGATTGTTCATGTATGAAAATAGATTCTAACACTTTCAGGTCGAATTGAGGGCAAGATGATAAAAATTTTGAAGTTTTCATTCAAGATTTGATGGCCAGTGTCATGAAAATGGTCAAAAATTCTACTGTTAATTTGGGTGGTCCGTTGCCTTGTTCTAAATGATATTCCTTGATGTTGTGACATTCTGACTTTTATTTGCTTCCTTGTCTCACTTATATAAGAAGCAGAACCCTGTCTGCATTGGTATTTGTAAATGACAGAGGAAGCTAGTGAAAGTGGCAGTTTGTCTTTGAATTTGAAAAATGAGCCTATTGTTACTGTTTGTTTCAATGGTCAGAGAACCATTTGAAATCGGTAGACATGATACGTGTGAGATGAACATGTCTTCACTTCAAACGGATTGAAAGTTTTTCAAAAAGCGAAAAAAGCACAGCTATGGTCGAAAATCTTTCCAGCCAATATCAGAGCTTCTTGTCAGTTGAATTTTCCCCTTTCTAAGTAATGCTGAGAACGTAGCGTGCAGACGAATGGACGGACGTATGGAACCCCAAGCACAGTAACATCAATTTTTATAATTGTTCAGTACCATCCGCATCCTGGATGTAGCCAGCTGAAATATTTTTTTCCGCTTTACAAGTAAGACATCAGACTGTTAAATGTACAAAAATGAAAAAAAGCCAATGTGTGATGATTTGTTTTGTTCTCATTTGATGCTTCTGCTATACGTACCCGCTTTTCTGTTGGTTCCAATTTTCAAATCTTTTACTGTATGCACGAGCGGTTCTGGAAAGCCTCCTCTCCAATTACTGCAATTATTCCGTCGTCACTCAGCCTGCCGTGACTGCTCTTCTCGTTCTTTCTATTGGAGCTCTCCCCCCTCTCTGCTTCGTTTTTTCTAAACTCGAAAGCCATTTGGCTTCCTGAAAGGTTCTGACCGGCTGGTTGGCTCGAAATATTCAATTGATTGGGAATTTTTCTTACCCATAAGTGCTCTATTTTGTTCTATAGGGTTGAATTCGGCAGCAGCTGATGCATCTTTTCGTCTCTTCTTGATTGAAGTGAATAAACTACGTTTTCTCTAGCTTTTTTTAACACGTACGACCATGTGAATTACCAGCATCGCATCTATCTATATTTTCGGTCTTAAAATTACAGAGTAATGCACTGTACCCGCTTATTTTTCTTTTGAATAAATTTATTGAAAGCTATATCGTGTTTACAAGCTCATCGGCGGGAACGCTGTGTTCAAATTACTGGAAACTACCTCTAACTAGAACGCCTCGGTAGTGTAAGACCATCACCCGCGGTGGGTGCAAATTTCATCGCCGTAATTTTTTATGGCCAGCTAATCCTAGTTTTTTGGCATGGGTCACATCGAGGACAGCCTACTAGACTCCCTGTAAAAAATCATCAACATAGCTCAACTCCTTCTACCTATTTCTGAGTGGAAAGCAAATTACGTTGCCTACATTTTTTATGGTCAGCTAATGCTATTTGTTTTAGTTTTTTGCATGGGTGGCATCGAGGACAGCCCATCAGACTGCCTACAAGATATCATAATGCTAGCTCAACTCCTTCTACCTGTTTTTGGGTGGGGAACAAATTTCAGGGCAGTCATTTTTTATAGCCAGCTACTCCCAGTTTTTTGGCATGGGTCACATCGAGGGCAACCAACCAAACTCCCTAGAAAAAATTATGAAGATTGCTCAACTCTTTCGACCACTTATTGGGGGGACAGACAAGATTTGTATTTACTACGAAAATATATATTAAATATATATACTTAAATCTTCAACGAAAACATTATCACCACTCTCACTTTGTTCGCGGGTGATAAAAACAGTCTTAAGCAATTTAGAAAGAACGCTGTAGGCATTGCGCTAGTCCCTGGATATGCCACTGTGCTGCCAAGCACGCGTAAAGCCGGTGATCTTGCGCTATTCTGTAGTGCAGGGTACCTCAATAGCTTCAAAAAAACTGTGATCGCAGCCTAGAAAAGAGATTTCAACCAGGACCGCTAAAAATAGAAAATGTGTTATCAACAATTACATTTCTATATCATCTTCAGTAGTATAGTAGACTCTGTTCTCTACTTATTTTTACGCATATTAGAAGGGAATGAATAAACATGAAAACATGAATCGTGCTATCCAGGAGATCAAGGAAAGCGTCTATAGGGATAAACTGCAACAGTACCTAACGCTTAATTAGGATCGTTATTTCAAAAATCTTCTTATTTATTGCAAAGCTTCCCTAACAAAAATTTCGGTAACTAAAATTATAAAGTGATATCTGAGACTGCCAACAATTTTGATGTTTGGGAACTCTTACAGCACAACAGCTGATGAAAGCACCTACCTAAAAAGCATATAAAAGAATATTGTTTTTATGTGACCAAAAAACATCGGATTTACCTTGTCTCAGTTCAGTTATTGTTGTAGAAGAGTCGTACTCCGAAGAAGAAATATAATATCTGTGCTCAACTTTTTGCACACAAACAAAACGCATTGAACATGAAAGCTAATTTATTTTAAATTATAGAAATTGTCTTCAATAAGAGAAGCAGAAGACAGTCCTGGAACTATTTAGTCAACGATGCCCGTCGAGAACTATCCAGATGTTTTTGGCTCACTGCATGGCGGCATTTTGAAAATACAATATTCGATTAATCGTAATGTGTCTTAAGCCCGCTGCAGACGATAGTCCTTTCGGCAGGACGTCCTGTGTTTTTGCTGTATATGAAAGAAAACTCAGGGAAAAATATGACAGTGACTTAGTGTGCATTCAGCATGTCCTACTTTTGTCGAAGAAACGTGAGTCTTCGGGTTGATTGTATCTCGCGTATTTTTGCTGATATGAAGAGTTTTACGCACACATTCGCTTAAAAATGATTTCAAGATTAAATGCTGTGAACGCAACCGTATTTTAAATAGTATTTCACCATCTTTTACTCAAACATAAAGAATTTGAGTTACCGATTTACAACTTGTGTGGCGGTACTAAGCAACTGTGTAGGTTACGTGTTTTCCCATTATGTATGATTGAATATTTTCATATATAAAATGCAATGGCGCCAATGCAATAGTAACTTCTATACACAATTATCTTTCTTTTGCTTTTATGTATAATGATATTGTTCTTTATGCACTTTATTTATCGAAATTTCAATTTATTTGTGATCAGGCCTCGGGTTCAGCTGACGCAAGCCACTCTACCGTGTGTATGCTCGAGCCTTGCACAACTGAGGCAAAACATCAGTTGAAGCTTTCATTTTTGAGGCCATTAGGCTATCGTTTGCAGCGGTCTTTAGAATCATTCATTACGGTAGTACCCAAACGCCTTGAATTACTGAGCCGTATTAATAAACATGAAGGTTATCCTTGCAAGCATACGGTAGAAGTATAAGGTAATGCTCTGCAGCAAAAGGTTGAAGCATAAGCATATCCTTCTTTTCATATTCATAATAACGACCTTATACTTGCTAGGATATTCTCCAAGTAGAAGACTGTAAAAGGTTGACTAGTGTTTCGGGAGGCACAGATCCAGCCCAACTAACATCAACACTAGTGAATATTTCACTGACATTACAAGTGGCTTGCACATTCAGAGTAGACTTGCCTTTTCGACTATTATTGTACTAATCTCGTTGCCAGTTTTGGTTTCAGTATCCCTATGAGAGTACAATCGATGACACCAATAGCTGTCGAAAACGTATACCTCCCTAGCTTGCTATAACTGTTTCGCCTCTGCTATTTCTCTGTTGGTAGTTGGAAATTTTATCTATTCATTCGCAAGAGGAACTAGAGCACTCTGAAAGCGCGAGCATAGGCTACCTCCGCCAAGCAGAGCAATTTACGTAAACAAAAATTGGAAATCGGCTCTGATACTATATATTTCCATTTTATATCAGCGCCGAAATCTTGTCATTTGTGTCATTTTACCTTAATCAAAGGTATTGAAGTTTCTTGAAGATCCGTCCGTAAGTTCATGAGTTATGTTCTAACAAAAATTGACAAACATTAGTCAAATACATCAACGAACGAACCGATCATCACCAACAGTTGATCATTTACATCTATGTCTTTTATCACTTTTAACAATTCCTGTAAATTTTATACAAATCCGTTCAAATTTTTGGATTTATTTTGCTGACAATCATGAAGTAAAACACAGAAACAAACAAGCCCACAGACCGTCACAATAATTTGGTCATTTACTCTTCGTAATATACCTAACAACTCATGTAAATTTCAGAAAATCCGTCCATTACTTCTTGAGTTATGACAGTAAGCAAAAAGAGGTAGACAAATAAGCAATCGGATAAGCGGATCTTTACTGAAAGTTCATCATCTGTTTCTCCTAACAAACCCTGTTAACTTCGTAAAGAACAGTCCATAATTTTTTTAGTTATCTTGGTGCCAGACACACATACAGACATGCAAACTCGATGAAAACATAACCTCCTTGGCTGAGGTAATTATAGTATACTATCAACAACTATATTCACAGTCCGTGTATGTGATATCGTCACTTGGCTAACAGAAAGTTCTTGGCGAATACCTTTTTGATAGCCAGGACCACAGAGCACACACAAACATATCATCATTCTTTGGACAGATGACAAAGCACCTTCCCGAGTTTCTATCCAAAAATCTGCCCGCAAGCCACTGTATATATTTTTTTCAAAACTGAATGATATCTTAAAATAACGATAAAGTTTAGGTAAATAGTGCATGTAGTGTTGAATTAACATGCCCCACATCCACATAATCTGCCATGGTGCTGAAAATCGGACTAAACAGACTTTTACTTCTAACTGAAGTCTGCTACCGAGCAGACTCAGCCTTTTGAAGCATATGTTCTTCATTTGAAGTAAAGAGTCTTCTTTATGTATAACCATTCACTTCTATGCGAGTGTAAGGTTATGCTTTTGCTCTACAAGTATAAGGTGTTGCTTGAGATTTTTATGAATAGAAGTAGAAGGATTTCCTTCATATTTTGCAAGTATAAGCAAATCCTTTTCTTCATGAATACATCCAATTGTCTGTGATTTCAAATATAATATTCACTAGAAGTTTTATTTTTCATTGATGCATATCTGTAACTCTCAAAAAGCTTCTAACACATTCCGGGTTGATTCAAAGAAACTTAAATAATTAATATAAATGTAGATACACATTATATACGCTTTTATGCGTAGTACGCTTTACTGACACATTGTGGTGACATGTATATAGAATATAAACATTCATATATGTTAACGTGAAAACAGATATATTTGTTTTCGAAGCCAGGGACTTTTCGTAGTTGACCTTAGGGACTACTGGTGGCTTCAGCTGTTCCTTTGGACTGCTTGTTTATAATTATTACCATTGAATATCCTACCGTACTGGCATGCCCGAAGCGCCTGATCTTCACGCCATTCCCTGGAATATCCTACCGTGCTGGCGTGCCCGAAGCGCCTGATCTTCACGCCATTCCCTGGAATATCCTACCGTGCTGGCATGCCTGAAGCGCCTGATCTTCACGTCATTCCCCGGAATATCCTACCGTGCTGGCATGCCTGAAGCGCCTGATCTTCACGCCATTCCCCGGAATATCCTACCGTGCTGGCATGCCCGAAGCGCCTGATCTTCACGCCATTCCCTGGAATATCCTACCGTGCTGGCATGCCTGAAGCGCCTGATCTTCACGCCATTCCCTGGAATATCCTGCTATGCAGCACTTGGAACACTCGCCTGCAGTGCCCCGATGCTGAGTGATAGTGCCTGTTCTATCGGCGGCTTCCCTTGAGAGTTGTGATAAAAAAAAGATTGCCGTGGCATTGCGCGAGGGAGTTCCAGAGAGCGTCAAAAGTGTGAGTAGTTTTGCGGCGACGCTTCCCTTGCACTTGGTTGATATGAGAACAGACGCCTCATATTCTTTGTCTCCCGTTTGATTAAACTTGCCGCTGCTTGCGGGATGTCTACATGCCGCCTATAAATTATTATCAGAGGCAGCGAGTCGTTTTATTATGAGGTAATTCTGACGCTATCTCCTTGGGGATGTCGTTCATCTGCTTTAAGATTATCAATAGGCGTTGCTTCATTCTCTCTATAGCTTTACAGTATCTCCGCGTGGCGTTATCTGCTTTTTGTAATTAAAGACAGCCCGTTGTTATATTCTCGGAAAACTTAACCGGTACCTATCTCTGGATTTCATCATCTGCTTTGAATTATTAATAGCGCAGCACGCTTTATTTTATGAAAAAGCTGAATCAACATTCAGATCCACGTCTGACAGTTTTTCAGGAGTTGGTCCTTTGTTTGAAGCTGGTGCATATGGTTATTATAGCCAGAATTTCTCGTTTTCCATGAAAATAGATTTCAAAAGTTGGGCTTGATAACCTGACTTTCAGTATAAACAATATTTTAATTTGTGCAAGATTCGGCTCCGACCTGGACGAGACGCTGCCGATGCTACCTACAGTCGTGTCGTAAACGCGGTCTGTTCGTCGTTGCCTCAAGTCCTCGCTCGCTGTACTAAAATTAATTCGTGATGTATGATAAATTCGTTATATTGGTACCGTATTCTATTCCGAATGTGCTGTGGTGCCTTGTGATCGAGGTAATGCAATGCGCTTAGATTTGGCTTCTCTGGAATTTCAATTTTGGGTAGGCATTTTGCCGCGTTAAGCCGAGTTACAGAAGATAATCGCAAACTGAGAACACTGTCGTCGCCGAAAACTCAATTCTGCTGAGCAGGACTCAGTGTGAGTTTTTAACTTGTTTATTTTCTATGCATGTTGTCTCATTTCATTGCTGCTTCGTTCTAATGTCCTTCTGCAGTTAACCCTATAACGACAATCGTACTTCGTAAAGAATGAGTCACCTGTTACCAACGTGAGCTATGTAGCAACTGTGAGAAGTGACCTTTAGCACAGGAGAAGCATGCAACTACAGCGTAACGTGTGGCAAACAAAATTTCAAAATTAATAAACCGGTAATTAGCTACATAAAAATCCAATTCCATGGTTATTTCTCCATACTGAGCACTAGTTTGCTGTTGTATTTATGCCATTGCATCTCTGTTGAATTTATAAATTTGAAGAATCTAGTGCCTGTCGACAGTATTAATGCCACAGCTACACAAGCCATACGAGCGTCGCCTTCAAGAGCTCGGACTCAGATTTGTGGAATAAAGACTTCTTAGGGAAATTTATAGAAACGTTGAAGTCCCTGAATGTCTTCAACGACGTTCGACACTGGGACGCTTCGACAGAGATGATAAATGCGGCCTCCCAAATAATGGGCGAAAATGTAAAGATCAACAGCATCAGCCGCTTTACCCTGCGTTCCATTGAAAACACCTGAAAAAAGCTTTTCTTGAATGTTGTCGTAGCACTCACAACTAACAGTACCACGTTTAAAAATCGCCTGAACAAGCACTGAAAGCAGCACCCTTCGCAGCTTCGGATTCCTCTTTCGTAGCTCGTACTTCACCGTCGTATTTCTTCATTTATCAGAAGCCTCTTTATTGCATTAGATAACACAACCTTTCTGCAACGCTTCATATTTGCGCACTCGTCCCATGGGCTCTGGATATCTGTTCTATATCCCAGAGGTAAATAGTCAGAGCGAGCCTAGGTTTGGACTTTGGCTCCACTCTAGGAGTGGGCTTCACTGTTCCTGTGTTATCCAGTAGCTATCTATTATAATCATAGTCTAATAGTACCAGTTACAATAAAAATAACAACATCAAAGATGCATTGAATGAAATGCTAACTTATGTTAAAAAGTGGTCAATCACCTACTATCTGGCTAAGAAAAGAACAGTATTCGCTCGTTGTATTGAGAATATACAAAATAAAGGTAATGCTGGTAATGCAGCAATTTTACTTGAAGAAAATAACAGCAATAATCTTTATATAAACAACAGTGAAAATAATGGTAAGAAGAATATTAATTTTAATTAATTCAGATGTGCCCCACACGTGCACCCCGCCGTAATTCGGCGCGCCGCGGCCGCCGGCCGACCCTCGCACCGGCAGCGCAACCCTCGCTTCGCCCCAGTACTGCTGCTGCCGCTGGTGGTGCCCTCTGTATAGCTGCTCTCTGTCATCAACGCTAAAGAATTAAAGGGAAGGGTTCTGAGTGCCCCTCATGCGCTTTTGCTCGGCTCTTTTGCTCTACTTTTGTGTCAAGTTGTTTGCTGGAGGCCCTAAGTGCTAATATGCCGGACTTGTACATAACAAATGCCTCTAGTTTGCTAATTAAGTGCTCTTATCCCGGGCTTCTGCAAAAAAGGCCTGTGAAATATTCCCGCCTTTACAATTAAGTGCTGACTTCCTGTGCAAGGTAGCTATGCCTTTTTTACTTGATAAATGCCAATATCTTTTCTTACCGCGTGGAGCGATTCCCCGTAAAATGCTTGTAGTTTGATAAGTTCTAGAATGCCTGACTTAAGCACCCAGTAGCCCTAGCTTGACATATGTCAAGTTTGATAAATGCAAATGCACTGACTTATTGTGTTGCGCAAAATTGCTGCTAGTTTGACAATTAATTGCTAATACTTGTGGCTTGTGTAAAACAAATTACGTACAACGCGCCTTGTTCGCTAATCAACTACTAAAATTTATGTTTTTTTGCGTAGGACAAGACCTCAGTAAATCATTGCGCCTAGTTTGATAAGTAATAATTTTCCTGATGGTGATGACTCACGCTAGTCAAAAGAATGAGTATCATCGTCTTTTCGTCCGAAAATTATGTTGAGTTCTTGTAAACGCAGCTTTGAGATTGCTAAGAAATGGCGTAAAATATTTACCGTCAGTTCAGTTTACTCCACCAGTGTCGTTAGTAAACTTTCGGTCGTATCATTATATCTGGAGGGATTTATGACTCCAAATTCTTTGCAAGTGTGTGCTATTTAAATGGGCGCATCAGCATAATCGGACGAAAAGATGACGATCCTCGTTCTTTTACCTAGCGTGTGTAGAGAGCGAAGCCTTTCAAATGTTCTCAATTTGATCACTAATAACATTACGCAGGCGCTATATCACAAACTCGATTTCAAAAGCGCCGGGTCTTTTGGCCACTACGGGGAGCAAAGTACTGGTTGGTTACAGTATATAGAGGTTCACCTATCTATGAAATGGGGAGTCGCGTCTCCGTAGAGGCTACTAATTTAAGTATAATAATAATTATATGGCTTACTTTACCCTTCGGCACAGGGCTCTGGGATGACTCTTTGCCGTGCATAATTCGCTTCTTTCTTTACTCTACTTCTCTACTGCCATTATTACCTCCGCCAAGGAGGTTATGTTTTCGTCGTCTTTGTCTGTCTCTCTGTCTGTCTGTTTGTATCTTTGTCTGTCTGTCACCAAGATAACTCAGTAAATTATGAACCGATTTGGACGAAATTTACAGAGATTGTTAGGTATGTTAAGAGGAACAGATGATTAACTTTTGGTGAAGATATGTCCATCCGTTTGTTTGTTTGTTTGTCTGCCTCATTTTTCTCAATGCCATAACTCAAAAAGTCATGGATGGATTTTGATGAAATTAACACGAGTTATTAGGTATGTAACAAAGAGTAAATGACCAAATTTTGGTAATGATCCGTTAGTTCGTTCGTTCATTTGTCACTTTTTAATTTTATGCTTGTTAACACAGCAACTCAAAAAATAATGAATGGATCTTTATGAAATTTAAAGGGATTGTTAGTAATGTTAAAGACATAACTGATTTAATTTTGGTGCAGATCGTTTCGTTCTTTTGTATGTTTGACTGATGTTTGTCATAATGTTCGTTAGCAGTATAACTCAAAAAGTTATGAACGGATCTTCAAGAAAATTGAACAAGCTGTTATTACTATCAAAAGGCACAAATGATTAGATTTTGGAATTCATACAAAGAAAATTATGGTTTCAGAGCCAATTTGAATTTTTTGCTACCGTTGCCTCGCTTGGCGGAGGTATGCGCTCTCAGAGTGCTCTAGTTTGTTCTGTTCTTCCTCATTTTTCTCTACATGCTGTTCCCATGCTCGCCGTTCATCCTTACATGGGTTCCGCTTGTCGTAACGCATTCTTCCTGTATTTGCTTCGCCTCTCAAAATGCATCGTTGCAGTAGGTAAGGATCGAGGCTTTAACAAACATTATACCAGTATCATAATGATAAGAATATTATAATAACTAGTGGGACCCATGGATATTCTACGGTCAATTGTTGTCGTCTAGTTTTGTTTGACCTAAGGCAGTGCTCCTAACGTAACATAACCCATCTATAATATTAATAGCGTTGTTCCTTCGTTCATTCCTTCCTTCCTTCGTGTGTTACGCCTGAATTCACTGTTCAACTCGCATTTGGCCTTACATGCGAAATCCGGTATCTGTGCTACAGCTAACGCGAGAGGCAAATATATTGGCGATTTTCGTC
>LQNS02278171.1:6564400-6575616 GCA_001587735.2 Parhyale hawaiensis
TTTTAATAATTTTTATGCCCCTGGGCTCTTCTGAATGAACGGGTTAGGACCTGGAAAATGCCCATGTGGGGGTGGGCACTAGGTGTGCTAGCAAAATTCAAGGGGAGGGGGGGCAGCGAGACACAAAAGCTAGGCCCTAAGCAGTACAGTTTTTTTCAAGGCCTCATTTCCAGTGAGGAGCGCGTGTAACTATTTAGGGAGGGAGTGTCTCCCCACGATCCTCCCCTGGCTACTCCATTGCAGGGAATTGGGGATATTATCAACCAAGAGGATGGACTTAATAAGTTAATATATCACACATCAAGTTCCAGTGTTGAAAGTTTCACGGGTCTCTCTGAAAGGCCTTACAAAGCTGTGAAAGTTTCACGGGTCCAGCTAGTCTAAATTAATGTCCATTACTTCACGAACTCCTTCAAATGTAACACAGTCCGTCTACCGGAACACACCTGGTTTAGCCTATCATAGTACGGTTCTCTGACTTCCCGTGCGAATCGCGCACGTGTTCTGTCAGCAAAGAAGTTGCACTGCATAAAGACGTAGGTATGCAAATATACTTTCGTCATTGTTCTCCTATGAACATATATGTACGTCTTTCCTCAGCTCTGTTTCCTATAGTTTATGGCTAACGCAGCCCTTCACTTCTTCCATTTTGCCGCTTTCATTGTTTTTTTTTTTTCACACTGTTAAAGGGCCCGTGAATGTTAAGGGGTAGCCCATCGTGTTTCCCCTATATTTGATGCGATAGCTGTAGAACAAAGTAACTGATGCAGCCACTTTCTTTTGTCACAGTAGCATAACCCCTTGTTCTCAAAATGTCACTGTATTTCCTTAGACATCGCACATTCGCTTCAAATAATACTTTTGAGCCGAAATATCTAACACTAGCCGATCTGTTCTTCCTTATGGTAAGTATCAGAGCTACGCATCTGGCCTTATTAAGAATGACATCCGCCACCTGCAAAGTGAACATAACATGGCGTGAAAAATGGAAAGCGGTATATATCGTTATGATACGGGTGAAATGATCTTCAGGCCTTTCCTTCGAAACTGACTGAAATTTTTTTAAAGAAGCGAAAAAGAAGACAGCTATGGTTGAACTTCATTTCAGCGAATATCAGAAATTCTTGCAAGTAGAATTTTACTCTGTCTAAAACTGAATAGCGTATCGTACAGGCACATGGAAGGACGGACGGACGGATGGAGCCTCAAGCAGATTAGTATTGTACATTAGTAATTTGTGACTGTGCACATACCTATTTCTCTTCGTGTTAATCGGTTCATTTTCTGTTACGTTTGCGTTTGTATAAACCGTGCTAACATATAACCAGTCCATTTGAATTTTGGATACGGCGTGGCAAGGAGCAGTTGGTGACAACTCTTGTTTGTCACTTTAAAAGTTTAAGCACATTCGATGTGGTTGTTTCTTCAGCTATTTGTAAATGAAGGTCGAGCACTCGGGTGCACTTAGTGAATGCTGGCGAGCCCGTATTGCGTTTTCCAATCCTGCATTTTCACTGGCGGAGTGCATTAGCTACTTTATAGACGGGAGGGCCGTCACTAGCAGGCACTTATAGTATATGAAAATACGTCGGCAGAAAATTACTTCGAGGCAGCCCGATAATCTTTGCCGTTCTCTATGGTTTTGTTCTGAATCTTCCCTTTCTAGGAATCATTGCCCTCAAAAACACCCGATCGGGAGTTCAAGTGAAGAAAGTATTTGCTCGTGGGAAGAAGGAAATTCTGTGTCAATGCTGTCGCTAACGTGTCTTCAGTAGTTAAATTAAATTTGGAAAACAACTTCTCCTTTGCTGTTGAGTAGTGATCTATGTAATTGCGAAAGTTGGATAAAGAGATCACTAAAGTACTAAGCCAGCAACTAATCAACCAACCAACCCACAAACAAACCTATGTTTCATCACCAATAATGTAGTATACTGTCGTTTTCGATGCCCGGAACACTTCAACAAATATACATCATAAATGTTATTACTTGTCCTTAATGAACTTCGCGTAGAACCTGTCGTCATTTTTGACGACCAACTACGCTAATCCATTATCAAAAAAGCAAATACAGTATCTCCGGCTTTACTGCATTGTTTTTCATGCCGTCGCTCCTCAGCATAGAAGACCACTGTTTATTGTTCATCATTTTTTACCTCTGCCAAGGAGAATATGTTTTCGTCGGGTTTGTCTGTCTATTTTGTCTATTTGTCTTTCTGTGTGTCTGCCTGTCACCAATATAACTCAAAAGTTATGGATGGATTTTGTTGAAATTTACAGAGATTGTTAGGTATGTTGGGAGGAGCGGATGATGAACTTTTGGTGAAGATCCGTTTATCCGTTTGTTTGTTTGTCTGCCTCATTGTTCTGAAGCCATAACTCAAAAAGTTATGGACGAATTTTTATGAAATTTGCATGAGTTGTTAGTTATATCACAAAAAGTAAATGACCAAAGTTTTGTGAGGATATGATAGTTCGTTCGTATGTTTGTTGCTGTGTTTGATTTTATGTTTGTTAGCGCAATAGCTGAAAAGTGGATCTTAATGAAACTTACAGGAATCGCTAGTAATGTTAAAAGACATGAATGATTAATTTTGGCTCAGATCGCTTGATTCGTTTTTATGTTGCAGCTGTGTTTGTCATAATGCTTGTTAGCAGCATAACTCAAACAGTTATGAAATGATATTCAAAAAATTGCAGAAGCTGTTGATACTATTTAAAGGCACAAATTATTAGATTTAGGAGTTGATACAAAAGAAATCATGGTTTCAGAGCCAATTTGAATTTTTCGTTACCGTTGCCTTACTTGGTGGAGGTATGGGCTCTCAGAGTGCTCTACATAGTTTATTTCTTCATGAATTAATCTTTTTTTCTCTGAGAAGTAGCAGTATTTGATACGTTACATACAGGCAACGAAAATAGGTTAACTCTGTACCTTGCCATCAAAAGTGACGGCGAAAAATTTGCATTGACTGCTTGCAATGTTTCACGCCTGTTAGCGTTGTTTAACTATAAGCAGTCCATTCTAAAAAAAATTTCATTTCCAAGGCACTGCAGCTCTAGAAGAATTACAAGATTCCTCAATCGTGCGATAAATAGCGAAATAAAAAATTCAAAGATAGATGTTCAGGGGTCTTTATTATAGTGTTTGATGTCATGATAGTTGTTATACACTTTTTGGTGATATTGCTCAATAATTTTTAAAGGGCAAAAAACACGTGTGGTCCACTCAAAATTTTAAGACTCTTTTGGATTAATGATAAGCTGATCGGCAAACAGCTGCACCTAAAACAGAAACTGATTGACACGAAAAATATCTGCTTACGTTACAGAGAACGGCTGTCCACAAGCCCCATGGAAATAGTTAGGAAAAGCTTACGAAGTAGTTGCTCATTAAAAGCCATCGTCCCATTTTTTTTTTTTTTGGGAGGGAACGTAATTTTTGTGTAGGAATAAACTAATTCTCTTAATAATTAAGTATGAGAATAAAACAAACACAGTTATTATCAGACGTTTCCGACGCTAGATGGCGCCATTAGACATCGGAAAACGCGAACAATATTTATTTTCCAAGAATGCTTTGTTTACCTTTTAGCATTAACGTTGAACAATAAGTTGAAACTAGACCCAGGGATCAAAAATGTCTGTAAACAATTAATTCGTAATTCATCGTCCAAATTGAGCGCTATCAATTTTCATAGGATTGGCACTAGTTGAACCTCTTCAGTTGGGTATTAGAGGCGAGAAAGGGCTCATTGCTGTTACTGAAATGTCAACTAGCTACATGTCGTGCCCACCACACTGGAGCCGCAGCTGGAGCACTGTTACTATAGTCTGACCATTTTATCAAGGCAATTTAGACGAGGTCAAATTCCTCTACAGCGTTGCCAATTTTATGGTTATTTCTCAGATTTCTCTATATACAGGTAGTGTGGAGGGGGCAAGATATGGGCTAAAAAAAATCTTAGAAATGCCCATAGAATTGGCAACGCTCTAGAGGAATTTGGCCACGCCCCAACTGCCTTGATAAAATGGTCAGCTTATGAGTACAGGTAAGTAGCCAATTGTACCGCGTCTCGTTTGTTAAGACGTTCCCGATTTTATTGTAAGCTACCAGCAGTGGCCTGCTTTGGCTATCACAAGGTCCTGGATATGTAGTTGGATATGTAGTCCATGTAGACTCTTCTGTAAAAATATCATCGCTTAACCATTTTTCCTTACGAGGGCAACATCGACCTTATTTCATATTTTCTGGGACAACTCGAAGCATTTAAACCTCGTTTCAAATCATAGCTGAAGTTGTACTTTAAAAAAAATGTAATACAGGAAGCCCTCGATCCAAGCCACCAAGGTTTTATGCATATTTTTAAATTAGTTGAAAATTTTGCCTCCAAATACTTGATATATGTCCTCCTAAAGCAAGGGAAACAATATCAAGTGCCTGAAAGTAAAATTTTTCATCCTAAAAAACAAGCTGAATCAGAACGGGTGGACTTCCTGCAGTTACGTTTTGGTAGAATTACTAAGAATTCGGGCTTAGTGTTTTTTTCGGGGAGGAGGGAGAGAATCAAAGTAAGATTCATCAGAACGTTTCACCGCAATGGGTTAAGCATCCCTTAGTTCCCGTAGCGCATGCCGCTCTCCTTTTCCTTTCAAACGCGATCGTTGCAAGGACTAAGAAGGCTCGAACTAATATTTTTTATACCTATTATAATTCGCCCTGTACCGTCAGCAGTAAAAAAAAAGGTAGTATCCATTCGTACATCTCTTTTTTATCCTCGCAAAACCAAAGAGCCTGAGGGACCAATTCTTAAGTTTAGTTTTGTTTAATTGAAATGTCTTGGATTATATACTTCTCGTGCTGAAAGTTTGAGATTTTTTACTTTTTGGTATAATTTCACTCATAGCTGAATTTGTAATCTTCATAAATCAGAGCTTGGAAAAAACTTTGGGAGCTGATAGTTTGATAATAGATGGCATGCACTTTTTTCGTTGTTACTATATTGCTACAATAATCATTTTTATGATTATAATTTGGTAGTGTTTCATTAACCACAGAGTAAATTTACTTGACGAGATTTGCTGTTTGCCTTAATTTCAGTATTTTTTAAATCTGGTAGTATAAAGAACAGGCGATGTTGCTGTGCCGAAAGCCATATTGAGAATCCCTTCTCGTACTGCCCATTACCGTTCAATACCGGAATGTTCCATGCAGTAAAAATGTATCGCCGGGGTTGAGACTCGAACCCCGGGCTGCCACTCGTACCATAGACGCTCTTTACCACTCGGCCACGATTTATGTCGTTTTTTTTGTCATCTAGATTTTCTTTGCGTATAATAGCCCTAAGCACAACGGCGTGGTTATCTTTTTATTGATTAGCTAGCCATTTTTTCAGTTAATCAACCTTTGTAATTACCATAAAACTTGTCATTCTTGCTAATTTCTTTGTCCTCAGTGATGAGTGTATTGTCGATGATGGATGGAGTACTGTTGTAAAATTAAGCATTTTTATTCTCACGATCTATCGCCGTTCGGTCTGCTCAGTGCTACTGAGAAAATCCTTTTGTACACACCCGAGACATCATGCACCATGCCATCAACGATCTACTAAGAACTATTGCGAAAATCTTTTCTACTGCAAACAAGATGACACCATAAATATCATCGAAGATATAATTTGTTCCACTGTATAGAAGTCCTGAACGTCCTACTTACAAGATACCAACACCACTGAAATTCTGCGTACTTGCGGGACATATTTCGTTTTGAGATCATAACCGTTGCAAAAATTGCATTTCCCGTGCGTAAAATCTGGACCATGTGCTTTCCAATATCTATCGTGCCGCCCAGTAAAAGAAGCTGCTAGACGGGAACGCTTTATGGATCCATGTTATGAGCTTGGTAACGAGAAGGCTTGCAGGCTAAACTTTCTCTCAAGTATCCAAGCGATACGATGGGACACAGCATTGTCATGTCATCAAACTTTCCCTCAAGTATCTCAGAGGCGCCAATCGACCCAGGATTGTCTTGTACCAGTGGGTCCAAGATAAACTTTCCCTCTAGTATCCGAGGTAGGTATGCTGTAGATCTGCAGTCTGTTGTGCCCAGACATAAACTTTTCTTTAAGTATTAGAAAAGCGCAATGGAACATAGTGTCTTTTGCTCCGAGAATATACTTTCCATTAACCTGCTGCGAAGGCGCTCTGTGTATGGGACACAGCATTGTCTTGTACTCGGGGGATAAACTTTCCCACCAGTTTCTGAGCGGCGCTTTGGAACACTGTATTGTGTTGTGCCAGGGGGATAAATTTTCCTTGAATTATCTGAGCCTGGGGGATAAACTTTCCCTTGAGTATCTGAGCGGCGCTGTGGGACACAGCATTGTCTTGTGCCCAGGAGCTCTTGCTCGCTCCATGTCGATATCGGTGACGTCAGAGTCGTTGAGCATCGGCCTTTAGAATTCTGATTTGCGTTCGCTGTCTGGGAGGACGAGAGGGAGGACATGATGCATTAAATGGAGTGGGCTATGCACTGTTCGGGCCGTGTCTTCTGGCTGAGACTGCCATTAGTGTTAAGGGAGTTTCGTGCACTGAGTGCTTTCCAGAAGCTTCAACTTAGTGGAGGAGTGAGATCGAGCAGACGCTTAATAATCAACTTTACGTTATGATATTTTCTCGTTGTCCCAATCTGGTGCAGATTCCCTGAAGGATATTTTCCCTTTCACGTTATTCAGTATTACTCTGAGGCGATTTTTTTTATTCTCTCTAAGCCGTTACAGCTTTTCGTGAGGTTATTTTCTCTATCTCCTTAAATTCGTAACAGCTCTGCATGTATATGAATATTTTGATGCTTTTTCACCCATTGCAGTTTTAAATTAGGATATTTTCTTGGTGATTTTTTCTTAACCGCATTCGGCGTTACTGTACGGTAAATAATTTTGCCATACCCATATTTCCTGAGGTTTCCATTTATTGTTTTTTACAGCATTTACAGCAAAGCCCTTAAGATGCACCTGTGTAGAGAATAACGGCAATGCCTCAGGAGTACCAAAATTTTGATTTTACCTCTTTCTTTTTGACCTAATTGCAGGCAGTGAGAATACCCAACTACTGTTAATATAATTTACATATATTACTCAAAAACTATATTTATTACAGTGCATGCATCCCTTACACGAGAAGTTTGCATCGTTGAGCAAAAATTTGGTGTATTATACCTATATACATAATTCCAAGACCATTCTGACAGTACACGATATAAATATGTTTTACCTCTGTTAGTTGTGGTTTTCGGTGGTTACGAAAGAATATTGCTTTAGATGAATTCACTACTCCGAACCATTTTGATGGTACAAAGTATGAGCGTGTTTTACCTTTGCTGCTGAACGAATTCTTCTTCAGTAAAGGCATTGCTGAGGAACGTTTGACACATGGTTTACTTTTTGCAAAGGCACCCGCAGAAAAATTTCTACTTTATGTGGCCAATTGTTTAAAAAAAAGCATGTTTGATTGCAAGGAACAATAATTACAGATGATAAACTTGTGCATCAACTACAGTACAAGCAAAGAAATCTCTATTTAGTGCACCTAATACTTCAACTTAAAATAATTTAATTTCCAGGTCTAGAGCATCATTCTATGTACTGTATTTAGTACGAAGACCTTTTTTTATCCCTCACAACTAAATACGTTGGTTACTCTGACTACGCACTTCTCATTGTGTAATATGCGCGTTTCAACAAAGGTGTCATTTTTGGGGAGAGTGCATTATTCCAAACCATTGTAAAAATACTGTACTAGACACGTCTCCGGCCTATCTATTCCACGAGCAGTATTCTCCTGTGGAGCAAAGATGTACACTTAATTCCGCCAAGGAGATTATGTTTTGGTCAAGTTTGTGTCATACGTCTATAGTGATAGACGGACCTTAACGAAGTTTACTGAATTTGTTAGGCTGTTAGGAGGAACAGATGATTAACTTTTGTTAAAGATCCGTTCAACCGTTTGTTTGTCTGCCTCTTTCTTTTTGGTAACATAACAAGTTATGGACTGATCTTCATGAAATTTGTAGAAAATGTTATGTATATTAATAGACAGTTATGACCAAATTTGGGTATGATCGGTTCGTCTGTATGTGTGTTTGACTAATGTTTATCAAAATATTTGTGGGAACATAACTCAAAAAGTTACGGACGGATCTTCAAAAAAGTACAGCAGCTGTTATCGACAAGATGTACAAATGGCCAAATTTTGGGAATGATAAAAGTGAAATGCTAGTTTCAGAACTGATTTAAATTTTTTTATTGCCATTGCACTTGGCTGAGCAATACGTTCTCAGAGTGCTCTAGTTTATCATGAAATGGCAGGACCCTTAACTGTTCATGCTGTTTATTTTATTGCATCTATTTGCCCACTGCCGGCAGTGAAAATCATGCAGGGCAAGTAATAGATTATCGCTGTTGGTGTTAATTGAAACTGCTATATATATTTCGACTTTGTTTTTGTTCCTCTATCCAGAGTATTAATTTTTTTTTGTGAATGGATATAAAAAATCCTACTGGAAAAATACATCAAGCCTGTGAGCTAGCATCAAAAGAACAGGTAACCAGGGGTCGCTGCTTTAAAGTACCTATGTCGCCAGACGTATATGAAGTCGCGTTAAAAATTCAATCTTGAATATCATGCACCGTAGTAAAGTCGGTTATGTCTTACCGCAAATTTTGACCTATTTGTGTATTTGTTTATGTTTTCTTTTATCTGTTCATTGTCTGTTACACTTAAAACATTCTAAAGAGAGAGAGAGATTAACCTCAACACATAACCAAACTAACCGTAATATTTGAATCGAACTCGACTAATATAAGATTTTAACGTTTCGGGATGACAAAATCCCATCTTCAGAAAAAAAGGAAAAACTATCCTACAACTTATAAATAAAAATTTCTTATTTTCTAATCGATAAGGGGAGCGTGGATGTAGTCGAGGGGGAAGTCTAAAACGCAAATGAATGAAGCTGCGTGCAGGGGTTGCATGTTAGCTCCTGTACAATCGGCAGATTTCAGGCTAAGTATGTACAGTATAGAGCGATACAGTCGAGGTTATGATTTTGAGGCTAGGTTTAGCTCTACGGATGTGGAGGGACTCTAATGTTGTGAGCTCGATGGGATTAGAAGAGTCTATGATGGAAAAATCATTCCTGCTGATGGGATGGTTGTTTTACACAGCATGTATTCGGGGGCTGAATGTGAGGGTTTCGCAAGTGGCATTGGTAAAGGTAGATAACACTGGACAAAAGTGGTGTGGGGGGGGGGGGTTTGCCTTTAAATTTGAAGTAGGACCCTATGGTAAATGTGTTTTTGTATGAAAATTTAAAGCTGATATATGGGTAGGCTTCAGAGAGGGACGTTTTCAAAGTGTTTATTGTGCTAACAGATGCTTTGTTGCAGTACGGAAGCGAGTGAAAGAAGTCCAATTTATCGACCCAGAGTTTGCTAATGCCGACATCGAACAATTTACAGTAGTGGTCCAGAAAGTGATGAGATAGCCCTTATTTTTGAAGAATGTTGCTAGAAAGTCAACTGCGTTTGCACATCCAAGGTAAGAGGAAGACAGATAGTATGCTCGAAGTAGTAAAGTTTTTATTGCATTGATTTTGAATTGATCATAGCAGTGACTGAAAAAACTTGTCCTGAGGCCTGAGAATGTGGGTTTTCTTTAAATTTCGTGGTCAGTGTTGAGTCTTGGTTAGTTATTAAAACATCGAGAAAAGCTAAAGAATTTTTTGATCGATTTTCGGCAGTGAATTTGATATTTGGCTGTTTGCTATTCAAATATTGCCGAAAGAGATCAGAATCTGCTTTATTATTGAATAAGAGGAAGGTGTCATCTACATAACGATTATAGTGGATCGGTTTGAAGTAATGTGGGCAGTCGTTCAGCCAAAGGGTTTCATGATGGCATAGAAAGACATTTGCCAGCGAGAGACTAAGCGAAAGCCCATGAAAACTCCATCTCTTTGCTTGTAAAGTCTGGTGTTAAATCTGAAGAAGGAATCTGATTGTAAAGCTAAGGAATGTTCTGAAGGTAGGTTTGTCCATATTGTGGACGTGTCGATTTCTCTAAGATTTAGATTGTATATAATTTAACTCAACCTCGTTCCTTTCCATTGTCGGAAACTTCACGTATCGACTTGGAAAATTCACGTATCGACAAGCAGAGCGAGTTATCCCCCAGTGTAGGGTTTCATCTTGTCTTTACCGTAAGAATAGCTCTGTCTAGTAGGTATAACACATTTGATGCGCTTTGTATATTTAATGGTTAAAAATAAGTTGAATTTCAGCTTGCAAATAGTGTTTAATAATTTGCATATACTCTATGTTATAACTAGAGCGCCCAGCCGTCAAAAATGACAGCAAAACTTTTGTGATTGAGCTTTTTACTGTTCCGGTTCCCGGTATTGGTTTCGCTGTATTACACGGATTTTCCATTAGTTGTGCAGTACAACCATGAGTTTTGTGATAGCAAAATATCCCCAATGCAAGATAAGACGTGAACATCAGCTTGTAATTGATCAAACGTTAAGCTGCCCTAAGAAAATGTAGTTCAGTCAAAAGAATTCACTGGAAATGCCTAGGGCTCACCGTATTGTGGATACTAACTGATTTTTAAACCTCCAGCGTAAATGTAAAGCTGTACTATAATAAGAGAGCTGTCTGTCTGTCAGTCCGTCCGTCCGTCTGTCCGAAGCCTTATTTTTCCCCTATCTAATACTGAAGAAAAAGATTGCAAGGTACCCAACTTTTTTTTTTTCGCCTAAGAAAAAGATTGTAAGGTACCCAATTTTTTTTTTCGCCTAAGAAAAAGATTGCAAGGTACCCAACTTTTTTTTTTTCGCCTAAGAAAAAGATTGCAAGGAACCCAACTTTTTTTTTCGCCTTTTGAAATCTGAATTTTCTTTGGTGAAGTTCGTGGACTTTGTGGTCTTGGTGGACTTTGTGGGCAAGGTGGACTTTGTGGGCTTGGTGGACTTTGTGGGCTTGGTGGAGTTTGTGGACTTGGTGGACTTTGTGGGCTTGGTGGAGTTTGTGGACTTGGTGGACTTTGTGGGCTTGGTGAATGTAGAAGTATTGTGGAAGTTTTCGATGGGATGGTAAGATGTTTTCAAATACATATTTTCATGACTTATTCAACAAAAGGGTTACGTTTGGTGCACTAGT
>LQNS02278171.1:6575649-6620965 GCA_001587735.2 Parhyale hawaiensis
GGACTTTGTGGGCTTGGTGAATGTAGAAGTATTGTGGAAGTTTTCGATGGGATGGTAAGATGTTTTCAAATACATATTTTCATGACTTATTCAACAAAAGGGTTACGTTTGGTGCACTAGTCCAATATAAAAAGGCGTCTGCTCAGCGTGAAGATTCAACTACTACGATATCATTCAGCAATGAAGGCGGGGATCCAGAGGCGAAGGATCCGGAGGCTGGGGCTATGTTTGTCACCGGTATTCCAAGCGCTGAAGTTGTATGGTATCTCAACTCGTGTTTCAGTACATGAATTTTCTCCTATTAAACTCTTAACTCGTTCGGAGAGACGGACCAACATTGGAGCAAGCAAGCAAGCGACCAACACTCTTGTTGTCCACTCTTGTTGTTCATCAACGCAGAAAGCAATTTTTTAGTTTTCGTAAGAATGACAATATAAATACCGTCAGAATGGACTGTGTGAGTGTTTAACCACCATCGGATAAGTGATCTCCTATAGCCCCTTCCGTAGTGCCAGTCCTACGAGGGCATTTTTGTACCTCCCAGTAAAGGGTTAACGGATTCAGTTGATACTTGTAGATGATACGGCCTATCCCGCTGTACGATATGAGAGCCGATCGATTTGATTCACATTCTGTTCGAAAGCTTACAGCAGCTTTGGGAGCAGCAGGTCTCCAGGGCCTAACCTTGTGAGCCCTACATTATCAGAATAATCACCTTTTGGCAAGATTGCTGCGTGTAAGGAAGGCACATGGCCCAACTGAATACTTAACTCTGTAAGAACCAGCGTAGTTCATCATCGCTTGGATAACACTGTTCCTATCGGAAACCGAGGTTTTATATTTATCTTTTAGAGATAAGATCTCGCTCGGATCCACCTGTTTTGTCTAAGTTTTAGTGAAATAAAATTAGCTAGTCACAAGGGCCACACATCAAGTAGTTACGAAAACCATAAGGATATCGAGATTCACTACGAAAAAATATATATATATATATATGTAGGCTGCATTTCAATAGCGTTGTAGATCCCCTTCTTTCGACTGTGGATCAATGAAGTAGATCACGGATAAAACAGAACTAGCAACCAAAGACATTTGATATCGCGCATCTAGAGGTATGGCAGATATTGACTCTCGTCCCAACAGTACAGTATTGTGGCTTAGACGTCTGCTAATGAAATCTCAGATTATGCAAGAAAAATTTGCCCTTTTACTGTGTTTAATGATAGTCACTAAATTTTATTGGCTATCAGGTATCAAGCTTAGAGGTACTGCTAGTGTCTCGAATCATGTTCCAATAGTGCAGAACTTTGAAATCCTCATCTCCTGATTGACTTACAAAGGATCAAATCTCCGATTTTCCCAGAATCTTTTCGTTAACGATAGTAGGTAACTAAATTCAATGCAATATCAGCATCAAGCTTCGAGTTATTTTTGATGTCGTGCCACGTTCCAATACTGCAGTACTTTGAAATCCCCTTCTCTCAGCCGCTTGGTTTCAAAGGAACAAATCTCGACTCCTGAGAGAAGTTGTTCCCTTCCGTCTTGCGCACAAACGCTTGCCTGCGTGGCTGGCACGTAAGACTGAAGGCGTCCGTCCTTCCCTTTGATCCTTTGAAGCGCCAACTCTGTTTTCTGCACCAGTTTTCCCAGGCACGACCCGCTATACCCCCGGCGTCTGTCTGATTGTACAATTCCCGTCGCTGCAACTGCTCTGCCTCAGGTCACTAGTTACTTGAAATGTTGCAGCGTTAGGAGACCGGCGTCGCTGCAACTGCTCTGCCTCAGGTCACTAGTTACTTGAAATGTTGCAGCGTTAGGAGACCGGCGGCAGCGTAATCTGGAGGATGGCTCTAACGCGGTGCTTACGATAGATTTAACCTCATCTGTCTACATCTGTGACCTACATAGTGCTTGTTGTATTCCTTTAGGGTACCTAGTGTAGATAAATTTTTAAGTAGAATTATGTAACTACATGAGATAGAAAGCATGATTTGTAGGCCTGTTATATCTTACTGTTTACGATAGATTTAAATATTTTTAGTTATTTGTTGTACTTGTGTGACGTATACCATGCACTTTGCATCAGTTTAGTGTAGAGCGGATCGCATTTTAAACTGCTATAGCTACGGGTGATATTATTCATAATTCGGAGGTTGGTTGTGGCCCTCTTGAAAGCTTGGACAGAATTACTTATTTTTCTTTCATTTTGGGACGTGCACGGCATACCTTGTACTGATTTAATCTACAAACAGGCCTCTTCTCGAAAAATTATACCTACAGTAGACAGGAATTGTGATTTGAAGGCTTACCTTACTTTCTTTTACAGATCTGGCAGATGCGACAAATTCTGCGACCCGATTTGTACCATCCATGTTATATGTTCACGTACCACGAATCGTACCATCCATGTTATATGTTCACGTACAACGACTTGTACCATCCATGTTCACGTACCGTAGGTGAACCTTTACTTGCTGTTGCAGTTCCGTGTACCAAACGTCGTGAGCTTACAGACAGGCCTTATCTCAACGCTTCTGACGGATTCAACCATTTCTTCGACCAAAAGTCCAAAATGGTACGGATAAGCTTTTTGTGTTCAACAGATTACTTTTCCGAAATACTGTAACCAGGGCAAACCAGGAGCGTAGTCCGAAGGCTGCTGTTTTTGTCAGCTTTAATCCTTGTTGCAACTTACTCTACATACAATACTTTTTTTCCTTCGGAGTACGATATCAATGATTCACCTAAAACATGCTGTTAACTAAGTATGCAGGAATCTGTTTATTTGTAGCTTTCACTTACGGCCAATCTCGACGCCTCTCTTTATTTTCATTGGTAATTTGGAAAATAAATGTTTCCATGAATACCACTGAGCTGGCCAAAAATTTAGTCCTATTTTGTCAAAATCCGATTGCTACTGCTAACCAGAAAATAGATAACTTCAGTCTATTAGTTTCCATGTGCAATAATCATTGGAAGCTTCTCTTTCTACCCCTTTTCCATCAAGTAGATCTCGGGATATAGTTTCATATAGCTGTGTTCGTCGAAAATTTACAATTAATTCAAACGGAAGGTTCAACTCGTGCGCCAAGCGGAATCAATTTTATTATTAACCCGTGTCAGTCAAGCGCGACAAATTTACGATTTGGTCAATAGAGCTATTCCTTTGGAAATTGGCAGTAGCGACGGGCTAGAAAATGCGACAGCAGGGGCACTGAAGGTCGTAAGATCAAATACCTCCTAGGCAAGCGAGTTCTTGCGTCTCTTGACGTGCTGAGTCAGCATTTGATGTCTGCAAATCTGTTACGGGGATACTGATTCGAGCTAAAATAGGAAAGGTCAAGGCACAGGTCGTTGCATAAAAGCCTTCCATCGATGGAGCCACAGCTCTTGACGATATTTGATCGACTGCAGCCGTGCACTCCTCATGGATCTGTCTGCCTATATCTGCAGCACGAATTAGTGCGTGTGGGCTTCATAATAGCGGCTGCGGTCAAGTTGACTTTACCTTTACCCATGACTGCTAAAGTAAACCTTTGTTTTCTCAAAGGAACCCAATTAAAAATTTTCGGTGGAACTACCGTGGCGTTTGGTCCACACATGGCCGCCACAGGTTGCCTCTTTGAGCGGGGCATCTGTGAGACTCGGGTGCTGCACGGTCGCTATGCGCGTTTTTGAGGGGTGGCACGGGCGACCTCGTTCCGAACATAAATCACTCATACTGGGCGCGCTTGCCCGACCGTGTTCCACGGATATTCCGCGCCTCCGCAGAAGTAGCAGTATACTGCTATTTTGGCCAAGAAGTGGAACATCCGTGGAACACGGTCGGGCAAGCGCGCCCTGCATGGGTGATTTATGTTCGGAACGAGGTCGCCCGTGCCACCCCTCAAAAACGCGCATAGCGACCGTGCAGCACCCGAGCCTCACGGATGCCCCGCTCAAAAGGGCGACCAGGTGCACACCATCATACATCGCGCTTGTTCCACCGAAAATTTTTAAAAATTGGGAATAACAGTATTATTAATATTCAAAATTTGGACAGTGTGTAATAGTGGATTAATGTGGGTGTAGGGCTTAAGTTTTTAATTTTTTTACATTGATATCGATTGAAATTTTGGCTCACAAAATTTTAGTTTTGGTACGCATCTACATGGCCTGATTTACGAATGGAAGGTTTGGGGGAAACATCGCACTTCAAAATTGTGATGTGATTTTCATTCTCACGTCTTACTGCATGCACCAATAGTTGTCATATTTTCGTATTGTCACGTCCTGAAATTCGGTAACTTGTTTTTATTCAATTAGTTAATGTAATTTTTATGCCATTTAAAAAGATTAAGTCTTATTAAATTACCAGTTGCTCGCGTTGCTTGCGTACGACGACTATATGCAAGAAGACAATACTGAACGCTGGGAAGCATCTCCTCTCTGAAGCTTAACCCCTTGCTAAGCTAATTATCTTGTATCCCTTATATGCATTAACTTAATATTCCGTGTATCGTTATTGTGCGCTGTACGGTATACTTCATCCGTAGCTTCTTGAAACTTCTTCTGCATCATGATTATCATATATAGGACTAAATTCCTTATAAATTGTGAACTGAGCACTAAAACTGGCTGCTATATTCTTTATTAAGACCATGATATTAGCCACACTTACAACACAGTAGCTTGGGTGTATGATTCGTAATAGTGATGGTACTGTCAAACACCTCTCAGGGTCTGAATGTTCATTATAGCCAGACTCACCCATCCTATCCTATGAATAGAAGCGCCTCCGTGAGGCTCCGTAGAGAGCCTTAGCCTGATCCATAGACCTCGCCATACGTATGTATCGTGTGGTCTATGCTTGATCCATGTTTTCAGAGAATTTTTTCCCATCTCTTTGATCTTTACTTCGTTCTACCTTATGCCGCCGGCTAGGCCTGCCGTTGGTCTGATCTTTTCTCTTTTTTCCCGACTTAGTGTTTCCATCCTCTTTTCATGGCTCCCCCGTTTACCTGTCATAGTTACTACATGTCCCGTCTTTTCCTCCCTTCAAACAGCCTTTCTGCTGCTTAGTACAGCCTTCATATCTAATACTCTTAGCCACAGTAAGCTGTGCTCAGTATCTCTCTATTTATTTGTAATTCCGGCGATTGCATGATATCCGATGGCGCACCGATCTCACGTCTGAAGCGTAGACTCCGCCGAAGATGCAGTTTTCAAGGAACTCCTCGTCACGGTGTAACGTCACAGTATCTACGCAAGCAGAGAAGAATAAGAACACCAACGGGTGAGCCAGAAAAAGCTAAAAGCCTCGCGGAAACTCGCAACCCGCAACATAGCATAATATCAAGCGACAATACCCTGGCATGCTCTGAGAACCCAGTTTCGAACAGACATTGCCCCCCCCCCCCCGAGTCGCGAGTTCGGACACACACACACACCATGCTGCCGCCCGTACAGCCCACTGAAATTGGTAGAGCTGATGGCGCAGGGGTGGCTTGAGACTGTGACGTCACTCGTGGCAAGTGGTACTGCACCGTGCACTGTCAGATACCCTGGCCAGCAGTCAGTATCCCATGTCAAGCTACAAATCACTGATGTGATATTGTTTGTTCCACTTCCTAGGCACTGCATTTTTCCTTAAAACGCTTGCAACGCTTGAAATTATATGCGTAGAAGCGGCAAAATGAGACTATGTGTTGGGCGTTGGCTAATGCTCCACTCTTATACTACGTAAGTATTGAATTGAATTGGTCTGAATTCAACATTCCCTACTTCCTTTCTCGTCTTCGAGATAGCGGTTACAACAGCAAATAAAAAAGAGACGGTAGTATTAACCGAACTTTTTGAACACAGCTTCAATATTGTCTGGATTTTGAAAGCGATCATATCATAGTATGGTGCTTTACGTTATTTTTTTTTTCGTAATAGAACTAATTAATGAGGGAATCGGTTGCATTTCTCTGCCCCCCACCCGCCCCCCAGGGGTCTTGAGAGAAACACGCAGGCTCCGGGCTGTACGTAAGACTTGCTGTAGCCTGGCTTACATATTTTCCTTTTACAAAAGAATTCATTGCCTTCGGTAATGACGATGCCTCTAAATACTGTCCTCGTCATTTGTTGATTCTCAAAGCATTCGTGTTGTTTCCTTCTTTCTCTTGCAACTTTAATTGCGTGCATGTAACCCGTCCAGAATTTTTTCATGTTGTATGCATAATTTTTGAGGTACGGTGTTGACAGAGAAATAAGTTAGCAAGAGAGGACACTAAACATAACATGAAATGAAGATTTGCGAAAAAATTCTGTTGCAAAAGGGCTATTCACCAGGCCCTTACTGGAATTACGTAAAATTAGATCGCATGATTTTTTCATAATTATTGTCCATTTAATTTTTCTCGTGGTTCCCTATTTTTCCACTGAATCAATTTATTTTACCCAGCAAGCATTCTAGAGTCTGTTTAAAAATCCAGATTTAAAAACATTTATGTTTTACTTTTCATTCAATTGTATAGCACATGAATAACTATACAATCATTTTCTGAGAAGAAAAATAGATAATGAATAGTATCCTACTATAATTAGGTCGCTAACAACGTTGCAAGGCGAGCAACAACATGCAATCTGAAGTAACATAGAAAAGTCGAGCAATGTTCTTTACGTAGTATAAATATAAATTGAACACTGGTATTCTTGGTCTCTTCACTGGCTACTAATGAAAGTTATGAGAATAAAAATGCGCAGGCCTTTAAGAGTTGAATGATATGAAAGACGTCCCTCTGGCATTATTTTAGTAGCAGTGAGGTAAGGTGTGTTCCCAATAACTTTAAAAAAAAAATCTCATTTAGAGAGCTTTGAACGCCATTTGCAATTAAAAAGCACCAAATATACGTTATAGAACTCTTTTTTTTCAGTTTTCTTGAAGGCTTTAGATAGTCATAACGCTAGATGGAAGCAGACAGTTGGACACTCGAGAGGAATTTCTATATAAACAGAATGAGGTGAATATGTAAGTTGAGCCAAGGATCTTGCTCTAGTGAGTTATTTGACCAAATTTTACAATACACAGTATACAGGAGTGTGTCTTAATGGTCTGTTTTAAATGTTGGTAGTGTAAATACAGTGCAGCGCGTCTTAAGTTTAACTGTAATTTTTAATGACAAAAACCTAATTAAAATTTTAATAGCTTAAATATATATCATAAAAATCTAATTTGATTATATAAAATCGAGTAACCTAAAGAATTCTCACTTTAAATAAAAAAAATTGAAACACATAAGAACGTAAAATGGATCAGAATAATTCTATATCTTTGGTTTTAGCTATTCAACGTCCACTATATGTTCGAGCGAGACTTGATCTCCTGTTAATGATTCTTGCATGCAAACTATTCTACCACGGTCAGTGGTAGTACCATGAGGCATGCTACACCAAGGCGTTCCTATTTGACTAGGGTTTTACTGTTCCAATTCACAAAACCGCTCTTCTTTTCGGAACGATATTGCCTGCTCGCGCTACGTAAAACAGTTCGTATTTTCTCACCAGTCGACGGTCCACCGAGGCAAGCTGGCCGGCACTGCTCCGGCGGCGGATTCCGTAAAACTAACAAAGCATGGATGCCGGCCGATTAGTAGGAACGAGCGACTTTAAAGGGCTTACATCTGCTACAATTGATGTCATTTGTTGATGGGAGGCGGCGGCACTAACACGGGCCGGGCGCAAGGGCCAATATGGCACGCCAGCTCCCTTGGATACATTGCGTCCTTGCACAATTTTCTCATTAAACTTCCAAATTCGAGCGTTCTCAGGGTGCCTGGATATTGGAAGTTGCTGTTGCTGGCAACATTCGCAGCATGTCGCAACGGTGCCGGTGTTGCGCCGTGCATGCCGGTATTTGCCGCAACCCAGCCAACCTCTCGCTCTTGCGATCCTTGCAGCGAGACCGAAAAACAAAATTGCCTGAAGTATTTGGGAACTTTCTGAAGTTTTAAAATTTTTTCCGTAGGCATTCAATGAGGAATTTAGCCGCCTGTAGCTAGCAGTGTTTGAGGCTTAACTTATTCTGAGTCTGTTAAGAGGAATGGGCAATACACGCGTTAAAGCTTCCTTATTGGACTCCTTGTGATGCTGCAGGGTATTTTGAGGAAGTTCTGTACACGATGCTTCTATTTTGCCCCACACCCAGCACTTTGCACCTCTGATACGTAGACTTTCGTTGATGTTCTTATTACCGTTGTTCATATTCTTGTTGCTAATGACGTTGAACATTGCAATCCGCGTGAGAACAATTCTTGAAGCTGTTTTCATCATCGCCCATTGTTTACTCTTTTTCTCCTGCAGCCGGTGTCGTCTTATTCTGCTATTATTGCTTACGGTAGTATTTGTCAATGCGCTTGTTTTGATTGTCACACGTTGTTGTTGTTGTTTGCTGGAGATGTGGATTGCTTCTTTTCTTGTCCAATAAAGAGGGCTCTGTAATAAATAACTGCTAGCTATTAACCCTTTTTTCTGTTCTCATCGATCTATTGTCAGTTCGATTACCCTTGGTTTTCCTTCTATTGGTGTCTTCACTTTGTTAGCGCTCGCTGCCTCATGTATATTTAGCGAAAATACTCTGCCTGTGTCTGTCTATATATTTACTATGAACATTAGTGATACTTACCAAATGCTTGTTTCGTTCTTTCCTGAGCCTCACACTCAGGAAGAGCCTCCATCTTACATCTTCAGAAATGTTTTCGATTTCAATTTTCTACCATTGTTTTTTTTTACTTATATGTTTTGTATTTTGACGTTTACGAGCGAGCTGAGCTGATAGCCCATTTGCTATCGATACCAATACCACAAAAAATGGCCGATACATCGAGTACTGTGACCGATAATATTATACACCTTTATTCTGCATTCCTGTTTTCCGTTTTGATTCCCTAGCTGTGTTGCTGCGTACTTGGGTCTCTGGCATACTTGATATATTGTACGTGATGTACCTACTTACATAGACACAGTTCCGCATATACCTACTCCCTGCAGGTTACACCATTCCTTCAGTATTGATGTCCAAGAATATAGACAAAAAATATTTTGCTCTCCCATGCTGGAACTAAACGTAAAAAGTTAAAATTTTTAGAAATAAATTTATTGCATTGGATGTCAATTATTCACCTATCCCTTATTGTCTTGTTATATTCCCGACTTTCTTCTCCACATGTCTTCAGATATCATTTTCTACTGATCTTCCCTGATTTTTTCTGCATCGTGTTCAGTATCATAGCTGAACCACCTGATTAATTTATTATCAAGGCCACGATTGAATTCTAACTTCACATGTGCAAATCCCACTAAAACAGGTTAGAATTCTTTCAAAACTCTACGGGATTGGCAACCAGCATTTAATTACCAGCATGTGCTATACAGTAGAGATACATAACTACCCCAATGTATTCACCTTTCATGTCGCATCCGTAGTGCAACTAGAGATTAATATTGTACATTATCGTCACTAATTAGGTACCTCGAAAAGATGAATATTATATTATATCTCATACTTTTTTTTTATCAATTTCATATTGTTAGTAGGTAATTATTCTCGTCTTACTTCTCCCAGAGCCATTCTATTCTGTGCAATTTGCAGGCACGCGCCTGAGTCTACGGAATTAACTCCTTGTATTTCAGTACAGCCTAATGAGTTGGCGCCTAGTCTTGTATGGTACTGAAGCAGCCTTGGGTGTTGTATGGGCGAGGATTGGATTGCGGATTATCGATAATGGGTAAGTGTTCGGTAATGGATGTGCTTAGAGTAAATATATGGGGTGACTGCATAAAATACTTTCTATCTTATCACCGGAAATACTGCTCTACATAGGGGCAGTTAATTAAAATGAAGAACTAAGATGCTTATTAGAAATGATCCAGTGTTAATTTTAATGGCCATAGGGCTAGGTTAGTTGAGCACTTGTTACTTGCATTATGGGATGGGTCGCGCTTCCAAAACTCCCCATTATATTTTAGCTCTAGCCTTCGAAGCAAAGCTTTTTCCATGTCCTCTTTGCTTTTTCTCATTTATTCCTCAATCGATTTTGTTCCCATTCTTCCTTTTCCTTCCAACCTTGCCTATTCCATTCTCCATTGTCCTCCTTGTATTTTTTTCCCATTATGTTGACGTATAAACGAGACATGTTTCCTCGCTTGTATCACCAGACGGAGTCCAGCGCCGCTTCTGCTAATATATACATATATTTACTGTTGTAGATCTCTTCATCTTTCTATCTTTAAAGTAAACAACGTAAGCATCGGTAAACGCACTTGTCTCTATTTCAGTTAATTTTACTCTCTTCAGAACTACTCTATGCAATAAAACTGAATCTGAGTGAGATCCAGTGTAATAAGTTTAAATGTTTGTTTGCTTTGCAAGGAACCGCGCAAACGATAAGAGACCGAGAATGACCTCAGCACCGGATTGTACAAGCCTGGAATCCTTCTTGTTCTACTTCTTGCTACTTTAGGAATTCTCTCCAAATGCATTTTCATCTTACATCTGTTACCAGAGCATCTGGCTGTTTTAGTATTGTTTTGTATCGAAAATACTACGTTCGAAACTAATTTAATACAACAATTTGATCCGCACATTCACGAATGTCAGTGCATGCTTTAATTTCATTTGTGGCTTTATTATTCAGCTAGTGTTAAGAATTTACCGATTTTTCCCTTAGGTTTCGAAGATGTCAATATTGCTAAACATCACTACTGACGAACTAATATATTTGTATAACTTTTTTGTACAATGATTTTCTTCAATCTGCAATTGTTTCGCATCCGCTTATTACAGTTTTAAATTTCACCGTCCAAATTAGACATCACATTCTGTAGAAATAGAGCTTTTTAATGCTCGAACTTTGTTTTGGGACCTAAACGCTACAATATTCTCTCTACTGCTTCCACTCTATCGTTCTACTATATTTATTATTCCATATATTCTGTATCTTTTGATCTATTGTTATTACTCTAAAATCTACCATTGTAAATTGTCACAGGCAGTGATTAGCAATATGGGCTGTGTCCACAAATTTGGCCATGATCTCTCCAACGCGTAATGTACGTACCACGTTTGGCACTTGCCACACAATGTTATTCCTACGCGAAGGCCAACGTTAGGTCATCATGCACTGAAGAGGTTTAACTTGCCAGTTTGCCTAAGCGCAAAGCTTTGTTCAGTGTGGGAGACAAAATTTTCTTCCGACTTTCCTTGTAAAAAATGACGATTGGAGGGGAACTTCGAAGACCGGCTTAGTCTGTGTATATAGCTTGTGACCATCATCTGTTGTTGCACTGGTTCTTTAGAAAGAAACCGTTCTTGCTGGAGAAAAATACTGCAGTGAACTTCTAGCCAACGGTAACTTCTTTGGCAAGCAAAAATATTTTCTTGTCTGTAGTTTATGCATTCAGTTTCTAGATTATGTGTGTATACCTATATTGTTTCTAGATTATATGTGTATACCTATATTGGTACTAGTCTCCACTTGACCATAATTTATGAGGCCAGCCTTTAAAAAGGCTCTTGAATGTGGATATTTACGCTTGTAGTATGTGGTCGTCATCAAACCTTTTAAAATAAAAAACTATAGGTGACACAAATGGACGCTTGCATCACGAGCATATTTAGTTCTAGATGCTTCATTGCGTGGTGTAGCTCCTTTTCTCCCACAGTTTTGTCAAGATCTCTAATTTTCTCACTGATTGGTATCTGTTTACTACCCTGACTTGTGATGCAGGATTATGCGAACACTCACTCAACTTGGAATTGATTTTGCGACTCTCTCATTCGTAAATAGAAAAAAAGTAGAGTGTTAAATGGCAATTTTTGCAGTAAATGAATAAGGGTATAATTTTCGCTAGACTGGCTGCACCTGATCACAGTACATTCTTTACCTAATGTAACGTAACCCGACGTATCCTAACCTATTTGAAACATAACCTAACGCAACCTTACTTAATCATCAGAACAAACCTTGCACAGCTGCAACTCTCACAATATGCGTCACGCGCTTTACAAAATTAAATTCGAAAAAATATCAAACAGTCATTCTAGACAGTTACAATCTAATTAATTTTGAGAGGCTGCCATCAGAAGGGAAACCCGGCAAAAACTTCCACGGTACACGCATCGCGTTATGTTTATAGGCGAAATATTGAGTAGATGAAATGTCCTTACGGCCAACTGCCCATAGGCCAATTATTATCCGTAGCCAAACTGTCCGGCCATGGCGGTAAACTATCAATGAGTGGCAGCAGCTAAATTGCGCTGCAGAATTCACTCAGAAAATTGGGCTTAACCGCTTGGACTGGGTCGTGGTTTATTCTTTGCAATCATTTTTACACAAGTGCTTATAGTCTGTTTCTGCCCTCATCTCTTTAACTGACTGGTTGCTCTCATATGCTATAATCCTCCGTCTATCTGTCCCTATTGCTTTTTTTAGGTTACATCTACCGTATAGTAGTGACAATAAAAATTGAACCAGAACATATTTTTCATGTTTTTTATCATCTTTTAATCGTATACGGATGACGCTCAACAAGTAGAAATTTTTTTGAGTGTGTAATTACTTGTGTAATTTTTTCATTTAAAGCAATTATTGTCCTACAAACCGTCTTTCCTCCAGAATGCTAATGTGATCCAGTGGCAGCTCTTAAATTGGGGCCAGAGGGGTCGGGTCCAACCAACGAATTAATGAAAAATAAAATACAAAAATGCTACAATTTAAATATGTCCTAAATATAACTGTGATCTTTTCGGGAATTCGGGGTCTGATTTCAGCATAGAAATTAACGTTTTCCTCAGATATGCTCCGAACTGAATGCCGAGGAGCCATCATCCTCTGGGCCCCATTTTGCCCCTCAATTATAGCTCGTAAGGGAGATTAGCGCGTCCCGTTTCATGGTATATGAACGGATGAAAATTTGGGTAGTTGAACTTGGCCCAAGGAGAAAGCCTGCAACGAGGGCTGCTAAAGCTTGGGTATTCCCCAATATCTTTGGTTTTGCCTCAACGTCTTGGATTCGATTCGGACAACCTTGGTGTTGTTTCGCCCTTATGATAGAACTACAAATAAGTTCGTCAGGCATACTCTGTAAGTAATGAAGCAAATATCTGTTTGGTATAAAATATTAGATATATTAAAATCTTGGGGTTCCTGGTCACATCTTTGATTTTTCTCACTGTGTGATGTTGGATTTTCGCAAAAATCCCATTGGCAACACTGCGTTTGAAGCTAGACTGCAAAGGAGCTCAGTGAACGTTTATAGTTTACGTGGGGTGTGCTGTATACACTTTTGTCAAAAGAACGAGTTGCGTCATCTTCTCGTCCGCATGCGTTGATGTGTCCATTTAACTAACCCACAGCCGCAAACAATTTTCGGCAATAATTCCCCAATTTTGAAGAGATGTCCAAAACTTCACTTACGACACTTACAGAGCCAGCTGAACTGACGGATGGCTAACTTTGTTCATTAATTTTTGCTAAGTTGTGTTTACGAAGATTCAACAAAACGTTCGAAAGATTAGCTGAGGAAATTAATTTTTACTAGCGTGCGTTCAAGCCTTAAGAGAGAACCTACTTGTGTCGGCGTATTTTCTCTCTGGAAAGTTGAATAGCACAATTACACAGCATCAACAGTTCGTCTAAAATAGCTACCATTATTTTACGTGAGCTAGGAATCAAACTGTAGGCGAGCTGGCCCTACCCTTTCAAAAAGCCACGAGCGGCCACTAATGACATCAATAGTCGCAATTATTACGTTGCGGCTTAAATATATTGTCACATTGTACGTTCATGACATGGGTTATCCTGCCGCCACATTCATGTTTTGAATTACGTGTTGTACCAATGCAGGTTACATAGTATCGTTGCAGCCATCCAGTTCAGTGGGCGAGGCTTTTGCAGTAACCTTCACTCATAACAGTTCTAGAGTTATCGTCCCCTTGGCGAGAGGCGTGTTCGGTTCTCCTGGCTTGAGTGAAACAAAGTAATGGGATTAGTTTTAACTTAGAAGTCGGGGCACTTTACTTTCAAGCGCTCGAATTTCAGGCGTCAACTGCGTTAATTTAAAATGATTAATCGAATGCTGAAGATTGAAAGCTCGAACAAGTTAAAGTTAATCGGATTAAATTATTTCGATCAAAGGGGTGGATCGAAGTCTTCCATAGTCTTGTTGAAATCAACGTGTGTTTGGTGATGGGGACATAACCAATGGCAAGAAGCTTCACTGAACAAATAGACCTCAAATCATAGAAGTCGTTGTTGTGCCTCAAGAAGTCGAAAGGTACTTTATTTACCGCATCTCTAAAGCTCTTCGGACTATGTCCAAGTGGTGGTGCTGATGCGCCCGCCACCCGCCGTGTACGGAGGTGTTACTGCACTCCGCGATCAACGGAGGACCCAGTAGTGAGTTATCTCCATAGTGCGCGTCGCTTACGGTGGAAATTTAAAATAGATTCTGCTACGGTATTAATCGCGCGGTATTTATCAAACCGGTACAGTTTCTGCTTGCCACCAGAGCTGGGTGCTCTCATATGACAGCAGTTTCTTTTTTCTAGCCTCTGCACTCTAAGATTCTTTCTGAGGGCTTTCCGGCCAGTAACCATGACCCACTTATTTCAGGCTTTGTGATCAGCTTCACTGCGACTCTTTAGCTGTCATATCAATGATTTATTGTCTGTTTTTTTTTTTCAGCTGGGCTATTCCATGAGAAGTTCCTATCTCTTCTTTCAGTAATATCAAGGTCCGTTTGATAAACGGAATCACATATCATGGCTCAAATTCACGGCCCGAAAATGCCGGAAGAGACTGGCCGCTAATCTTCCTGAATAAGTTTACAGGCCCTGCTCGCAAGAATTGGGCAGCGTCTAGTTCTACTAATATCTATAAGGAACTTGCAAGTTCTTCCGCGGTTGCACTTTCCGACCCGCCACGTACGCTGTTGTCTGGATCGATTAGACCCCGGGAATACAGAGCTTGTTGCTAGCGCGGTATCAACTGCGGCGCCACGACCAATTCATTTATAGACAAAGCATTCTATCCATCACAGTTTGCCAATTGCGTAACAGTGGCTTGACCGCAAGAGTAAAACAAAAACCGTGCGGAGTGTTCAGACTTGAGATATTTATCGCTTCTGTGAAAAGGTTACAGTGCCCATCTCTCTACATCTCTACAGTGCCCAACTGTAAATTTAGTCCCTGAGGCCTGAGCGAGCTGACCCTAGAGATATCAGCACTCTGTGTCTTTGATACTAACCTAGTTCAATCTAGCAATGGGATATGTTGTTGCCAGTCTTCGTTCTACGTTGGATGTTCAAAAAGCTCTGGCAACATGGTGAAGATTCAGAATTACTAGAGATTGACATTTATTGAACCTTTCACCCCTTCAACGTAGGTACTCTCACCCGTGGTTTACGTGCTCCTGGAGCCCTGGAGTCGTGTCATCCACTTGGTAAAGCACTCAGAGTACTCACAGACCGGTATGCTTTCCAACCCTGAATTTGTCCATCTGGTAAGGTCCTGTTCCTCCTGAAAATCCATCGTAGCTACTCTTTTGGACTCGTCTTGTAATTTGTTGCAAACAGTAAGCCGCTTTTAATGTACTATCCACCCTACAGTGCATTCTCACCGCGCACCGTGTGACGTTTTATGTGCTTTCCTGAACTGGCATAAATCTTGCTATAATCTGTGAGGATAAGTTCTGCTTGTGAATACTCTGAGTGCTTTTTCAGGTGCCTGACACGTGTCCAGAAGTGTGTAAACTTTGGAGAGTGCGATAAAAAAAAAAGAGTAGACCGCTCATTAAATGTATATATATTTATATATATTAAATTTATTTTTTCTCAACCTGTTAACAGAATCTTTTAAACATCCAACGTATTCTACCCCTTATTTTTTTCTTTGCCTTCCATACTTGCTGCACCTCCCACGTTCCCACCCATGGTCTGTGTTCTGCCTCCGTGGTTCCTCTCCTTTATGCTTCCTAACTGAAAATTCCGGTCTTCAGGTATGATTCATAGTTTGCTACAAAATCTGGATCACAAGCCCGAAACAGTAAAAGTTTCTTCACAGCTTCATGGCCATTATTTTTGAAGGTCGGGTACTCCAGTTATATTCTAGATAAGAAGAATATAGGGTTTCCCTAGAATCAACATATTAATGCTCCAACACCAAAAATTTATTAGCCCCTTGTGCCTGGATTAATTATTCCTCTTTGTAGCAGTTGAGTCATATTAACCTTTAAACAACCAAACTACAATTATTTCTCGTAGTGGTAATCCTATTAATAATGTTTGTAGGAGTTGCACAGGGTCTGCAAAAGGGCTAATGCACGAAATGTGTACTGTGGGTCTTATAGGTACAGTCAAGCATGTATTACTGAGTGCTTCTCATGACGTATTAAAACCATACATTTGCAATACGAGAACCCAATATTTTACGAACAGCACATACGAACGACTGCTTGCTATCATTCCAATAGTACTATTATTGCGAAAATAAATGTTCAGCTGCGACGTTAACTAAATTGAAGATGATATATTTACTTTTTTGTGCAATAGCATGAACACATATTTCTAATAGTCAAGACTGTTCCTGAAGTTTTCCTCGCGTTTTCTGTGCCAAACATGCTGGTTTTCTTGCCACGTGCTTCATGCCTTACCTGGTAAAAGCCCAATACTTTTCCTTCCCTTGCTTTGACCCAGGACAGAGGCCAGTCATGCCTGAAGTCCACTAACTGGTTGGTATTACAGCTGCAGGCTGTGGCTGAGACGTGTGGTTTCATCTAACAAATCCCAATACCTTTCCTTCCCCGGCCATGCCTCGAGGTTGGGCCGAGGCGGGTCTGGGCTCACATCCTTCCATGGGACATTCCCTACCCGCTAATGACACCCTCCTGCAATTGCCCAACATTTGGGCTGGTGGAGCGCCATAGCGAGAGGTCCTCACGTGTTCTGTACAAACACGGTTCCTCAGGTCCATCCGCTCAGTCACCCGCTGATGGTGAGAGAGTTAGCGCGCCGCTCCGCACTCCGTTCAGTTTTGGACTCTTGTCCCAGAATTTCAGTGAAGTTTTCTTGTGGCAGCTCGGCCCACTTCATCTTGCGCGGTGCTCTTAATAAGACGAAAAATGCCTTAATTCCCGGCGCTGCCAGTGCATGCTCGTAAGACTAATCCTGTCTTACGACTCTAAAAACCTTGAGAAATATTTAGCCGAATCACCCAAGCTTTTGGTAGGCCGCTCTTTTTCTCTGCTTGGAAAGGAAAAGTCTTATTGCGTTTTGACTCTGCGAACTCGAGAATGTTACGGAGGATTTTTCCTCGTGTTTTTACAGCGAACTTTCCGTGTTTGCTGCGAGTGATGTTGCTGTCTTCTCTCTGTCTTATTGGTTGTGATTGAAGAAGTAACCTGAGTGACGTCATTCTTGAAGAGCCACGTATAATTTATGACCTCTCAAGAATAGTATTCTTTGAAGGTAAAAGTGTATAATCTGGTTATATTGAATACATTATTAGATAACTAACGTTACCATTGATTTACTCTACTTTTTACGCATTGGAAAGTATCTTTTCATGTTACGTAAAATTTGTTACAGATGGAATAGAAAAAGAAGACTCAGTGATGGTATTTTTATACGCCGCAAAAGCTGCAGTGCCATTACAACATTACCCCCCACCTTCCTTCTTCCGCCTGTGTTATATTATACAGCTTGCTACACCTGTTCATGTAGCGGAAGAGATTGTACAAGTAAAACATTTATTTGTTGAATCATGCAAGAAACTCGAGCCGAGTGGCTTGATTCAGGTTAAATGTGCCTTCATGCAGGGAATAAAATAGCGAAGTGAACGAGTTCGTCTTTTGTGCACGTTAATTGTAAACTATTTCCATTTTCCGAACTCCCGGAGGTCGTTTCGTAATTGTTACCTTAGGTAACGCTAGTAATTCGAGTTCAGTGCTCTTTCCTTAGAAATAACCTTAAAAATTACTGATTATGTTTACGCAGTAGTTACACGTTAGCGCTAGACACTACTTCGTAGTTTTGATGGTTGTAGATAGTGATTTTCACTTGGTGCCTATTGGTGTTAGTGGATATACAGTGGGGAAAAATAAATATTGGTGCACCATGAAATTGTTTATTTCAAGAAATCCAGCGAACCAAAAATTAATATATTGATACAGTATTTGTATTTTTGCGTAAATATTACACACGTAGCAACAAAGCAAGTAAATTCGTACATAAAGGAAATTATCGTGCAATTTCTTTAGTTTGGGTTGAAAAAGTATTCGTGCAATACAAAAAAATTATTTAAAAAAACATTTATTATTTTGTGGCGTAGCCTATGTTCTCTTCACAGGAATTAATCTCATTCTACATTTTTTTTATCGAACTTTGACATGTTTCCTGAGGGATTCTAGCCCATTCTTTCTTGCAGATTTCTTTGGGTTCCGGAATGGACTTCGGTCTCCTGGCATTAATGTTTAATTTCAGAAATCGCCACAAATTTTCTAACGGATTCAGATCAGGAGACTGGCTTGGCCATTCTAGTTGTTGTACATGATTATCGGTGAACCATTTCTTCGTGGTTTTCGCCGTAGGTTTTGGGTCGTTGTCCTGCTGAAAACGAATTCTTGCGGTAGCCCGAGTTTTTGAACCAACGCTCGCAAATGTTCCCTCAAAATGTTCTGATACACGTGTGCGTTCATTCTCCCTTCTATGATATGAATGTTACCTGTTCCACGTAATGAAAAGCATCCCCAAATCATAACGTTACCACCACCAAATTTTACAGTGGGAATGGCGTTTCATGGTGTGAAAGCCGTTCCGTCCTTTCTCCACACATGGTTCTTTGAATTTTGTCTAAATAGCTCTATTTTAGTCTCATCCGACCACAACACGTTTTCCCAGAACGACTCAGGCTTGTCCTTCTGCTCACAGACGAATTTCAGACGAGCTTCTTTATTTCGTTTCGACAGCTAGGGAGTTTTGCAACGAGTTTGAGAAGTCAGACGGCTTTGGTGCAGCTCGTGGCTCATTGTACGAATACTATGGCTTGTCGCTGCTGTTAGCAAGTCCTCCTGAAGCTCTGTGCCAATAGTCATGGGGTTTTCGGACACTTTCCTGGCCATTTTTCTTGAAGCTCTAGGGGAAATCTTCTACGGTGTATGAACATTTAAACCTTTTCATAAATGACCCGATGGTGGTGAACGGAATTTTGAGTGTCTGTGATATTTGCCTATAATTTTCTATGATTTCCACTCTTTAATGATCAACTCTTTTAACTGAATTCGTAAGCTCATTGCTTCTTGTCATGGTTACAACCTTCTTTTACGATGTCGCACGAAATAATGACCTCAACGCTGTTCATGGACTATAGTAGACTTCCAACGTAAAATCTAGAAGGTTCTGGAAAGTTCTTGAAAAGCCAAATCAATTTTAAAATAAAAAATACTTCTGTACGAATACATTTTTCAACCCCAGATATGTGAAATATGTACTTTTGTATAATTCTTGATAATTTTTGGTTTTGTTGACATCTGTCAATTGATAACACTTATATACGAATATTGTATCAATACATTTATTTTTGGTTCGCTAGATTTTTCACATAAACAAAACGTACCTGGTTCATCTGCCAAGCATCTTCACTACCGTTCGCAATGAGTTAGTGGCATTCTTGATGACATAACCTTACATGTCCATTTAGTTCTGTCCATTTTTTATACTTCTGCTGTTGATGTTCTCTTCCATATTCATCGTCATTCCTAACTTGCTGAGCCCGCACGTGCGCTGCTTCATTGTTGGGACAGCCCCGTCCGTGAGTTTCACCGTTCCATCAACGTACTGCGCGGCCCCCTTTCGTCCTGCCATGAAGCTTTCTCTTTGAAGTGTGTAGGGAA
This sequence comes from Parhyale hawaiensis, assembly GCA_001587735.2. Lineage (NCBI taxonomy): Eukaryota > Metazoa > Arthropoda > Malacostraca > Amphipoda > Hyalidae > Parhyale > Parhyale hawaiensis. The sequence goes on from LQNS02278171.1 coordinate 6,595,560, forward strand.
GCTTGAAGTATCGCATAATCTGTTCTTGATAACATACCAAGTCATTCATATTATTTACTGACTACAGCTTGTTAAAGCGATCGAAAGTTGTCCCTGATAGTCTGAGGCTCTGCTCCTAAGATCAGTGATTATTGGGGTTCAGCGCATCTTTGAACCTCGCCGTGGAGCTTGTTCCATTCTGCGGTAAGGGTGTTCCAGCAAGGGCTGTAGTTACCGTTCTATTGACGCTTTACTAATTGATATTTTCACTTACTTGTATGATTATCAGCCTGTCCTCGTGCTGTAACTAATGTGAGCTTGTCTCAGTACTGGTATTTTAGTGAGCCGGTCAAAGAACTGGAATTATGGTGAGCGTGTCTCAGTACAGGTATAATGGTTAGTCTGTCCCAGTGCTAGTATTATGGTGATGCAGGTATAATGGTTAGTCTGTCCCAGTGCTAGTATTATGGTGATCCTGTCCCAGTTCTGGAATTATTAAGGTGAGCCCATCCCAATGCTGTCTCAGTGCTGGAATTATAGTGAACTCTATGTCAGTGCTGGTATTAAGGTGTACCTGTCTCACTGTTAGTATTGTGGCGAGCCTGTCCCGGTACTGGTGTTATGGTGAGCTAGTCCCAGTGCTGAAATTATGGTGAGCCCGTCTTTGCTGGTATTATGGTAATCCTGTCTCTGTGCTGCTATTACGGTGTGCCTGTTCCAGTGCTAGCATTATGGCGAGCCTGTCCCAGTGTTGGTATCATGATGAGCCTATCTAAGTGGTGGTATTGCGGTGAGCCGGTCCGGTACCGGTATCATGGTGAGAGAGTCCCAGTGATGGTATCACGATGAGCCTGTCCCGGTAGGTACTGGTAGTAGTGTGAGCTTTTCCCAGTGTTCGTATCATTCGATCGTGTCCCTCATTTGGCATTATTAGCATATTCTATTGGTAATATGGTTATCATGTCCTTTTGCTGGAATTTTGGTTTGGGTTGTTGCCGCTAGCCTACTTAGCTGGTATTATTATATACCAGACAGAGCAGTGTTTAACTGTAGCCTGCAATATTCTGACAAAGTATCGCACGCATTCGTGTCTAGTGAATGCACTTAATGTGCTATATTCTCTTATTGCAGCTCAGATCAAGAGAAATTACCCTGCTGTAGTCCCTCAGGCCCGTCACTTTTCCTTAATAATTTATGTTCAGCACAGAGCAGAGGTGCGAGGCAACAAGCAGATAGCACCAGCGATTGTGAGAAGATATTTATCGTGCAGAAAGTTAGGTATTTCGTAAGCTTGATGTTAACTTGCGCCTGTGGTTCTGCCGATTTGTTCATTGAGGAGTTGTCAACGGGACGAACTCGACATATGAGGGTTTTAATTTTATTATTTATTAGAATTCATCTCAATTGTTTCGCTTCATTTCACTGCCCTGATGTGCATAATTTGCTTCATTCATTGGTAGCAAAAAGGAGAAATAATGCAATTAGTTGAATTCACGTTGCTCGTATTTTCTTTAGCTTGTTCAGTTAGAGTTGGAACTCTTAAGGGTACCGGAAAATTCTTTCCACTTTTCTTTAACCAAAGCAAAATATTAACTTACGTCAGGACAGCTGTTTTCGAGTTCAAATCAGATGCCTGATAGTTAAACTTCTCATTTAGTTTAAATATATTGCTGTTGATAGTTTACAAGAAGCTTCAAAGTGAACAATATGCGTCGTTGCATGATTATTTCATGAATTCCGCAATTGTTCATTTTGGGTTATTGAAGCAAGCAAAAACTGCGACTGCCCACCTTTACTGTCTAATACATCGCTGCGTAGACAATGTCCTACTCTAGCGAACCCAAAAAGAGAGTCATTCTGCAACACAATAACGCAAGACCCCATTCTGCCAAACAAACTAAAAAAAAAAAGAAATAAATATACTCCTTAGGGTGGGTAGTTCTTCCTCCTTCTTCATACCCGTCAAACTTAGCTCCATCAGATTCTCGCTTTCCCGTTTTTTGGAGCATTTCATCTGTGGAAAAAGATTCATCAATGTTCGCGAGGTTGAGGTGAAGTTTAATTCTTGTGTATCTTCGAGAGATGTGGAATTTATTGAAAGGGGGATGAAAATTCTCCCAAGTAGATGGACAAAAGGTTATATCTATTGATGGTGACTGTTTTGTTGAGCAATAATGATTTGTCAGTAATATATCTTTCAATAATGATTCCTGACAAAATTCGGGACAGGACTGTCCGGTGCCCCTTATAGAATAAAGAAAGAGCAATATGGATCATCGCTGATTCTTGAATGCAGAGCCGGCTCCTTGTTTCAGTTTCATTATTAGATACGGCACTGCCATGAACTGGTCCTATAGTGCTAACTAGAGCACTCTGAGAGCGCATACCTCCGTCAAGTAAGGCAACGGTAACGAAAAAATCAAATTGCCTCTAAAACCAGAATTTCTTTTTTATCAACTACAAAATCTAATCATATGTATCTTTTAATAGTTTTAACAGTTTCTGCATTTTTTTGAAGATCCTGTCATAGCTGTTTGAGTTATACAACTAACAAACATTATGAAAAACATAAGCCAAGCATACAAACGAAGCAACGGATCTGCATCAAAATTTAATCATTTATAGCTTTCAACATTACTAACAACTCTTGCAAATTTTATAAAAATCTAATCAATTTTGAGTTATTGCGTTACAAATTTTATGACAAACACAATTGAAACAAACGAATCAGTCGATCTGTACCAAAATTTAACTATTTTTGCCATTAATCATTATTAACAACTCCTGTAAATTTCATAAAGATCCATTCAAAACTTTTTGAGTAATTGCGTAACAAACATAATGGCAAACACAACTCAAAGATAGAAACGAATAAGCCGAACTGTACCAAAATTTAATCATTCATGTCTTTTAACATTGCTAACAATTCCTGCAAGTTTCATCAAGATTCACTTAAAATTTTTTGAGTTATTACGTTTACAAACAAAAAGTCAAACACTGCAACAAACATACGGACTAACTAACAAATCATCACTAAAATTTAGTCATTTGCTTTTTATGATACACTTAACAACTCGTGTAAATTTCATAAAAATCCATCCATAACTTTTTGAGTTATGGCATTGAGAAAAATGAGGCAGACAAGCAAACAAACAGTAAATTTCGTCAAAATCCGTCCAAAACTTTTTGCGTTATCTTGGTGACAAACAGCCAGACAAACCCGACGAAAACATAACCTCCTTGGTGGAGGTAAATATCTTATCTTTTTATGTTTGCACATCATATTCCCCGCGATTTTACTTGTCATTGCAGTTGGCTCTGTCCATCATCTCGTGATTTCATTCCTCAGTTAATTGTCTTCTTCCTTTGTTTTTGATATTAGCTATCGCATGTAATCATATCTGCTCAAAATTTTTACTCTTCTCATTGTAATTTCTATAAGAATCGTGCATACTAAATTATTACCAAGGAAGGTTGCCATGAACCTTTTCCTCTGTATTTGGCTCTCCAGGAACTGTGCTGGACCTCGTGGATAGTCTATTGATAGCCAACATGATAGCGTATTCACAGCGCAATATATTACCATTTTTGGTGGGCCTTCCCGTGTGTCCGCGTGTCCTTTCCAACGTTATCTTACCAATTATGCCTTCAGGACTTCTTTTTGTATCCTGACCACCTTGTCTCTTCAATACGTTCTTCGTATTCATAATGTTATTTTTTTCGTCTTTAGTCGGTTTACTGTCCTAGTGCATAAGTTTATATTACGTGGCTTGCTGCATGTTCCTTCTTTTTGGCAGCGAGTTCTTCGAATATAAGAGGTTGACATAGGACTAAAATACATTTTTTTAATTTGTATTGGCTCTAATTTTAAATTTCGCACATGATTTCTTCGACGCACACGCATATAGAGATAGTGTCTCTCAGTAACCATAGCTATGAATATATTACCGTGCGTTGAGCTGCTTATTTGGAGAGGGGCTGCTTCTCAAATATTCGCCAGAAATGGAATTTGATCCACTCTGTCGTCAATAAAACCGCATTGGAGCAGCATCACCTGGACTGAAGCTGTTGCACTTTCTCGTCCTGGCAGTCGCCTGTAGCGTTCCCCAATTTCTTCAGATCCAAGCGACGGGCGCCTCGCACTTCTAAATGTATTGAGAAGAGCAGCGGGTCGTGTACCAGCTCCTTCTGCAGTGTAGCGGTTGTAGTCTGGGCTGTGTTTCATATCGATCAGGAAAGACTGATAAGCTGTGCATAAAGTTCGGCTATAGCTATATTATTATTGCCTTAAGCACCGTGAACGCTTAGAAGGTGAATGAATGGCGACTGTGAACTTTTAATTTGCAATTTCGTGCTATTGTGTTTCTGCACGCAACAACGTCATGTCGTTGGGTGCTGTTTTTGTTTGTGTTGATGCAATTTCATGATGGTATATATTTATACTAGTGAAACTTATAGCTAGTGTAATTTTGTATCAACTTTCCTTTTATGCTGGTACTTTGGTACTCAGCAAAGGTTTGCCATCTTCTCAGAGTTGTAGAACTTAATTATTGTATTATGAATTTTTAACAGCCTTTGAAAGAAATCTACGAAAATGCACACTAGCATTTCCTTTACTTTCCTGCCATGAATGATCTGAAATACATGCCGTCTATCGTGCACTGCTTCTCTGAGATGTTGTCGTGCGTGTTCCTCTGTTTCGTGTTCGTCTGTAATTTATGAAGTCTCTATTGATCTCTGACTTGCATGCTCGTCTTTCGCCTCATATGTGATTACTTCGCCTTTATAGCTGTATTTGTATGAGTGGCTTCCGTAAAAATGCTTCAGCTGTCACTGTCGGCGTATATTTTGACGCGCCTTCTATTGGCAAGTTCTTATTAACTGAAAGAACGAGCACGTCAAAAATGATGACAAAGAATTTTCGTTGCCAACCTCCTGTTGTTAATTCTCGTTGCCGTAATGTGGTTATTTTGGATATGGTGCACATGACACCCTGTTTGATTTCAAGTTTAAATATCGACAGCGGTAATAGCTGTAAATTTCACTTTGGCCCCCTGGTGCTATCCTTATTCCCGCTCTGTCAAGAATTACAGCGCGGATGGTTGGGTTGTTAGTCATTCTAGATGACAACCTTGGTACTGTGTACCGTTTCGGGGGGGTTTCTCCTTTCGTAGGTAGCATTGCATTGGCCTCATATTGGTTATTCCTTTAGACCATTCTCCAACATCAGTTTCCACAATGGTTGAAATATGCAATTAAAGAAAGGTGTGATGATATTTTCTTTAAGTTACCTAGAAATTGGCGTAGATGGTTTTCACTGCTAGTGTGCCCTTCCGTCAAAAACAATAAATTTGTGATGAACTCTTTTACTGTTCTTTCTTGCGGTACAGATTGGGCAGCAAAATGTACTTCATTCCTTTAAGCTTGATCTTCTATTATTTTTTACAAAACTTGTTATCGCTGCCAATATAAGTTCGAGGCAGCAGAATTATCCATGATGACTCCATCTACTCATGATGGACGGAACATAGCAAGGCCAGAGTAAGACAAGGCTCAGTGTCGACTTTAAACGGCTAGTATGAAGTCCTCCTTCCATAAATTCTTGCTTGATTTCGAGGGCAAAATACTGCCGAACCGGGACTTCTCAGGAGGCACAGTAAGACCATACTGTTGGGGCCGTCCGTTCTATGTAGTAGAGAGTTGCGGTTCTAAGAGGTCCCATAAGTTACCTTAGCTAAAGTTTGGCCGTCGGGATGTCCTTTCTTTCCTGTCCAATTTGATTCACTGGTTTCTTTTTATTTCTAGTGCTAATCTCTCTTCATTCTTGTTTCTCCTATTTCTTTGCTTGCCGTTCCCTTGCCTGTGTTCCTCATACACACGCACATACCTACTGCGTGTCCCTGCTGACATCTTTTTATTGGATCAGAGCGAATGCTGCTGGGAGTGAGACTGAACTACACTGTACAGTAATACTAAATTTTATGAATCGTTTGTAAATCGAAGTACTCATGCATACTACCTAACACTTAAAAGTTCCCATTTCTCGAACAGTTCTGACCAGGGTAAGCGAAATGCCGAACTGCACTGTTCTCTCACTCAGTTGCAGAAGCCAAAACGCTCTGCAACAGTCACAGGTAGGCTGAGGTACCGCCGCCGTTAACACGCTACTCGGACGTAAATTGCTTTCGAAGAACATCGCTGGCCAAATCCCGCCGATTGAGATTCGATGTCAATGATTGCAATTGTAGCCACTCAACGTCCCAGTGCAGTGAAGTTGTACGGCAGTCCTGGATGTTTCGCTTGGGCAGTTACTTTAGACTCACGTGAGATAATCTTGAATGCTCTAGGATTGTGTATTATCGAGGTACGTTTAGCGTCACCTATTGCTTTTACACTACTGGTTTTCATTCTAATGGCACAGTATCACAAAAGCATAATTCTAACGCAGGTAGCGTGCATTCTGTGGTTTACTGTGGTGACCTTGTGAAGCAGCATTGATTTTTTAGTAATGACTAGTGGACCTGCGCGTGAAACGTTCACGCAATAATCTATATATTTGCTTAACATAGGCAGGTGCAGAATCTTCTTTACTTAGACTTGCTTTTTCTTCATCATAAGAAAATTGTGATGACACTTCTTCATTGATTATACTTACCGTACTAAAATACATATGGAAGAAAACGCTACGATAGCAACTCCAACTATCGTAAGATATGCGCGCTTTCTTCTAAGCAGTACACCTCAACTCGTCTCAGCGCACTCCTTCCCTCCCTTAGATGAGATGCAAAAAATTAACTGTATTAGTAAGCGCCGACACATTACTGACTTTCATTTCTACTGCTTATCCAGAATACGCAGTGAGCTAATTTCAGCATAACAAAATTTTCGCGCCCAAGAAGTTGGAATAAAGAATTACTAAGTCTACTACACCGGAAAAAGAAAGGTTCCTCTACGCTTCACTGATTTTCTACTAAATGTGCACAACGTAAACCAAAAGATGATATAATTTCGATGTAGATAAAAGCATTGAATATCAAACTCCACGGGAACGACCAGAGAAGCTGGAAGAGCAAGAATTGCATTTAATGTTAATACGATAAGCACCGTATTGCCAATTTAGCCTTCTGCTGCAATACGGCCTAATTATTGCCTACTGAATTCCTTCAGAAGGGAACAGGATTGCAAAATTTCCAACGTGGCAAGAAATTCATTCAGATAATAAAGGGATAAGGATTTCACTTTAGCCTTGTGCCACCTCGTCATCGATCTCCATGGAAAAAAACTTGATTACGAAATTTGTATCCTGGTCTATTTTTCGCCTATTATCGTAAGAGCGAACACGAAATAAATACACGAAACCTTTTATTATATAAGGATAGGTATAGTGCGTGCCCAGTTAAGGAGCTTCTAGAGAGAGGAGGGAGCCGGGAGCCTCGCCTGTGAAGCTCAAAATTCTCTTGTGGCTGTAGCCTGTCGCGTATGCACCAATCGCATATCAGTAACTCGGTTTGTCTGCTGCTCCCCCGTGAAACTTACTGCTCCCCCGTCACTTCCACCAATGAGATTCATAAACGCGTCTCACTGCCATAAGAGATCTGGTTGACTCGCTGGCGAATCTGTGCATGGGCCACAGGGCTCCCTCCTTCTCTATAGAAGCTCCTTGGGGTGTTAGGATGTTATACGTGTTAAGGAACCCAAATTAAAATTATGCTATTTGTCATAGTTAAAAATTAATTCCCTTTTAAATAAAAATTTGTGCCGTTGGTAGAATGGTGACTTCACGTGCTAACCGTGGAGTTTTCGCGGGCCCAGAGATTATTATTTAAACAAGAGTGCCCTAGCTGTAAAAAATGTTAGCGAAGACTTTGAGATGAACCGTTTTCATTGATCGTAATTTTCCTATTAATGCTAGGGCTGAGTAGCGCCAAGCTTTTCGTTGGTTATATGCTGAAAAGCAATGTTTGTTTTTTTATTTTGCCCCCAGTCGATATTGTCTCCAAATAAACACTGAGCTCTGTAGCCAAGATACTGACATTGTCATATAGCTCGGGTATCTTCCTCAAGTGAAATATTGTTCTGTAGAAAGAAGAACCCAATTTGGAGAAAATTATTTGCTACTAAGAAATCCTCATGATCCTTTCCCGCCTTCTGACCACTGAAGAATATCTTGCCACTTGCTTCAGTGATTATGCAGCTAATAAGAGCATCAGCGTTGACTGAGAGCAGCTGGAGTTTTGTTGAAGGAAACCTCAGAAGAGAGTACGAATCACGATGCAACAGAGTGCTTCATTGAGTGAACTTCAACATTGGAAAAGAAAGATCCGCATTGAGATCATAATCTGCAGCCTGGCCTGTTCTACCTATCAGCTTTCAATGACACGAATATAAATATGTTTCGATGTATGGAATAAGTGATAAAAATCAGATTCCATAAATGCGCTAAGAGAAGCTCTAAATAGCTTCATTATTTCAATGTCAACTACTGTTTCAAGCAAGAGATGCATTGAGATAAAGGAATAAGGATCCCACTTTCGCCGTCTCGTACAATCTTGTCATCGATCTCCATTAAAATGCCACCTAATTACAAAATCTGTAAGCTGACCTATTTGTCGCCTACAAAATTACATGTAATGATTGTGAGAAGACCTATATTGGAGAAACCAGCAAAGACGTAGCAAGTCGACTGAAAGAACATAATAAGAATGTTGAATAAAACTGCCTCGCATCTAAAGTCAACGAACATTGCAAAAATTCGGGACACATTATGGCCTGGAACAACACTCAAGTACTGTCACAATGCAACAACTGGAGAGATAGAAAATTTATTGAGGCATGTCACTCTATCGAAAACGATAATATTTTCAACCGGCATTTAGATATTAACCCCATCTATCACAGCTTCATTAAATCTACTCTGAACGGAACACTATCATGACTTGCAAAACTGCTACATTCTTTTACGCAACTTACTGCGGGAGATGCACTTATCTTAATATTTAATTTAACACAATTTCGGACTAAAACATAAAGTGAATTCCATCGAATAAGTAAGTTTTTACAAAACCAAAGTCGTTTCAATATTTTACGTATAACTTCTGTCCAAAGGAAATAGTATCTATGTGTCTATCTTAATGTATAGATAAAATTTGAGTTGTGTATAGTAGATACCAGTCTCGCAGTAATAGCTCTGCAGCACTTGTTGGTTTTCGCCCTGAAGAAGGCACAAACTTGACCTATGCCGAAAGCTTGGCCAATAAAATCTGATGTCTGTACTCAGTCATTAATAACCTGATATGATGAACCCCGACAGACGTCCAGCCACGTTTTCGATACTCAAGCAGAATTATAATATAGATATTCTCACGGCAGGGATTAATTTTGTAGCATTATGTATGATTTACCAAAGTTAAGTTAAAGCAATCCCTACCTACATGTACGCAGTCAGGGGTTAATTTTGTAATATTAGGTATGATTTATTTACAGTTATGCCAAAGCGTTGCTGACGTACCTCTATACAATGTAGCAATGAAATTGAGTTCATCATTGCATAAGTCAATATTTTATACGTTGATTAAATTTAGGTAAGTTCCAGTCGCTAATGTTCACAAAAATTTCGCGAAGTGCCTGGTTATGCCAGAAGTCCAGCTGTATAAGAAAAATTAATCGTTGCATATGCCCTTGCAATGGTCTGGTCGCCCACCACCTACCGCTTCGTTGAATTCCTTTGCGTAAAATACGGCGAGATTACGACGGCGTCTTTATCCTCGGTGAATATCAGGGAGCCGCACAAAAGCTGCGGAAGCTGTCGCGCCGAGCACCAATTTATGATGACTGATGTAGTGCAGCACTGGAGGCTCTCTGTCCGTCACTTTATTTTTTGTCCGCTGCCACTCATAAGGTCGGTGTGGCCGCGCAAAAAGTGCCTGGACAAATGTGTGGGCATCTAAAGAACAGATGGCCCGCATGAATTGAGGTGGATAGGATGGCTCTGCCTGGCGGTCCCGTGATGGTGCCGCTGTTTCTGTATGGAAGTACTGGATGACTTCTTTCGTTGCGAGATGGGGGGGAGATCTCTTATATCTGACGGTGCTGGCAATTGCACCTCCCTGTGCAACAGTTCTGTCAGAGAATTCTTGGGAGATTCTCATATATCTGATGATCCCAGCAACTGCGCCTCTGTTCGTAGCAGCTTGATCTAAAGTTTCTTGGGAGATTCTCGTATATCAGACGATCCGGGCCATATGTACCGCTGTATAGAACTGCTCCGTGCGGTTATCTCGTCAGACTCTCTCATTTTGGGGTGCGTGTAACCATACATCTCTGCCTTGCTGTCCCTTTGGTACAACTCGTTTTGGACGAACACACATTTCATTTCAGCTGACCATCTTTGTTCTGTTATGAACTTCTGCTGTCATGCGCACTGATCTAATGACCTGCTGATTTTTCATATTTCTTGATAGCCCTGTTATTTTTTTCTTTTTTTTTTTTTTTTTTTGTTTGTTTTTGCACTCGTATGGGTACTAAACCTAATTTAGGAGTAATAATAAAAAATGTACATGGATGGCTGTTGCTTATGTCAAGAGTTTTTCGACGCCCAGATGACTGGCAGCCATTGTGCCGCCCCTAGTTCGTATCCGAGCTGGTTGCTTGTTCTTTGTCGTTACCCTCTTTGCACAGTTATTGAGTGCTATGAGTATACACGGAAGCGGAACTGCCAAAATAACATAAGATCTAATATGCAGTAATGGTACAAAAAATGGCATGTTCTGTGCACCATTATATCGTATGGTTGAAGCTGTTCCATCGCCTGGTTTAAGATGGTGTATCGCTTGGTGTAAGTTGTTATATCATGTGGTGTATGCTGTTATATCGTGTGGTCTATACTGTTATATCGTGTTGTATAAGCTGTTATACCATAAGATAAATAGAAGAGCCAAGGTTACTGAAGCAATCATAGTAGATTAAAAAAATCTACTAAAACTTCGTAAACGTTTCGGGATCTATGCCATCATCAGTACTCTGAAATAAGTAAAGAATACAAGAAAAATTAAGGCCAGTACTATCAATTATCTAAACATTGGACGACAAATATCAGTAATCTAAAATTGAAAAGGAAAACTAATGTCAAGGGTACACAGTTGAGAAACCTATCTATTCTATTAGTAATGTACAGAGGATGGGCACTGTTTAGGTTGTTTGAAATCGGTCTAAATTTATAAATATACATTGATTCTAAGATTCGAAGTTCAAAATGGTCAGTCGCAAATGCTAAAACACTAAAATCAGTAAGAGATACCGGCACTCCGCACTGCTCTGCATGAGCTCTTACGGAAGAATGAGAGGGACTTGCGAGGTTGCTGCCTGTTCGACAACTCCTCCCCGCATGCTCGCTGACCCTCGTGTGCAACGTAGGATAGGTTGACCCTATGGAAAAGATGCACACTGTGCACAATTAAATTTATGCACGAGAGCTTCGCATGCTGAGAGGAACGCGATCATTATATCGGAAAAATCAGCCTATAGTGTAATTGTTAGTCATAGTAATTTTAAAATCGATATCACTAAAATATTTTGAGAGCAATGTCAAAAGCTCTAATTTCAATTTGTAAGACTGAGGTCCAAAATATTGTTCGGAAAAGAAAAACTTTCTTCTTTGGGTGGTTATGGGTTGACGGTTGATTGTCTTGTTCAGAAATTTATTGATTTGTGACTGTACTAAATTTTGAGGAAAACCATTACATTTAAAAAAAGGAAATAAAAAGCTGAAATTCGGAATGCATCTGAAAGTAAGATGAACAGATATGGTAAGCGCGATGTAGTAAAGTAGCAATGGCATTAATTTTTAAACTGCTTGGGATGGAACTGAAAAAACTGTTGCCAAAGCTGGTAAAAGTGTTTTTTCTATAAACGGATGTTCCAAAAAGTTATTGGAACGCAACACTTGAACATCTAAGAAGGAGAACTGGTCATTCGCTTCACATTCCATAAAAAGTTTGATATTAGGGTCTTTACTGTTCAGATAGTGAAGAAATTTAGAGGCATGGGAATGGTGTCGGAATAGTAAAAACGTGTCGTCTACATATCGTTGATATAAAACGGGGGCGAAAATTTTCAGGACAATCTCTTACACCAGTTACATTCGTGATGGCTCAAAAAGATGTTAGCGAAAGACGGACCTAATGGTAAGCCCATGCCTAAGTCGTTATTCTGTTTGCACAAGTTGCCATTGAAATAAAAGAATGAATTCAAAACAGAGTGCTCAAGAAGTGTCTTAAAATATTGTCTACTTAAACCTATGATATTAAATAACTGTTAGCATTCCGAATGAAACAAATGCGTTTAACAAATTTAAAAGAGTTATCAACTGTGTATTCATTAGTTGCAGAAGGGGTGAAAGTTCGTACGAGGTATTTTGCTATGCGGTAACTGGCGATACTGTAAGCAGCAAAGATTGGTCTTAGCGGAAAGTCAACAGAAAAATTAGACTTATGAAGTTTGGATAATCCATACAAAATCCCGAGACCGGAGCCTGAAACACATAGTGTTTTGTAAATCTAATGATGAGATCTACGAAAAAAAATATGTATCACACTTCATGCCATGCTGCAACTTTATTTTTTTTATTTTTTATTTTTTTTGCGTATTATCTTCTATTGATTTTCAGTACTATCTGAGGCCTGCTGTATATAGAGATTTTCTATGGTCTATGACCCGTACGATATAGCTACTAACTAAATATTTAGGCTGCCAGATATGTGGCAGACTAAGCTATTAAACCTCTGGGTGTAATTATCCTTACAAGAGTGACTACATATTAGGCTGTCAGGTATCTGGCCGACTGGGTTGTCTCGTCGCTTTGTCGATTATGCGGTTGTCAGGTATCTGGCCGACTGGGTCGATTATCCGGTTGTCAGGTATCTGGCTGACTGGGTTGTCTCGTGGCTGGGTCGATTATCCGATTGTCAGGTATCTGGCCGACTGGGTTGTCTCGTCGCTGGCTTGATTATCCGATTGTCAGGTATCTGGTCGACTGGGTTGTCTCGTCGCTGGGTCGATTATCTGGTTGTCAGGTATCTGGCCGACTGGGTTGTCTCGTCGCTGGGTCGATTATCCGGCTGCCAGGTATCTGGTAGACTGCACTCTAATGCCCTCATGTGCCAACTGCCCGTACATTCCAACTTCTTTCCCTTCATTCTGCAAGCGGCTCTAACTTCTGCCGTTACTCCTATTACTTAAGCCTACTTTGCGCTAGAGCCTTTTGATGTAAAATTTTAAGGAGGAAAGTGCAGAGGTTTATCAGGAGTGAAGTTCTATATTTTAAAAGCCAGCTTACGACGCATTTATTTTCGTATGTGATATAGTTTTACTGTTGCATCGAAAAGAAGATATCGAGGAAGGAGTCTTTAGGATTTTTTACGTTCCTCTAATGTTTCTTTATGATGTTCTTAGCTTGTATCTTTGCCCGAACATGCTGGCTCCAGTGACGAAGAGCTGAACTCAGTGACGAAGGCCCATCCTTGGAAATTATTGTTTTTCTTCACTGTCCAAACAAAACCGCCGCGTATCAGTTTGTGCAGAAGCAACCCTGCTGTTTCCTATCCTTTTCCAGTTGGCTGTCCCCTGCTTGGGTTCCCACCCCATTTTTTTCGACTTCAAATATGACCTAGTGCGCATCTGTCTGCAGTGCAATCAGTGCACGCAGGTCTCCCAGTTGGGGTTCATGTTCATAAGTATACTTCCAGGTGTTCATAACTATACTTTCAGGTGTTCATAAGTATACTTCCAAGTGTTCATAACTATACTTCCAGTTCATAACTCTACTTCCAGGTGTGTCTTCCAGTGCACTGATGATGGATTCTTTGTAATCCGAAACGCTTGCAAAACATATTTTAGTTACGACGTTGGTTTTACTTTTTATACTTCGAGTGAGATTCTCTAGAAATCCGCATATGTCAATTAAACTAGAGAACCGAAATCGTCTTCTCCTTTTGCATTAACGCTTCAGCACAAAATTTTTGCGTTCACTTCGGATCTGTTTGCATATGGGCGGACTGGGACCCAGTAACTTCGCGCGCACCTGCACGTGCCAGCATTGAGTCAGTACCTCGATGTTTTTTGCGAAGTAGCTCTCGATAGCAACAAAGAATGTGGCATTGGGCCTGTAAGTTCTTTCCCTACACGCTGTTTACGCCAGCCATTTCTGTACTGGCACTGGCGCAGAATCAATTGTGCCATCACAGTTTCATACTGCGGTCAACGCCGCTATTGCAGTGTAAGAGGCGGCCAGCACGTGCCTGGTACGCCGCAGCTTATGCAATGAATTATCACCATTTGATTGGTTGCCAAACGTAATTATGCGACCAATGCAGGCTGTAGTCAGTCAAAGTCAAACGAGAATGGGCCTCTCTTGTTTGCTGTATTCATCACTGTCGCTTCATTGCATCACCTTATAATGATGGGACGGACTACGGGGTAATGTCGCCTTCTAGTATGTTTGTTTAATTAAGCCAAGTTCACCCAATAGATTTTTGACACCCACAAAAACCGTTACGCTCCTGAATGGTTTATAGGTTCCATGTAAATAATAGAAAAATACGCAGCATTTTGAGTACTGATTCTTTCTCAATTAAAAAAAAGAAAACGAAACTTTATTGGTAATTTTGTTCGAAGTCAAATAACGAAACGGCTGATGTTTTAGCAAGTAGTTCGATAGACAAACAGTGCCGTGTACAAAGAAGCAATAACACGGTCAAAAACATTGTACTGCGTGCAAGGAGGAGAAAACTATCGTGTGAGTCAGCTTTTAGAAAACAAACTGGCAGAAGGTAGATGATATTCGCACGCGGCAACTTAACTCTTTATTACTCTCTTGGTATTAGTTGTTAATATTAGTGGTATTACTATGCGTAATAGCATATTATATAATGTTTATTAGATACTGCTATAACATATTAAACCACTACTAAGAAATTTATATTGGCAGCAACTCGGCTACCCGTCATACGATATCACTAGAAATTTCGAGATATAAGCTTGCCGTTATTTAAGTAAATCACGATATATGTATCTCGGTTTTAGTACGTTCTCGCAAGCTGTGAAGGATACACATTCCGTAATAAGCGACGTCTCACGGCCATTTACTAGGTGGCTCCACCCTCTCTCAAGCTCCACTTATTTTCCTTCAGTAAACATGTGCCATACATACTCTGTAATACGAGCAGCTTACTCCGGTGGTCTTTGTACAGCCTTAGCGCTTGTGGGGCGTCAGTCCCTGCGTGTGTTGTTCTTTTGATGTCAGCCACTCGGGCTTCCTGTTAATTCTTTACCTTATTTTAACCCTTTAAGTGGCTGTGTACGGTCACTTCTATAATGCTGTTCATACTAAGGCGCTTTTCAGCCGCCCGATAAAGGGTTAACCAGGCGCTGCTCCTCCGCTACAGAGGCCTGCGTTCCGTACAAATACAACAGGACAAATGACCCTCGCAGCAATAGAACGCAGCCTTCGTTATAATAGGATCAATTGTCCACAACGGCGTGTGCTACATAAGTTATAATCGTCAGAATGCCTGTAATTTAAGTTCCGCTGCAGACGATAGTCTTTTTGTCCAGCGTTTTCGCTTCATGGCGTTCGGATACGTTGCTGTGTTTGGATAAACAACAAAAAAGTGAGCTGCTTTCTGAGTCCAAATTGGCATAAAGCGTGGAAAGGCGCAAGAAACTGCACTAGTGATACTTGCTAAACCAGTAGGGACGGGTGCTAACATTTTATCGAAACTTTTGGAAGACACACAGTTGTATTTACATGGACTAAACAAGCCATACGAACGCCGTGAAGTCAGAAAACATGGAAAAAACTACCGACTGCAGCGGGCTTTATTCGGTTGGTAGCATACGTCCGTCCGTCTGTTCGTCTGCACGTTACGCTTTCACGGAGAAAGTAGCTCTGATTTTGGCTCTTAAGAAGTTTCAACCACAGCTGTGCTTTGTTAGCCTTCTGAAAAAATAGTCAGTCAGTTTCGAAGAAGAAGAAGTCCATTTTACGCTTATTATAATATATACCGATTTTCAGAACGCCATATTATATTCGCTTTGTCCGCTACTGGACATTCTTGATAGGGCCAAGTATATAGCTGGGATACGGCACGGGAGCACAAAGTGAGCAGTTTTTGCAGGTATTTTTGCAGCGAAACTGTGATATCTAAGGAAATGCGATAACGATGATAACACAAGAATCTGTTCCTTAAGAAATTGCCCGAGTCTGCTGTACTTAGTTCTACAGCTCTAGTTCACCCCAAAGACTATTCGCTCGCGTTTCAAGTTCTACTAATTATACAAAAATAGATTTTGATTTCGGAACATAAATTATCAACTCCAGTGCGTTAAACCAAAATTTGATTTCTCGAAAGAATGTCCGTAGCAGAATTCTTATCTGCCGCAGACGCTATAATCGCTAACCAGCTTCTTGGGCGAAAGAAAATTCTTTTAGTGCAGCCTTGCTTGAACTGTCAAGTAAAGTCGACACTCCACGAGATTATTAAGGTAAACCCTTCAAGTAATTTTTTCCTAGTATTTTTCAATTCACTACGAATGACATACACATACTAGACAACTGCCGGATGGAATAACCCTTTTTCTCATAGCTTGGTCTTTGTATAACATTTCCAGTTGTGCTACTCCTACGAAAAAGACAAAATAACTGATCATAAAAAGGGTTAACAAGATTGCAAGCACAGGTGTGAAGTGGTCAGTGTCACTGAACAAGCTCGGGAAAAAAGGAGAAAAAAATTTCATAACAAAAAATGATGAGGCAACGACTTCAAACTTAATTGTATTCTTTTGCTACCCCGCTCGTATTGTTATCAGTGTAAATTTTCATTCTTTCCTACAATAAACGCCCCTTCCGCCCTGCCTGCATGCGTCCACCACACTCGGCGGTAGCTTCAATTCCGCCCGATGGGATGCGGGGTCATATCAGCCCATGCCAACTGGTCATTATCCGTGGTCTTCCTGAGCTAAGCATTCGTTAGCTCAAGGCGTAAACAAAATTTTAGCTCTAAACGCTAACAGTTTTTCAGTTTATGTAAATTGTTAGTTCTAAGGGAGCATGAGGTGAGCTCATCCATTTGTCTCAGTGCGGAGGGGGGATGGTGGTAACGACACCAAAGTTCGCAAGTCTGTAGACTCATATAGGCAGAGCTCTGTTTCCGCTCCCTCTGGGAACCGAGTATGGGCCATAGGGTTACGTTAGTTAGATTAGCCTGTCGTGTATTTTGAGAAGCCGTGCCCCTGGAGACCCCCATAGGTGACCTTAACTTCGCTTAGGCCTTCTGGGGCCTATTCCTTTCGTGTCTATTTTGCTTTATTTGTACTGCGCATTCATGCTGATGATATTTTTTGCTCATCTTTCATTTCTGTGTTTATTGTTTCCTTAGTGTGCAAGACGTCCCTGGTTTCGTTCCCTGTTTAGATCACGGTACGTAAGGAAATTTGAAATATGACAATAATAATTTTGAAATGAAAGTAATTAAAATAATAAATGTGAATTCCCATCAGCCGGCGACCATGAATATCTAATTGTACTGGCGCGTCTGAGGAACCACAGGCTGAGCTTGCAGACTGGTGTTCCTTGTTCCAAAGGCCGAGTCGATCTAAGCGAATTGAACCAATTTACAAGCAGTCATGTAACCCCTTGAGTAACGACTTTCTATCTGGATAATTAAAAAATATTTAAATTCTAGTAGAACATACGTAGGAGATTACGCCCGTAAAAAACTACATTTTCAAAATACAGTTAGTATTTTTTAAACATCTACCTAATTGCTCATGATTATCATAATTAGTGAATCGTGCGTACTAATTTAAAAAATTGCCGAAGATTTCAGACGGGTCACCGGAGATACCGTCGATGCTTCCAGAAGCAGAAACAACGCACCGTTTTTGTTACGGAAATAACTCTCTCGATACCTACGTAAATAGACTGGACTGCTCGCGGAAACCCATGGCCTACAGCATGGCATAGCTTCCATGATACGAATTTGAGAGGCACTGAACCTGAGCAGACATTGCTCTCGGACCGCAAACACTCCACTATGGCACCATACTGTCACCATACTACACCGTTAAAACAGGCTGCATTATATAAACTACTAACGTCCCTTCTCTTGTGTTGTCGGTATACGCGAAATGGTTTCGGGCAAGATCATAAAATTCTATTTTTTTTTTTATTTAGCAGTGGCATAGGACTAACCAATTTCACCAACATGTCTGCAACATACTGTAAGCGGGCTTTATTCTGCTTGTGGTTGCTTACGCTTTCACAGAGAAAATTGAACTTGCAAGAAGCTCTGATTTTGACTCTTGTCTGCAACTTACCGTATGCCTCGTCATTGCTTGTTGTATTTGGAAGCCTGCTAGTGCTAAACAAATTGGCTTTGAAGTAATTAGAGTGATGCTTGTTATTCTATCTGTCCTTGTTTGCTCTGCCTGGCATTAACTCTCAAGCAAATCTTATTATTATTAATCGTTGTAGCGAAGCAAGCACAGGCATGTGTAGGACACAAGTTACGTGTGTCTGCTTCCCGCGCGCGATATCTGTTCGGGAGTCCGTGATTGTCAGGTTGTTGTCATGGGAGATTGTGCCGTTCTGCAAGCTATGAATTGTTGCGATGCCTCTAGTCTCCCTACACATTATATATCTGCTAATAAGAGGATTGAGTACACCAGACTTAGACAGCTTTTTTGACTTTTTCCACCACCCGCACAGTTTCCGAAGACAAACTTTGCGAGAGACGCGTTCCTCGATCATAAATTTATAGCAAGATCCGTCGCCGCGCGATTGCTAGTCTCCGTGGATATATAAAGTATGAGCGCCTGTAATTATTTCTGACTTGCCTTCTTGCTTGACACGCTACCTCGTTGCCAAGCACTCGACGCGATTCTCTTGAGACGCTCAATCTTTTACGGCCGTGCCTCGGACTGCTCTGGCCCGCTAGGGCTCGGCGATATTGAAGTGTTGCTTAGGAGCTTTATCGTGTCTGGGCTGTAATTCCTCAACCGCTCTGTCACTTCGGCAGTTGGCCTCTATTGGACGCCTCTGATAGAGGCCACTGGCACACCAGGCCTCTTCCTAAAATGGGACGTGTGCCGAAATATCACTGCTGGCCTCACTTGGTGACGTCATAACACACTTGAAGAGAAGCTATCGTTGGCACTTTTCATTTCTCGAGAGGCATGGCGCAGTACCAAGGATGAAATGCAGCGAAGCATCCGCCTGATCAGAAATAAAGCCTGCGGCTCAAAGCCGCGATCAATATTTAAATAGCTTACTGACGAAACTACATACGCAGTCCTATGTATTTTCTTTGTGTTAATATCATTTCGGTCTATAGTTTCATAACCTATTTAAGTGCGTAGCCAATGCAATATAAGTATACCAGACTGTGACTCGGGATAACAGACTGTGGTTCGGGATGTCAGACTGTGGCATGCGATGCCAGACTGTGGCTCGAGACTCCAGATTGGCTCGGGATTTCAGACTACTCTGAAGCTGACCAATTCATCAATGTCTATGACTTTTAGTACGAAAAGTAAAACTCTAATTAGTAGCTAATTTGCTTACCAAAAAAGTGAATTTAAAAAGTCATAATCCTTGAAATTCTATAGCTTAGAGTAAAATCTCTTGAGCGTGTGGAAAATTACAAGCAGTGCAACCGTAATTGATGAAAACGTTGCAACTTGTATTCGAGGCTTAAACCACATCACTGAGAATGCATACAGTGTTAACTATTAGTCCTCTGAACTACGATATTATTCAGCATGGAAGTTGTTTGTTTAGTGCCACAGGAACTATGGTAATGTTGTCGTTAGGTAGGCTTAAGCCGGGAATTAACTGTGTAAATTGCTTTCTTGCAGGTCAAAATTTTGTTAATTAAAACCTCAATCAATTACTAAAATCTCACTCAAGTGCTGTTGGTGCCATGTAAAGCCCCAACCCCAGATTTCACTTGAATTTATACAACATTTCTAAAAGTTATGTACTGTCCTTTCTTTTGAACTAATTTTAACTGTAAATCTCATTATTGCGAATCTCTGAAGATGCCGAGGAAAGGACGCTTGACTGCTTCCCGGCTTCCAAAAAAGTGCGAATTGTTGCTGGACTTGCAGAAGATATAGCTTTCGTAGATTTAGCCAAGGAGATAGGGAAGGATAAAAAAAACTTTATCTTCATGCTTGAATCCCAACACCAAACCAAACAAAGATAAGAGCTGCACGAGAAGAACCCTTTTAACTTCTGATACTCGAAAAATACGCAACCCAGTCAGCAAGTATACAAACATCACCAGCGCTGCCTTAGTTCACAAACCTGGCGTCGCTTCTTTGTCGAGACAAACCCGATACAATATCTTGAATAAATTGGCCAGGAACGTTAAGTCTGTCATCAGGCTTACGTTGAACAAAATCCACAAGGAAAAACTCATGGCAATTAGGCAAGAGAGTAAATGAAAAAAACTTCCAAAGTGGTCTCTTTACGGATGAGGCCAAAGTTAACCTTGATAGCCCGGATGAATAGGCCAAAGTGTGGAGTCCTTTTGGAGCCCTTATTCTGCATCGATTACGACGCCAACATGGAGGTGGAGGTGTTATGTTTTGGGCCGGCATCATAGGTGACAAGCTTATGGGACCTGGCCAAGTGCCAGAGGGTGTCAAACTTAGAAGTCAGGCTTATATAGCGTTTCTAAATGAGCATTTATCACTAAGGCTTGATGACGTACTAATGTCACGTCGCCGTCAAATGATTTTCATACACGAGAATGCTCCATTCAGCGAAGGTTACCACTTCATTCTTTGGAGCTAAGCATAAGAGTAGAACGTTTTATGACTTGGCCACCCTGCTCTCCTGGCCCTAATCCCATTGAACAGCTTTGGTCAATTTTGAGAGGTGAGCTTATAAAGGAGGAGTCCAATTTATATCAAAAGATAACCTCTGGCCGAAATTGATTGATGTTGCTGGTGTCATATCCCCTCAAGTTCACCCACCGCCATCCTCAGTAGAAAAAAACCTAAAGTGATTTCAAGGTATGGAAATTATGTCGGGAAATGACTTGCTTCTCTAACGCATAACTGCTGAACTTGCTCATTATGTTCGTTTATATTGTTGCTGAGGGGTTCATTGTTCAAATAAATACAATTTTGATGTGTTGACCATAATCGACGGATGCTAGATAATGGCAATTAAATTATATATTCAAATTAAATCATACACTGATTGGTGAACCACTATCAACACAATATAGTGCCCTTACTCATGTCAAACAATTTTAGTTGGAAAATAAAATGTTATCTGTCTGTTTTTGGGTTAAGTAATTACCTAAGTATAAGTTTTCTGTTAAATTCTCTTTGCGATGTCCCTTGTTTCTGGTTACGGTCGTAACTGAACGGTTTCTTTTAATACCAATAATATTTACTCCTATTTAGCTCTTTATATCTAAAATCTTTCGTACAAAGCTTTTCAGATTCTGCTTTTCTTGCAAGAACCCAAATTTAATTTGCTAGTTTGCGACTTGACTATTTTATTTCGAAAACAAAGTTTCTCTAAACTTTTACCTCGAAAGCTCCTGCTGCAATTCTCGACCATATCGCCCGCTCTTCTCGAACAGCGTCTGCCAAAGTACCGCCTGCTCTACCGACTTGCTCCATCCAGCCTTTCATTATAGCTGTGGTTTATTACTACGCTTTGGCCTCTTCAGTATAGTTATTACTCGGAGCCACGCAAGTTAACGAGTAAACTCTTGAAGTCTGCGCTTGATAATGGACTTGTTAAGCTCCTTCGCGTGTGTTTTTTTTCTGCTTAAAGATAAGACGGTCTCTCTCTATTGCTTGCGAGCGATGTAAAGGTTTCTTGTATTGAGGAGACATTCTGTCGGTGCTCGTAAATTTTGCGTGACTCAGTAAGACGTTCGTTGTCTCCCTCTTGATTGAGCTGCAAACATAAGAAAACTGCAGTTGGCAAGAGCGATTGAGGTGCAACTGTAACGGAATTTAGTTGCCAAGATCGAGTCAGGCAGATATGTAGAGATTACAACTTCCATGAGCGGTTGAAGTGAAAATAAAACTGGATACGATCTTCACTGCTTGTTTAGGGGAAACAAAGAGAATGTGATTGCCAAAAGATGGTGTGGTGGAAATCCAAAGGAGTGTAACTGCCACTATACAGACATCTGTTCTGTTTACATGTAATGAATGCAATTGCCGTCAGTTCAGAATTACAAATACCATGACCTACTGAAAGACATAGAAATGCATGAGCCTTAACTGCTGCTGGCAATAAAAGAATTGCAATTGGCACGAGTGGTTGAGGTGAAATTAACAGGCGAGTATAGATCTGATATGATTTGCAGTAGCCAGACCAATTAGTGACAAGTATGGTTTATGTGTGAACTGAGCACATAGACGAGCTACCGTAAGCAGTTACTTGTACATGGGAATCTGAGTGAAACTGTTGCTAGAGCCGAGCTTTAGTTGGCAAGGTGATCATTATAAAAGTAAAGTCAACCGCACCCTCTGCTCCATGGTAAACCCACACGCACTGGTTTGTGTTACGGTTATAGGCCATTGCAACAGGCTCTAGAGGAGTAAGTCGGGCTGCAGTCAACCATGGGTCGTCAAGAACTGTGGCGCCATCTAAGGAAGGTTTTCATGCGATGACCCGCCCCCCCCCCCCCCCTGAAAGGAATGGTAAGTGCCCCCACGGCAGCTGCTCATACCCATCAACTGCTGACTCAGCGCACCAAGCGGCGCGTACCTCGGTCACCTGGCTTGGGACTCGAACCCGCAACATTCAATGCCATGCGTTCAGCGCGCTAGGCTGCTGCTGCCGTGGGTATGCGAATTATATAGTGGACTTTGTCGATGTCCACGCCATGTTTAATGCTAAAATTTGCGACGGTAGTTTTGAAAGAGTGAAGCAACCAATAATATGGCGCACAAGAATCTTTGTAAAAAGAATTTTCCCAGGATTGCTTCATTCTGTATCCTAGGTACAGTCTTTGAATTGTATTTTAAGAATTCAACAGATAAAATTCTATTTCTCTAATTATTGTTGTCTAGATAAATCAAGTCATATTTACGGCAGTTTTTTTGCAGCTTGAGAAGAAGAATTTTGCAGCTTCGCTCAATTAGATTCAGCAACGTTTACCAGTTTTATTCTTGAAGCCATCTTTAATTGGCTTTGCGAATTGGGTTATGCAAAGCTTATGAATTTGAACATGTCCGGAGCTTCCGACAATAGCGAAGGTTATACCGCTATGGGTTGTGGTATACAGGTTCGTCGCAAGCCGATTACGCTAGACTCTACCGAAAACTACTAAATTTTGTGAAGCAGGATGAAAACCTCGTACGTCTCAATGAAAAGCGACTTAGATTTATTGGCTAACTTCCATCTATAGTGAGGAAAACAATGCTCTGGGCCGAAGGTCCTGAACTTTGCGTATCCCTTTTCTACATGTATTAATCTGCCCTTTTCGGAGAAAGAACACTACCGCACGTGTTCTTCATTGGCTCTAGGCGTGAAAAAGTTGATTCGGTTTCGCCGTGTCAAATGATGGCGCATTTAATAAAAGATCAAGTTGGGTGCAATGCATCTCCTAACTTATAAACAAAACCAGTACGATATTCAACAGCGTAGGAGTATTGTTGGCGTTATCTATGAAGGTTAGTCGCAGTAGAAGCCTGAAAATTAATGATTTCCAGTAATTAGTTTGTAAAATTAAATCAGTTTATGTCTGTTAATAGATATCATTACTCGCTTTGCTCTCAAGCAGTTTCCACCTGGACAAAAGTCCTATTTTGCGTGAGAATATTTTGCTGAAACGTCGCTGTTGACGAAGATAATTGCGTTTCTATGCAAGCCCAGTGTCGTCCGACGCTTCTCACAAGGCATAGGATGAGCCGTAGTAGGTTAGTTTAGGTTCACCCATACTATGTTATGGGGACCAGCGCCCCCAGTGGACCCTGTAGGACGCTTGACTTTCGTGCCCACTTTGTTTCCTGCCCATTTCATACTCCTTCAGTTAGCTAGTACTTTCGTCTGTTTTTCCGATTCATTCCCGACTTGTTATTTCTATGCGCGTTACTCCTGTGTGGCACCTTCGTGCATGGATTCCACGTGACTATCACCATACAAAATGTCCCTTCCTTTTCCTCTTTTAGAATAGCTTAGTACTCATTTAGGAAAGCTAAAACTATCTTATGCTATTATTAATACTATTGTCGTCCGAGGTGCTACGGTTGTAGCGACGTCACGCTGTTCATCAAGGGAGGTCAAATAAAGTCTTGATCAACAAACGGGTCTCATCGCTTAGTGACCTTCATGGGCCATATAATTATGTATGTAAAATGAGCTGGCTTGTGTAAGTCTAGGAAGGTTAGGTTAGGTTCCGCTAATGTCCCAAGTCAGCTTAACTTTCAAAGAATGTTTATGTAGGACATGAGTTGAACCAGTCCTTGCTTTTCCTAACCTTACACGTGGGTTCTATCAATCCCGTGGTACGTTTATAAGGCCATTGATATATGTATATGGCGGCCGTAATGCTCACCATACTAGATTATCTTGGCTTTAGGGACACCTTCGTCAAGGGGATGAGTCAGGAACTTCCTCTAATATGCTGGGCACTATGCTTTCTCTGTAGCCCACTCCGCTTAAACAGACAGCTGTATTCCTAACGTTTTTGTCTAGAGCTTGGAAGATGAAATGTTTCTCATTTCTAAATCAGCTGGTGCACCCGCTAATTCGCACGCTGTGCATTAGCAGTTCGTATATTTTAGCAGTACCTACCATATTCATCACTTTCTTTCGTTTCCGTTTGTATTGTTAAATATCTATAGCCATTCTCATCACTCGTCTTTCTTCGATTATAGAATAACTCTACTAAAGATGATACTGTCCAATAACTTCCCTGCACAGTAGATCCCGAAATTTATTTCACTACTCTATATAGGCTTGATATATGTATGTATATACATATACCAAAATCTGTAGCTATAATTCCATTGTGCTTAAATTCCTGAAGTTCTTTATTGTTTGCCGTATTGTTTGGTTACCAAAATGAATGTGGCTCACTCGCAATTGTTGCCATTACTATGACGGCGACTTGACACCCTAGTATAATAATAGAAGTAACAATTTTCAGGACCGTGGAATTTGTAACGGTGAGTTACATTAGTTTAGATAGTTGCAATGGATGAACTGAAAGGTCCATTCGCGTATAAAATACGTAATCTTGTAGAAAACTATATAGAAAATATTGGGGGAAGGAAATTCAAGTGAATCAGTGCAGTTAAATTTATCTTCAATTTTAGTTTTTTATTTTACAACAAATAAAGAGGTTGAATTCGCTTGTGAGAAAAGGACTGCCGTGCCCATATGGAGC
>LQNS02278171.1:6640428-6651747 GCA_001587735.2 Parhyale hawaiensis
TCAGTCTTACATCGGTCGTCAGCAAAACCATCGAACGCCTATTGAAAAAGCGCATCACTGATCACCTGAGGATGCAGCATCTCATAGCCGACACTCAGCATGGCTTCCGAAATGGAAGAAGCGGCTTAACAAACCTACTGGACTTTTTCTTATTAGCAAAAATATGGAAAAAATAATAAATAAAAAAGATAAAAATCATTGATTTCTTTGATTTAAAAAAAATCACCAACCCTTGGTAAAAACAAAGGATTTTTAGTGTAATGTTCACATAACCAATTCTGTAAATTTGTAAAAAACTGTGGAAAGTGACAGTGCACGTTTGATTTAGAGAAACATCAAGAGACTCACCTCAAAGTTGCTTTCATCTGAACAAATCTCTTTCACCCAGTCATCACCAGTCCCATGTTCATATGGTTTTGCAAACAAAAGCCTTACCGTCTGGGTGGCATCAGGCAGCAATGGCTTTCTCCTAGAATTGCATTCTTTGAGACCAGTTGCTACCTTAAACTCAGCATTCACATTAGAAGATGCGTTTTTCCTGTCAGACAGCGATGCCTTATCTGTCCCCGCGTGCTGTCGTTCGTACACCTTCTTTGATCTTGTGCTGATCGGCCAGCTTTTGAATAAATTGGTCTCCTTATACTTTTTCATAGCACTTTGGATACCATTCCTTGAACACTCCATTTTTCTTAGCAATTTCATTTTGAGAATGATCATGTTCAAACAGTGCAACTGTTTGAGTCCTTTCTTCCTCAGAAAATTTATGTTTTGGTGACATTTCCTTTTAAACAGAAGTCCTAAATGATAAAAACAATCAAACAAAGTTTCTGTAAATGAAGAGGGATATTCAATGAGATGGATTTACTAAGACAATTCACATGCGGTTTACTGCCGCGACTAAATTAACTGGCTTACGGTAACCACATATCTAATTTTGTAATTCAGAATGTAATTCTGAAACGATGCAATCATCGGACATCACCTGCACCGGCAAAATCTATTCAGTTATATCTACTCACAAACTTTTCCTGGCGTGCCTCATAATTTTGTCCATTGTTGTATCTCGTAAACTTCATATTCGCCGTAACAGAATATTGACAACGAGCGCAGACAAAGAATGGGTACAGATGCAAATATTTCCTTGTCAGTTTTTACTGCTTGCATCACAAGTAATTATAATATTTTGTCGAGCTCAGCGTCAACGTCGTGTTTGTCCAAGCGTTTGCACTCTTAATTCAACTCTCATGTACTTTTGACGATTCTTTATTATCGCCTCTCATTTCCAGTAACTTTGAAAACCTCGCCTACATTTTCTTGTTATTTCGGCTCTAATAAATGCCTAACAGTTTCAACGATCGCTGTTACCAGCCTAAAACCCGCATATTCCGCGTCCATTTACATGCTGCCCTCGCCCGTCTGCATCCTGCGAACAGCGAACACCGCTGCAGGCATGGTTGGCTGTTTGCCACTCGACACTTGACGGTAACAGCGTTACTGTGCCCGCCTTGTAACATAAAACTCTTGTAAGAGCATTGCCAGGCCTTTCTATTGCATCTTGTTATCCTGGTGCTGGAGAGCAACGTTTGTTTGCTCTCGACTCGTCTCCTTGTTGAGCCTGGGCTGACGTACGGTCCGATAGTTCTCGCATTGATATTGCCTCTGTTAGCCTGGGTGTAGTGGACTTCCTTCCCTTCTGGCTCAACTGAATGACGTTGTGTGTTTCGTATCGTTGTACTGAACAAGCGTAGCTTTCGTGTTAATGTTGCGCGTGTACTAGATTCGCCGAATAATAATTGGTTTCGCGTCGTTGTATTTAACAAGCGTATAGGTCTCATGTTGCTGGATCTACTCTATGGCCTTGTCATTTACATTGCTTTATTTAATGAACATAGGAAATTGTGTTGTAGGATTTCCCAAATGACGTTTGGTTTCCTGTCTTGTCCTTATCCTGGACCAGTAATAGATATCATGTTGCTGTAGTTATTGGATGGCATATAGACCGCAACAGTACTTGACTCTCAGGTCTAACGCTGGCGGCCAAAAGTCGGCAACAGAAGAATGGGAATTTCTCAAGAGCCATTCTTTTCCCCCTAGCTAATACTAAAGAAAAAAATTCCAAGGCACCCAACATTTTTCTTGCGGAGAAGGTATCTTGGATACGGCGGGGACGCACTTGGGCGCTTGCCTGCATGACCGTATCTGGACATGTTCATAATAGCTGTTGAGAAAATCCCATTTTTCCCATCTTGGCCGCCAGCGCCAGAGGCCACTTGGACCTAAGAGTCAAGTACTGTCGCTGTTATTATTGGATGGCCACTTTTATTTGCATATTGTTATTTAAAATTACAAACGTCCTTGTTTTAATCTGGATTAACCGAGTGATGCACTGTTTCATTTTAATTTTCTCTGAATGTGCAATTTTATTCATGTTGCTGTTGTGTATTTCTGTGATGCGGTTCTTCACCAAATGAATAGTATGATTCCATTCCTCACATTCTTTTGCCACGTACGTGTTTTATTTATTTTTGTTAATTGGTGCTTTATAACTGAAATGCGAACACATTAACACCTCCTGTCAATTTTCTGGTGGGTGTTAAGAAAGTTATGTTATCGAGAAAAGAACGTTTTCTGGTGTATTAATTGTTTATAAAATGTCGGTACTGTTAATATTAATGTTACTGTGGTTTTGAATCGTTATTCCTTATTTTAATGCCTACGAAATGTCACTATTCATTCTTTGTTTTATAACAAAGTCTCTCATTTTGTCTTATTTGAAAAAAATATAACAGCCCGTCCTTCATAGTTAGCGGACTCGTCGTATCAAAGCTCCATTTATTAGGACAGGAACGGTATCAGAAGTGATGAAATGGCATTGCAGGTAAAGCTGCTAATTCGTACGCTAAGGGTACCTTTTACTCGTATGAATTAGGTGATAAATTGTTTGAATTAGCTTACTGCAGTTACTCATATAAGTAACATCTTTCAGTTTTCTTCTGGACTATAAACATAGAATGACATTTTACTGGAAACTATGTAAAACTCATTTTAATTATTGAAAAAGTTAATAAATGTATTCAAGTGCCGAGATGATGGTGTTTATTATTATAATTGAAACGGTTGACAGTTTCTTTCTCTGTTACTTGCTTCGTCTTTCCTTGGCTTTCAGTTCAACTGCGAACTTGATACATTGAGCCGCGCCTCTTTGCTCCGAACTTCTTTAGAACTCTGACTTGGGCGGTGTCCATAGACCGGTAATTTCCACAAAGTCGTATTCAGCGCATTCCAGGTGATTGCTGGGAGGTTTCTTTTTATGGCGGAACTTTATTTCAGAATATTGTGTAGATAGAGTTATGTGATGTCAAGCTTTGATATTTGGCTAGTTTTACTGAAAGGTTCTATGTTTTATTAGGTTCTCACGAAATTAATGGCCAATCGAACTACTGTGTTTTCAAAAGTCGTTTAGTAACATATGAATGCTGGTATAGGCCTATATCACTATTAATGTGTGCTCTATGATAATTTTCAACTTATTTCAGACATAACTTCTTTTTTCACGATAGAAGCCCTTAATTATAGGCTATGTGAAAATGACAAAGCATGATCTTCGTTTGCTATTCTTGCATGAGTTGATGCAACTTGGGCCTAGTGCTCCCCTCCCCAAACTTCTGCCAATATCAACAGAACCTGGGGAGCTGGGTAGTCGAACGGTTCGAAGGTAGTTTTGGAAATTTCGTGCTGGTGATGAGACCATGGATGATGGAGAGTTTAGAGGTCGGTCACGCAGTCTTGACAATGAACAGTTGCCAGCAGTTGGTGAGCAAAAATCTTAACAATGTGTCTTATGGTGATGACACACGCTAGTCAAAAGAGCAAATATCGTCATCTTTGCGTCCGAAATTTATGTTGACTTCCGGTAAACACAGCTTTGGTATTGCCAAGAAATGGTGTACAAATGTTTACCGTCAGTTCAGTTTACTCCGCCAGGGGCGCTGGTTAACTTTGGGACATATCATATCTGGGGGAATTTATAATTTAAAATTCTTTGCAAGTGTGCGTTGTATTCTTCTTTCCCTGCCCTCAAGATTTTTGGGAGAGAGACTTGTGCTGCGCGAGGAGCGCACTCTTTCACTTTGGAGGCGGTCAGATGTCCAACTAATCAGTTCTGTCGGTGCTTCGTGCCCTGGTCGGCTAAGGTTTGGAATTTGCTGCCGGCATCGGCTTTTGGTCGTATTGGCCTGCAGGCGTTTAAGTCAGCTGTTAATGGTTTTTGCTTGATTTCCTTTAGCAACGTTTTGGGATTCCCGGTGTTGCAAGATGCTTCATTTGGATTGTATTACCTGTCCGTGGGTGCTCAAGCGTGAAGTTTTAATAATAATATTAATTTAAGTGGGCGCATCAACACATGCGAAAAAAAAGATGACGATACTTGTTCTTTTGACTAGCGTGTGGCATCGGCATTAGAAATGCTTCAGACGTCTGGTGTCAGCACCGCTATAGTCTCACACCATCTCCAAAGTAATGATATAGAGCAGTGGTTCTCAACCGGTGCGCCGTGGCGCTCAAGTGCGCCGCCACTCATTGGTTAGTGCGCCGCCAGTCACTGGCCAATTAAGTATTTGGTTTTCAGAAATTTCCTGTGAAATCCACGACTTTTTGGTCTGAGATTCAAAAATGAGAGTCAAAAATGCTTAAAACCACTCTTGTCAGATGAAACAGAATGTATTACGTTATTTAACCTGTTCCATAATCGTACCAAACGTGATTCATATGAGATGTTGATGTACTCTGTACTGATTTGCTTCCTCGCTCGAGTCACAACTGACCGACGCACAGTTCACTGTCGACAGTGCCGCGTAATGTACTGCTGTCAGTGTCTTTATTCGCCCTCAGGGATATATTCTGGCGGGCCCAATCCCTGCTACAACATATTTGGGCCTCAAGACCCCAAGCCAAGGCTCCCTATTGCCTTCTCGGCAGAAGACGTTGCAGCTTGCCACAGTTCCTGCTGACAAAGTTAGTTTAGTAAAGTTAGGTAGGCTCTCAACACTTCCCCTTCTGTTTCGGGAGATGAGCCGCTGATCGAGGTGACCGACCTATTCACGTTAGACTTCTACCTTCTTATTTTTTCGATTCCTTCCCCTGCGCGGCGTAGCTGAGCGGAAGCGTTCAGCCGGGCCCGGGGGTTGGAGATTCAAAAATTGCCTCTTTTTCCTGGTAGTAGCGCACTGAGAACGTAGAACCCATGCGAGTTCGTTTATAATCTAAGACCTACCGGCAGAAAAGCTAAGACAAAAATCATTGATTTTTTTAAAACAAGACATACTTCGCATCTTAGTGACGCACGAGCCTATGTTAATAAACCACAGGAATAGTAAAATTTTGTACTACTGCTAGTGTCTTTGCTCAGATTTCTATGTACTGTAGGCATAGCGGGTGCTCTTGATATGTGGTAGCTATGTTAACGTGGAGAACATACATATGTATATAATTACCGCACTTGAAAAATTTTAGAGCATGTTGGAGTCTGGTGAGACCGCATGTACCGTATTTATTTGTTATTTAATGTCCGAAATGCAAATTTCATCAAAAAATTGCTAACTATCTGCAAGAAATGTAACACATATGATTTAATATAATTTGGTTTCACCAAATTCTCCTTTGGACTGAAAAAAAAAAATCGTAACTAGTGGCTGGTGCGTTGTATTGTTTTCCTTACTAAAATAGTGTTCCGTCGATGGAAAATGTTGAGCACCACTGACATAGAGTAATGGCAATGTGGAATGCCCGGTAATTGGGTTCCTAGTAATCTCAATAAAAATCAGAGATTTTGTTGCATTCCTGCCAAAAACTTTTTGTTAACGAGAAATAAATAATCTCTTTGATCAATTGTAGAGATTCGCACTGCATAGGTGCTCGTCGCTGTCATTTTGAATTATTCCTACTTTGAGGTACTAATTTTTCACTTGTAAATTTATGTTTCTGAAGTCGACCCTTATGTTCGGAACAGCCTAGTGCGTTGTGCTGTTTATGGCAGAAGCCCCTAACATGAAAAAAAGTTTGCTCGCCCAAATAAAACCGTAAATCAGATTCTAGAGTAGATAAAAATTCTTTTAAATGACATGATTTCTGGAAGTGCTCTGGCTGTTTACTCTCTACTGAACCAATGATTTGAATATTAAAGGTAGCTACCTGAAAGTGTTTGGGTAAAGTTCATCTTCTTTTGCGCAAAGTTATTTGAAAGAACAAACGAGAATTGTGCGAGTTACTTTACTACAGTGTACTCTACATAGTAAAGGTGGTGCACTATTTACTTAAGCTTTGAAGTTTTACTTAAGCGTTTGATCCTCCAGTTAAATCGGAGTCTTACAGATCTGAATTGTATGTATGGTGGACGTGCTGTACTCCGAATTTTTACGCTTGTTTTCGCTCTTGTCTACTGCATTCGTTCTTTTACTTTATTTCAGAGCAGATTAACTGGTATAGGTATAATTCACACTAACTATAAGGTAGTATAGCCTGCTGAAGTGATCATAGTCACAGTAATCACTAGATATATTGTCGTGCGTTTTCTGTCTACATAATACTTTCCTCAATTAGGAATGCTACTTTTTATCGTCATGCGTGCATGGGTTCCACGTTTCTCTCGATCCGCTACATATCCCTCCCTCTCTCTTTCTTGCACCATGTGTGTAATTAGGCTCAAATACTGATATTTTACTGTAATATAATCCAGTTATTAACTCTTCACGTACCTGAGCCTGGGCTATAGGTTTCATTGCTAAGATATCTTATGTTGTGTGGAGTCATACCTAAGGCCGCGTTCCCACCGGCGAGACAAGCTATGTGCAACGCGACAAGTTTTTGCAAGACACAATGTAACGGAAGTTACTGCAGTCTGCTGCCCCCACCGCCCCAACTGCGATGCCTCGCGACACCCGTGCATTGCTGCAACACGACTCCCGTAAAAATCGCATTGCGTCGCTTGTTGCTTCCGGTCGGGCCCCGGCCTAAGGGAGATCGGTAAATAATTTACCTTAGCTTTTGTTAGCACTTTAGGACGCCTCTTCTTGCGTATCCGCTTCATGTGTTCTTTGTATTTTTGCCCGCAGTGGCAGAATGGTTAGAACGCTGCGAGGTCCAAGGTTCGCTTCCTAGCTCGGGATTTGGGATGCTCTAGATAGTAGTGTCAGCGTTACCGATATCCACAGCCCACTGCAGGGTCACACACCTAACCAACCCAGGGGATGGTCGGGAGGTCACTGTTCTCACCCAAGGAGCTTCTATAGAGAAGGAGGGAGCCCTGCGGCCCAAATACAGATTCGCCAGTGAGTCAACCAGATCTCTTATGGCTGTGAGATCTCATTGGTGGATGTCACGGGGAGCAGTGAGTTTCACGAGGGAGCAGCAGACAAACCGAGAAACTGATATGCGATTGGTGCATACGAGACTTGCTGCAGCCATAAGAGACTCTTTACTGATATGCGATTGGTGCATCCGATGACTGGCTGACAGCCATAAGAGACTTTTGAGCTTGAACGAGCTAGGCTACTGGCTCCCTCCTTCTCTATACAAGCTCCTTGTTCTCACCTGAACTTTCCGCGTATGACGTCGTAGCTTTGATAATCTTCGATTGACTGCAACCTTTCACTTCTCCGTGCCTAGCAGGCGTAGTGAAAGGGTTAAACTAGGTCTAGGTAAAGTGGCTTTGACCGCAACTAGGAAAGCTGCAGAACAACACTAATACAGCAATGTATGGCACTGTTACTAAGACAGCTATCTTCTATAATATTAATAGCGCTGTTCCCACGTTCGCGTGTTACGCTCTTCGATCAGTAACAGATACATAATTACGAATTAGATAGATATACAATTAGATACATAATTCCGTTGTATCCATAATACGGAAGATGAAATCGAGCTCGGCTGCATGAACGTGCACGGTAAACTTGAAGGTGATACGGGCAGTACAATTGGACAATGCGTCACATATATATTTCCCTTTCGCCCTGGCAATGTTGAATATAGCTTTGAAACCAAAGAAGCTGGTGATAGTGACCCACACGGCCAGGAGTAAACCGGGACAAATAGCGCGTTGTCAATGACCAGCCAAATAACACTTGACTCTTACGAAAGGAAAAAAATGGTGATAACGATCCAACGGGTCACGGCCAGTTTAGTATACTATAAAACTTGATAATAATTGTTCATTGGTGTAGAATTTTCATGGGTTCAACCTGAAAGAACTCGCCAGACTGTGAAATTTTCACCGGTGCAGCTAGTTTTTCATTATACATGTAAGTACCGAGGAGTATACTGTGTGGCTAATATAGAACCAAATTGTGGTATGTCATTTTTCTCGTGACTCTGCTTGCAGGGATCTGTTCAATTCATTATCAGCAAGTAGAATACAAGCATGATGTGCATTTATTAATAATTAAGTATTGTAGATGCGCGCGTGATGTGCACGCGATATGCACATGCAGGTGTAAGCAGCTGCCCTTAGTGCCACTCACAGGTGTGAGCCCCTCCCCCGTGCGCTCCCCCCCCCCCACGTTGCACCAACGCTACGCTGCATCTTTTCTCGACACTCCGATACCTGCGGGCCCCCAGTTTCTTACTAGAAGCCGCTCTAGCGCTCGCCTTTGTTTAGTCCCGTGTTGTGCTAGACTGCCTGCATTGCGGCAATGGTGCTAATTATTGTGCCTCTCAGTGGTCGTAGTAATAGTGCATGCAGTGTGCTCAGATGGAAATTTATTTTCTGTATGACCTGTTGCTTGACTTTGACTGCTCTCTTTCGTGCTCTAGCATTTTCCTTGTGTTTAGTCTCGTTTTTATTATTATTATTTCTTAATGTGTGCAGTGAAGTAACGGTGTGCGCCCCTGGACGTGCTAATTCAGTTTTAGAGTATGCTCGAACGATTACGCTTTCACCAATCTATCACCAAATGGCTAAAGATGTAAAACTTCATGTGAACGCTTCTGTTTCATTTTATAGTACATACTGGAACAAATATAAGCGTTCTTGAGATTGCTTATTCTGTGTGCGGTATATTGAAAATGCATTTTTACTTATAGCACTCTTCAGTACATTCATATTCATCATAATGCTATGGTATTTAACGTGTTTCCTTGTCCAGTACTTAGCATGTCTAGCAATGGATTATATTTGCAGTACTGATGTTAGTTTTTGTGTCTGCTTGCTACGCACTTTGTAATGTATATGGAGTGTTTTTTTCAAATCCGATATGTTCTTCGATTGTAAAGCATCATCATTTATTGTCCACATGCATTTTATGTTTGCATAAATGGTTTAACCTCTATTTCTTGGGCTAGCCCTTTTTTTGCGTCGAAAATTAAACGCATAAGTTGAAGGGGATTTCACCATAATCTTGCTTCTGTCTAGCGCTGACGTGCCAAGTCTGTGATTCTTCTTCACGATAAGCGAAAAGAACACGCGGTAGCTAATTATTTGCTTCTGCGGTTTGATTTCGACAAAAACTGAACGAATGTTTTGGCCAGCCCAACCATTTTGATGAAGGTCGACGGAACTCTTTCGGCCTAACATCTTGTTTCGAAAGAATTAATTACCGTATTTGCTATGGAAAACTTATTGTTTGTGATCGAATCCCTTTAAGAGACAAAGAAAGGACCACAGGCAGTCGAGATAAGGTTACTTATATAGATGCGCTTACCTTATGTTATGGGAAGCAGCACCCCTAGAGGGTTTGTCCTGCTAGTTTTAGCTAGGCCATCGAGACTTCTTTCCTTCGTGTACACTTGGCGTCATACCATTTCCTCGCTCTCACTTATCATATTGTGTTTTTTTCTGCCTGACTTACGGTTCCCATGCGCGTTGATTCTTGATAGGAACATCTTAGTGCACTGGTTCCTCATTTGTATCGGTATGCTGTTCGTCCTTTCATTCTTCCTCATTTAGATCACCTTTGTAGTGAACCTGAAAGTTTTCAATACTATAATTGGAATATAAACTGATACCAAAATCATCACTCTCTGGGTGTACTGTTTGCTTGAGTCCCTAACTCACATTTTTATGTAAATTGCATTTTTGATGGTTTGTTACACGCTTATTAACATTATATATAAACATTATAATATAATAAAAATATGCCTGTATCGCTCGTTAAAATGTTCTCCAATGCTTCATGTATCTGCACAGCCACCAAAAAGCCGTATGACGCTCGCATTTACTAGCTCTGCTTTGGCTTTACGTGCAACAATTTGGCAAAATACGAAACAGTAAGTGTTTAAGTAACAGAAACTCAGCCTCAGTCAGGTACTGTGCACCTGAAGTGAACAGATGCGCTGCATTAATCTGTCAGTCAACAAGCTCGTGTTCAGGTGACCTGTCAAAGCTCCTTTTTTCGCCCCATCTCCCCGATGACAGCGTTGACGTTGTCGCATGTTTTTGTCGCCAATAGTTATCTGCTTGACCAGCATGTGGTGTTGTCAATCAGTAACTCGTCCCCACGTGTCACTACTAGGGTACGTCATTAGTCGAACGAATAACTCGTATCGAATGCAGCTCGTGTCATGTTGCATTCGCCCGTAGCTACTCAAACGAGTGGATATTTCCCGTGGTTCCGGCGGGAAATATAGTCGGAACAGCGAGCTTGCTGTGACATATTAATGTTCACGTAAAGAATGTGCGCACGGCTAAGTTGTTTGCAGTTATAATTTCGAAAGGTAAATTCACTGACAAGTTGGCGAGGCAGTATGAAGCCGGAAATGAGAACACAATAGAATTTTTATGCTTGTATTTTCTGCTAACAGCTATCGGTTGAACTGTGGAGAAAATTCAAAATAATTTAACATCACTAGCGTAATCGCAACCAACTGCTGCTTTGCTGCTTGAGGCTTTTTAAGGAATGTCATCTGCATTCCTATTTGGAATGCCATCTGCATTCCTATTCATAACGCATTCTATTCAAGGTACATAATTTGTAAAAAAAATAAAAAGAAAAACTCCTTAAACAGCAGTAGCGCAGTGCTCGCAGTGGAAAGCTACATAGATTGAAAGTGTCTTTGAACTGCTCGAACACTGCATATGAAAATTGGATCATAGGTCCATTTTTTCAAAGTCATACTAGACTCCCGACAGCATTTGCCTGCTGTGTGCTTTGGCTCTTACAGCAGACTTCATCACACTCTCTTGGTCACGCTCGGCTGCAGTAAACTTATGCGCACGCTCCTGATCATGCTGGGCTGCAACCAACTCAAACGCACGCTCCTGATCATGCTGGGCTGCAACCAACTCAAACGCACGCTCCTGATCATGCTGGGCTGCAACCAACTCAAACG
>LQNS02278171.1:6666658-6730297 GCA_001587735.2 Parhyale hawaiensis
CATCCCATTCATTTTCAATTGGGTGGAAGAGTTCACCAGCCCTACTTGCATTACTGAGCATTTGTCGACATTAAAGTTCATCTGCCACGTTGCGCTCCATTCCATGAGATGGTCAAGTCGCGCCAGTAACGTTAGAAGCCGTCATACAGTTTATGTCAAATTTTCCTCATTATGGAACAAAACTTTCTTCCACCTTTCAACTTCATTATTCGGTGCTCCCTCTCGAGCTCTAAACCATTTACTTTGTGAAGTGGAAGCAGATGAGGTACTAATAGACGCTTTATATTTTCCGACTCCTTCTACCCCAGGTGTCGCATGATGGTTGTTAGACTGTAATTGTCATCAGTAAGTGCCTTAATCTGTATCGAAGATCGTCTCCTATCTTCGCGGAAACTCTACAGATTCTCCTACTCAGAGCTGGTGAAATTATATTTAGTTAACCACTAGAATATCCTGTTCCATAACTGACACGGTCTTTCAGGAAATTACAGACTACCTCTTTATTACCTCCGCCAAGGAGGTTATGTTTTCGTCGGATTTGTCTGTCTGTTATTCTGTCTGTCATCAAGATAACTCAAAGAGTTATGAACGGATTTGAATGAAATGTACAGGGATTGTTCAGTATGATAGGAGGAACAAATGATCAAATTTCGGTGAAGATCCGTCCATCCGTTTGTTTGTCTGCCTCACTTTTCTCAAAGTTATAACTCGAAAAGTTATATACGGATTTTCATAAAATTTACATGAGTTGTTGGGTTTCTTACGAAGAGTAACTGAAAAAATTTTTTGGGATGATCTGTTTGTTCGTTCGTGTGTCAGTTGCTGTGTTTGATTTTGTGCTTGTAAGCAAAATAACTCAAAAAGTTCCGAATAGATCCTTATGGAATTTACAGGAGTTGTTAGTAATGTTAAAAAACATAAATGATTAAATTTTGGTGCACATCGGTTGGTTCGTTTGTATGTTTGACTTATGTTTTCGTTGTAATGATTGTTATCAGCATAACTCAAAAAGTTATGAACGGATCTTGAAGAAAATTGCAGAAAGTGTTGTTACTATCAGAGGGCACAATTGATTAGATTTTTAGTGTTGCTACGAAGAAAATCATGGTCTCAGCACCAATTTGAATTTTTCGTTACAGGTGCCTTGCTTGGAGGAGGTATGCGCTCTCAGAGTGTTCTAGTTACTTTTAACCTCTGCTACTAATACATGCTGTGGAATACCTCGATTATGTAGCTCGACTATCTGACTGCATTCAAAGGAGGATAGTTTACTGGCCATTGACCTAATAATACGATTACATTGTGAGAGACAGTCTCTAACTGACGAAAAACCAGTGCATTTTCCTTCATTTAGATACTCTGGCTGCCTGGTATTATATTTTTGATCAGCTGTTAAGCACCTTTGATACTTGGAATGTAATTTTTTAAATTAAGTTGATTAGGTAGGAATTGTGTCTCTTCATCATCATTTATTTTTACAAATGAATAAACTTTAGTTAGAAAACTTCTAAAGTCCATGTAAAATATTATTTCAGTTATCGAACTGGCCCCTAATTTATGAGCAGGAGTATATATATTTACCTCAGCAAGGAAGTTCTGTTTATGTCTGAGTTTGCTTATCTCTTTGTCTCCCAGTCTTGTTACCAAAATATAACTCAGGGAATTTTGGACAGATCTCTTTGCAATTTACGAGGAATGTTTCGTATATTAGCAAAAACAGAAGATTAACTCTTGCTGCAGATTCGTTTATAATTATTATTTTTTTTTTTGTTTGCCATTTCTTCTTGATAACATAACTCAAATAGTTATGGACGGATCCTCCTGGAAGTTGCAAGAACTGGTAAAAATCCTACGGATAGCAACTGACCAAATTTTTCTACTGATCATCTGTCTGTCCGTTTGTTTACGTCTATGTTTTCATGGTTGTCAGTAGCATAACCCAAAGAGCTGTGAACCAATCGTCAGGTAAAAATGTTACAAGGCACAAATGACCAAATTTTGTTCATTGGTTCGTCCGTTTGTTGGTTTGTTTGTTTGACTATATGTTTTTAAGCGCTTGTTTGAACCTAATTCAGAAAGTTACGGGCTGATATTAAAATACTTTACTGGAATAGTTTTTAACATCAAAAGGCACAAGTGACTAAATTTTTATGATGGTGATGATGATAAAAAGAAATCCTGAATTGTTGGACTTTGAGACATACTACTGTAAAGTTGCTGACGGATTTTCTTTCCAATAACGACAGTTTTCAGTTACTTTTAATATTCAACTTTCGGTTGACTTTTTTTGCTGGGCTTCAATTGATACAAAGGCTTCCGTATTTGTGTACTACTATACACTGTTACAATAGGGCCCTAGCATCGAATCCGCATAATAAAATATTCTGTATTATCGTTGCCTTGGTAGGCGGCGCACCGCTTGCGCTCATACTCAGCTTTAGAATCGAGACTTTTTCCCCATCCTGGCACCGGAATATTACTCTATTGATGCACCCCTCAGCTGCTGGACTTCGGTTCTGCACCGGCCTCGTGCACTGCCGCCTCGCCAGAATGCCAAGTCCTCCCGCCCTCTTCCATTACTTTATCCTTTACAGTGCCGTGCTGGTGAAACATGCGCTGTGTTATTGCATGGCGCTTTATGACAGTCGGCCTGAGTATGCAGATGCCTGCATCCTACTTCACTGGCCAACGCGTCTTGTTTAGTCAGCTTTATCGCAGCCATTTTCCCTGGAGAAACTCCTCAACTTCTTATTGGCTTATTGCCTCTGTTGCATCAAAGAGAAAATTCTTGGCCATGGGGGTTGCTGGTCGTCGGCTTCTCTACCGAAGCACTTTAGCTGAGTCCCGAATATGTGTTCCTTTGAAGTATATAAGACAACTTTTTTTTGTGCCGTGAATCTTCTTGGTCATATTACCTTGAGCGCTTTTGCTCTGATGAACCAACGTCGCGTAGCGCTAATCTTTTCATGCAAACGTAGCTGTCCCACGGCGGGACGTCCAGTCTGTGGGGTCGGCCTCCAGTTTGTTGCCGTCCGCTGGAGCTGTTATGCTTTATCGCCTTCCGGAACCTTGTCGCCACGTTTCAAATAGTGCTTACAATATGAACATTGAAATTTAATTGGAGCATTGAGAAATTGTGTCGTCATCGACACGAACAGCACTAGCTACAGTTTTACGGCCGACAAACTGCCCTTCCAATGGCCTTGTCCGCGACGGGCACTTCAGCTTGCGCACTGTGATATGCAGTAATGTTTCTACACCGTGAATCATCAAAATACCCTTCAAAATTTTGATAGTGGCTCTGGCTAAGCTCACGTATGTTCCCATGTTTTAGTGAGTTCAATTTTGAAGACGTGTTACATTGGCTAATTATCGGACGTGCAAAGGTAAAGTCAAATAATCGGAATACAACAAATTCTCCTAATAGACAAAGGTTATGCTCCGGACATGGATGGTGTGCTAAAAGATTTTGTCTCTTAAGAGAACTACAGTTTGCTATGATAACTAGAGAGCACGCGAGAGCGCATGCCCCCGCCAAGCAAGGCAACGCCAACGAAAAATTCAAATTGGTTCCGAAATCATAGATTTATTTATAGCAAAATCAAATTCTAATCATTTATGCCTTTTGATAGTATTAACAGCTTCTGTAATTTTCATTCCGATCCCTTCAACACTTTTTTGAGTTATGTTGCTTACAAACCTCATTACAAACATAAGTCATACACATAAACGGACCAATCGATCATCACCCAAATTTAATCAATCGTGTAGTTTAACATTACTAACAAGTCCTGTAAATTTCATAAGGATCCATTAATAACTTTTGAGTTTTTGTGCTAATAAGCCTAAAACACAGCGAACAACTCGCTAGCGAACAGATTACAAAAAATTGAACAATAACTTTTCGTATTGCACCTAACAACTCATGTGAATTTCATGAAAATCCGTCCATAACTTTTTCAGTTATGGCCCTGAGAAAAAATAGACAGAGAGACAAACATATAAATGGATTTTTCAGCAAAAGTTGATCATCTGTTGCAATTAACATACTAAACAATCCCTACAGATTTCGTAAAGATCAGTTTGTTAGTTTTTGAGTAATCTTTGTGACAGTTTTAGAGACACATAGGCAAAGCGACAGACAAACACGACAAAGACATTACCTCCTTGGCGGAGGTACTGAAGAGATACTGCGTGAATTTGATGCTTCCTCTACAAAAGCACACCCGTAACTATGAAAAGTCAATCGCTAGCTTTGTATGTGTGGTATATGATAGACATTATTTATTTGCACAATTTTCAATTTTTTTCAGTTCACAATGTTTCAAAACGAAAAATTATTGTTTAATTCTGGTAATTTCAAAAGAACGAATGTAAACAATGGAATTCAATAGAATTTGTTTCTACAGGCTATAGGCCGCAGAATGACAAACGCGAACCCACTAACAAAAGCATAGTTTTATCAGTAAGTTTTTTACATATATATAAGAGTCTTATGAATTGAAATTTCTATTTCATACCTAAATAACCCAAAGCATCTTTATTTAGTCAGTGCACAAAGTTTTCTTTCGTTCATCGGATGAAAAAAACGGCAAGTTCATACTTAGATAATTTACCTTCTCTAACATTAGGATTTTGTTATTACCTGCCGTTACCAAATAAATCAGTATATAAGCCAACAAATTTTATTTATATCCGCAGAAACATTAAATTATTATTACTACCCGCTTTATGCGTTAATCGAAAATTTCACCAAGCAACAAAATATGAGATTGTGTCTCTTATGACATTTTTTGGTGTACAGTTTCAATTATTTGTTTGCTAGGAGTTTTGTCTTATAAGAGGTATGTCTATTAGAAGTATTTGCTGTATTGCCTTGGTGCGTGTACAGCATTGGTTGCCTGTGTTGACGGTCTTTAAGTGAGACAGCTGGTAGCAATCTGTCTGTGGTAGTTATGACAGTTGGAACGTGAATCCTCTTTCAAAGTTAGCACAGTTCGATTTTGCGCAAGCTGAACGCCTGAACTGTGCATCATCGTTATGCTTTTTCTGTGTTCTTATGAGTAGCAGCAGGATTGTCCTTAAGTGATGATATCGTGTCAGATATCATCCGCGAGGATGTATTTTCAGCGTGTCTGTGTTTCTGTTTATTCCCCACTTTTAAGCTAATCCTGATACAATTTTTTTCTATTACATTCAGAGAAATATTAATTAATGGTAGCCTCATATACTGACGTTTGTCTCGTGTTGCTTCTCGTTTTCCCTGGCAATTAATTTTACGCCGCACCCAGTTCACATGGGTGGGATTTCGTCGGGCGCGGGCTAGGAGATCCCAATATGTTCGTCGGTTCTAGTTTCATTTGATTCAACTCTATAATCACTGCTCAAGCAACTGCTGAGAAGTGGTAGCAATTGAAGCCAAAGTTGTAGGTGTAGCTATTTATGTTTTTTTTAAACGAACCATAACCTATTAGCTGTTGCTGTTTCTCCATGGCTGTTGCCTTCATTTCTACCGCTTTTTTATCATAGCGAGCCTCTGACTGAGAGCTGTGATGTAAATGCATTCTAGTTTTCTAGATCTTTAAGATGTCCAAGAGCTGCTGGACTTTTGGCAGAGTTCTAGTGTAATTGCAGTCTGGTTCCTTAAGGTGCGCAAGAGCTGCTGGGCCTCTGGCTGCGAGCTGTGGTGTAAATGCACCCCAGTTCCGTAAGGTGTCCAACTGTTGCAAGCACCTACTGCCTGCGCACTTTACGATGGCCATCAAACCTTCTTCTTCTCTCTTGCTGACCTTTGTCCCACCGAGTTCCGCTCGTGGCATTCCGCTTCCTTTGTTTTCTGGCTGCCTTAGTAGTTGACTGAAGGAAGTTCAGCGTGTTATAGCTGAAGAAAAGTTTATTAAACTCTTCTGTTCGGTACTGATATAAATTTCGAATGTACGATGTAACCTTTCACCGGACGTCTACTGCATATTTCTGACCAGTAGGCATTCATTATCACTGGTCTACAAGCAAAGTGCTTCCGGAACAAAAGTAGGGAAAGTTTTCTTGGATTTGGTGCCTTNGGTACTGATATAAATTTCGAATGTACGATGTAACCTTTCACCGGACGTCTACTGCATATTTCTGACCAGTAGGCATTCATTATCACTGGTCTACAAGCAAAGTGCTTCCGGAACAAAAGTAGGGAAAGTTTTCTTGGATTTGGTGCCTTATAAGGAGAAACTAAGTCAGAAGTGCTATACTTTCCAGGAAACAGTATTGGGTCAGAAGTGAAAATTATTGAAAATCAGACAAAACCAGTAGTTTATCAGCACATACAGTGTGTCTACAAGCAATCAATTTTATCCGAAAGCCTGTCTGCACGTTCTCGTACATTCCCTTTAATATGTCTCGATTTTTGATATAAAATATTTTCTTTCTATTTACAGATACACATCACTCTCTTTGAAGAGGACAAAATGCATGCATGTCGAGAAATTTCATGAACGGTTACCGAAACTGGCTCTTGAGTCAAAAATCGCCTGTAATAGTTTCAAAGATCCCATTTGCTATGTATCTCTCTAGTAAACTATTTCTTTTTTTTAATTCCGATAACAGAGGTGCCTCGACTTTGTGGGAATAACCTAGATAACTTTTGTTACATTTGTGGTGACATGACGTTTGCATCACAAAACTGCAACATAACTGCAGTGGTTAAAAGCTGTAAAGAAAAGATAGCAATGGAAAGTGCTTGCCCACTACAGTGGGAATGTGATTATTGATGACCCTACTGCTGAATAAGAGAGACAAGCCTAAAAATGTTGTTAAGATGCTGAATAAAAGGAAGTTTGTTGTTTTAAGGGATACTCTAGCTTGTTTTATAAGATATTCAATCACCTGATGTTGTAAAATAGTTCTTCTTGATTTCTTGTCAGGAAAACAAGTGCAACTCGAATATTATCAGAATAGAAATATTATTTTTAGGCGTAAATGCCTATATCTATTGTAAAAACAGATACAATTTTGATATAAAACAATATCATGAAATATCTTAAATACATTAGCTAACGAGCACAGTTATCAATTGATTTTCAGTTATCTAATCAAAACAAATGAGATACATATAGCTACTTTTCTTTCGGAAGCAGATCGAGTCCATAAAATTTTTAGAGCAGTGTTATCAACGTTCAGTATTTATGGCAATTAATAGGAGAGGGATTTTTCAAATATGTTGAGGTTGTTTACTATAGATTTGACATTTTTATCTGTAAGTTTATGTAAGGCCGGTATCTTCTAAAAGAGCCGTGGTGATCAGTTACCGGTACAGCGTTGTACGGTATATTGCGATGCAATTTAAACTTTAGGCCTAGTAACTAGAAATAGTAGGATGCTCTCAAAAAATTACCTCAGTGCAAATTGTGGTATTTCTATAATTTAGCCCATCCAGGCGCTAAAGATAAACGT
This sequence comes from Parhyale hawaiensis, assembly GCA_001587735.2. NCBI lineage: Eukaryota > Metazoa > Arthropoda > Malacostraca > Amphipoda > Hyalidae > Parhyale > Parhyale hawaiensis. The sequence continues at coordinate 6,674,102 of LQNS02278171.1, forward strand.
TAATGATTTTTTGGGAGGTTCTTCTTAGCAACGCTCTGGGTTTGCTGGATAAACTTCCTTGGATCTTTTACCTGCCCATGGACGCGCAAGCGTAGGTTCTAATTATTATTTATTAACCCATTGCTAACTAGCATTGCCGGAGGACAATTGTATCGTGAATCGTGAATTTGCTGTGGTGTAAATGCACCCCAGTTCCGTAAGGTGTCCAACTGTTGCAAGCACCTACTGCCTGCGCACTTTACGATGGCCATCAAACCTTCTTCTTCTCTCTTGCTGACCTTTGTCCCACCGAGTTCCGCTCGTGGCATTCCGCTTCCNGGTACTGATATAAATTTCGAATGTACGATGTAACCTTTCACCGGACGTCTACTGCATATTTCTGACCAGTAGGCATTCATTATCACTGGTCTACAAGCAAAGTGCTTCCGGAACAAAAGTAGGGAAAGTTTTCTTGGATTTGGTGCCTTGCACCATCTGCTGCCAAACCTCTTGCTGTAAAAAAATAATAGCTACACAATGTTTGAAAATCTTGCAAGTTTATCTGCATTAAGTATCAATGTTGGGAATGACACTTGCTTCAGTTTCGTTATTTGTGTCAGTATATGTGCTCCATTCCGTGTTTTTTACATAAGAGTAAGTGTTCCGCATCCCAGCTTAACCTATTTCTAGCACTGCTAATACTCATTAAGAGAATTCAATGATCTTTTTTTTATTTACTATCGCAGTTGGCTTATCAAAGTTCGTAGAATGAACTTATTTGTCACGTTATTTATTTTCATCATTTTAGTTATTTTATCAATTTTTACATTTACATTGATAGATTCCTCTTGAAGCCTCTTCATCGGCTTCGTTCTCAACTCAGTCACACTCTAATACTGATGATGTTGCTACTGTAATACATACAAGCTACTTCTATGACTTATATGCATTATTGTCAATTGCTATACGCGTAGCATTTTCTGTGCATGGTGTGTTGTTTCATTAAAAATACCGCCAGGCTCTTTGTCCTCTAGCGTGGTTTGTTTTGGTACCAGCAAAGATTTTTATCTTGGTCCAAGTTGAACGTTTTGTTGCATTTACATTCTAAGCAACCGAAATCACACAGCATTCTGTATGGAAGTTCCTCTACTAGAATAACTTTGGAAACCTTAAATGTTTTTCTACTAGAGCATAAAAACAACTAAAACGCAGACACAAAAGAGGTTTGGTACAAAAACTCTTACAAATACTTAATTCTAGGTAAAATTTTACCTTTGAAGTCATTCGTCTCTTCCTTTGTTCATGTTTGTTGTCGTTAGGCAAGCTTTAATTTTCAACGTAGTAATAAAACGAAAATAATAAAAATATTGCAATAAGAATATGACCCGTAATTATCGTTGCAGGGGAGCTTTACACCTCAGCCTGCTACGTAAAAGGAATATATGATTTGAAGTGTATCGTAAATAGTCAATACGTATAGGTTCAAGCCTCCGTAAATATAGCACCATTAGTTAACTCCTCCCCTAGTGCATACATAGTCTTGAGAGTGAGAAATTCGCGTAAAGTCAATCGTAATTTCTCGTCGCCAGGAGGGCGAAGAGAGCTAAAGCTGTAGGAAGTTCAACGATTAGCTCGTCCAAATTTATCGGTCGGGTGTCCTTCCTGGCGTCGTTTGAGTCGGCGACTCGATTTGTGGTAGTTCCGAGCAAGTGGCTGCTGCTGGTGCCTTACTTAGACTGCTGCTCTCCACCACCAGCAGCCATGCATATAGTTCTGCTTCATTGGCCAACTGAGCTCCTCGCCTTCATGTATTTGGGATACTGAAGTGTCTATGTAGCATGGCGGTGTTTTGAAGCGAGGATTGTTTCATCAACAATATTCATTTGATTTACATAGTCAGCTTAGCGCCTACAGCCCATTGCGCTACTGCTGTTTGTACAGTAGTATTGTCTTATTATTATTACTGAGAGCAGTTTCGGCAAGTATTTGTGTTTGATACGGGGAATTGCCGTGCTTTTACATAGATTAAAGTTTCAAAGAGTGCCTGGTCCTGGATGAGTCGTTACTGCTAAGTTGGTAGGAAAGTACAGCCCTGGCCCGGCACGGGCCGTGGTCGTAAGCCGTTGCTAGCTTGATTAGTCAGGTACCTACAGCTGTGGCCCGGTACCGGTCCCGAGCCGTTGCCTTTACGGCCACCGATAGGTGAAGCTGTGGCCCGGTACCGGTCCCGAGCCGTTGCCTTTACGGCCACCGATAGGTGAAGCTGTGGCTCGGTACCGGTCCCGAGCCGTTGCCTTTACGGCCACCGATAGGTGAAGCTGTGGCCCGGTACCGGTCCCGAGCCGTTGCCTTTACGGCAGCAGTCAGGTGCAGCTGTAGCGAGCTGGTCTGGAGCCGTGCCAGCAGCTGTAGTTTATATAACATTTGCTGCTGCTGCTGCAGCTTTACAACTGCAACACTTACACTTGAAGAAACGTCGCCATGCACTCTCCAATTGCGGCCCCATCTCATTCGCACCGCCCGTCAGGCCGTCCCTCCTTCATGTTTGTACGAACGCTGCACTCCTTTGTTGCACTGAGTCGCATGTCTGCTCGGTATGATGGATGCGTTCGGCTTCTGCTTCCTAATATCTATTTTGGTACTCATGTTATAGCTAATATTTTTGAACAAGAAGCGCTGATCAATTGTATAGCTATTGTGTTAACGCTCATTCGTGTAGTACTTAGCACGCAATTGTGAAGCTTATTTACACTCATTTGTGTAGTATTATGTTGTTAGCACTCAATCGTGTACGGTGTTATTTCACAAATGCGTAGTGTGTTAGCCCTCATTTTTGTAGCGTTAGAACTCAGCTGTGTAGTGCCCCCAATTCCCAAGTTTTCAGTGTCCCTATCTCCGAATTATACAATGCGTCCCCAGCACCCAAATGTGCAGTTCTTCTTCAGCACCCAGTTATGTGGTTCGTCCCCAGCACCCACTCATGCTCTTCGTCCCAGCACCCAATCGTGCAATTCGTTCTCAGTTCCCAACTGTGCTGTTCGACCCCAGCACCCAATTCTAAAGTTCATCCCCAGCACCCAATTGCACAGTTCGTCCCCAGTCCATAACTGCACAATGCGTCCCCAGCCCATGACAGCACAACGCGTCCCCAGCCAATAACAGCACAACGCGTCCCCAGCCCATAACAGCACAACGCGTCCCCAGCCCATAACAGCACAACGCGACCCCAGCCAATAACAGCACAATGCGTTCCCAGCCCATAACAGCACAACGCCTCCCCAGCCCATAACAGCACAACGCGTCCCCAGGCCATAACAGCACAACGCGTCCCCAGCCCATAACAGCACAACGCGTCCCCAGCCCATAACAGCACAACGCGTCCCCAGCCCATAACAGCACAACGCGTCCCCAGCCCATAACAGCACAATGCGTTCCCAGCCCATAACAGCACAACGCGTCCCCAGCCCATAACAGCACAACGCGTCCCCAGCGCATAACAGCACAACGCGTCCCCAGCCCATAACAGCACAACGCGTCCCCAGCCCATAACAGCACAACGCGTCCCCAGCCCATAACAGCACAATGCGTTCCCAGCACCCAATTGCATAGTTTATCCCCAGCCCATAACAGCACAACTCGTCCCCAGCCCATAACAGCACAACGCGTCCCCAGCCCATAACAGCACAACGCGTCCCCAGCCCATAACAGCACAACGCGTTCCCAGCACCCAATTGCACAGCTTATCCCCAGCCCATAACAGCACAACGCGTCCCCAGCCCATAACAGCACAACGCGTCCCCAGCCCATAATAGCACAACGCGTCCCCAGCCCATAACAGCACAACGCGTCCCCAGCCCATAATAGCACAACGCGTCCCCAGCCCATAATAGCACAACGCGTCCCCAGCCCATAACAGCACAACGCGTCCCCAGCCCATTACAGCACAACGCGTCCCCTGGGACGAGAGCCACCAAGAGTCGGGCGGCAGAAGCAACGGGCGCGCGTGGTTTGCCCCTCGCTCTACTAGCGCCCGACGACGTGTCGGCCAGCTCATGCCAAGGCTCGGGCTGTTGCTGCTCGGCTCCAATAGCCTTTTGTTAAGTGCGCTCCTAAAAGACGGCTTCTCTTACCGCTTTTTTCCGGCCTTGGCTTGTGTGATCCGAGTTTGCTGGCGCTGTTTTGGATAGAGTAAAGCACACTTGCGCCGCTGTTGGTGTTGCAGGAGCTGGGTAATGGTAGCGTTATTGGTTCCAGCTACTTTAACTTTCTTCTTATGACATGTTTATTGTTTACATTGTTTCAGCTCAACCCGCGCAAAGTAGAGGTGGTGTGAGAAATTTGGGCTATTGAAGGTAGCGTTATTCTTTCCAACTGTTGCTACTTTCTTGTGAAATGATCTACCTATAGAGCAATAAAAGCCTCTCTTCGAGTCTCGCCGAATATTGTTCGGCCCCTTCAAAGTAGGCTGCTTACACCAGTTTCAAGAGCAGTTAAACTAAACCATAGCGACAAGTGATGTTTAAAAAATACATACCAAAGTGTGTAGCGCTTGTTGTTTGGGCGTCCTGGAATTTCCTGACTTGCTTAATCTATGCGCGCTGATCGACTGTTGGACCTCCACCCTCTACTTTGCATGGATTCCACGCACCCCTCTACACAGTGTATGTCCCTGTCATTCCTTCTAAGAATTTTATTGTACATTCTAAGAGGGGAGAACCCATCACTCTTTTTTTTTCAGTGGTTCACTGTAATTTGCGCTTTTCAGATGGTTAAAAGCACAAGTTTTTTAACTAACACTGACTCATCCTTATTCCTTTGGACAAATTTGCGGGGTTGCTGCTTTTGTCAGATTTTACCTCCTGTTAATTGTGTTATCGTTCGAATTAGACCCAGTCTAGTGCCGGCAGATGAAGAAACATTACTCGTATTAACTAAGAGTCGTTCTGTTACTGACACGCATTCCCAGAAACCTGAAAACCGCGCCATGTATTTCACTAAGACGCTCTTTCAGTTCCACTATGCTAAAGAAAAAAAATTATGCTTTTGTTGTGTCGTAGCACCTTACCTTGTTTATTGCTGTGAAACTTCTTTTTGCTTCTTTAATCTGTTTCCAATTAATACGTAGAGACCATTATCTTCTTTATCTTTAATTTTTGGACTGTATTGAATCGCCGCCGCCGGTTTGTCCCTTTCCAAGCCACGGTTTATTTATAAATGCATCTTTATTTTGTGACAAAATGTGAAAATAAATCAACACTGTTACGATCGATAGTATAAGTGCAATGCACCAAACTCTTTCATTTTTTTTTTTCATACAATGACGATATTGCTTACCTTCAACTTATCACGGCACGTCCCTGGCCTGAGATGTAATATAGTATATTCTCTATATGCTAGACCGATATTGCGGAAACAGTTTATGGTTCTGCTTGTAGCTTTGTTACGTACCTGTATTAAGAAACTGCGCTAGCTATATTGGCAATTAACAATTTTATGTTAACCGAATGCCATCTCGCTCGTAATAATTATATAAAAATAAAAAATGGGCATAGTATCTAAAAAGTTAGAGTTCACACCAACCTGTCGCTTGAAAAGGGCAACTACTGAATGTTCCATTGCAGGTCCCTGTGTGAAAGTGAAATTTTGATGTACATAAGTACTATGGTTAATAAATACCTTACTTTTCAGACGTTAGGAACCTTCCCCGAATACATTTTAAGTGCTCGTAGCGCTAGTTGAAATTGAACGAACTGGCGCTCTCTTCCGCAATGCTCAGTTCTGCAATGGGCGGCTCGGTTCGGCTGAGCCAGCCCGATATCCGGAACCCTGTCTTCTCTACTCACGACTACCGGGAGGACACAAGGTTGGTTGGTTTTTGCTCAAGAACGACATGGAGGCCCTCGTACTTTCGGGCCTGCAGGCTCTTGACTTGATTGGATAAATTTGGACCCTGCGTGTGTAACAGCTCACTTATCTTTTACCAAGATACGTGCAGGTTTCCGTTACGGCAGACACGTACCATGTCTGGAACCTCTCGTACCTTCGGGTCTCAATGCTCTTGACTTGAATGGTTCTATTAAGACCCTGTGTGTGTGTGTGTGCGTGTAATATTTCATTTATCTTTTGCCAACATACGTGCAGGTTTTCTTGACGATAGACACGTACCACGTCTGGAGGTTCTCCACCGCTGAGTCTAAAAGTCCTTGACCTGACTGGGAGTCCACTAACTCTCCTCTGTGTGGCAGATGTAATATATTTATTTTTTCACCTGTTGTATTTGCTTCAGTACATACTCATTCCGTGTACTCGAAAGGTCTGGACTTCAGATTTCAGCTTTAACCTACTTTCCATCAAGTTAATTCGTACGAATACGTATGTGCAGTAGGTATATATACCCCCTCAGGGGGCATAGGATGGACCATAGGGTAAGGTTAGTTAGGTTCGCCCATCTTATGTTATTGGGCCCGGCAACCCAGGGGGCTCGTGTAGGTTACCTTAGCCATTAGCTAGGCCTTCGGGACGTCTGTCTTTCGTGCCTCCTTTGCTTCCTTTCCGATTTCATACTCCTACTTGCTCATGCTTTATTATGTTGTTCCTCTTCTTTCCCGACTTGCTGTTCCCATGCGCGTTGATCCTATATGGGAACACCTTCGTACATGGGTTCCTCGTTTCTGTCGACATACTATATGTTCCTTGCTTTTTCCTCTTTCATCTGTGATATGGTTCCGCTCGGAAACGGAGGTCTAAATGTTCTGACTATAACTATACAGTAGGTATATGTACTTGGCATATAGGTTCGTTCCTTATAGTCATGATTCAGTTTATCTTCCCTCTGTGGTACTATTTGGTGAGTCGTGAACATACTGGTGTGTCTGATATTTTAGTCTGAACCGATCATCCACCAGTTATTTTTCAGTATAATAGCATACACGAAGAATTTCTCTCTTAATTTACTGAATTTATGTACCGTGGCGTAAAACATGTCTACGTTACACATACATAGCACATGCATCAAAATTCTGTGAAAATGCTCCGAATTTTTATCTTGTATACAAATAATATAGTAGCAGACACGTCAAAATTCCTCCAGAGTGCGGTAGATCTATATGCTTACACGAATGCAATTATATAAATTATATAATAGCTAGATGCCAAAATGCCTACGAGTGCAGTTGATCTGCAAAAGAAAAGACTGCACGAATAGATATTATTTTTTGTTGATCAGTAACAATTCTTTCAGAGTGCAGTGCATTTTTAGACAGTGCACGAATATGATTATATTTATAGCGGAGACGTCAGACGTCAGGCGTTGCTGTTAAGCAAGGCAGCGCTGCTCTTGAAGTGAAACTGAAGTCTGTCTCGTGTTTACAAGACCCTCAAGAGAGCCTGGTTCTCGGCGCTTGAGGAACGCGATCCTTTCTAATATTAGGGTCTGTTTAAATAAAGGGAAGTTTGTGCAAGGGCCTCCTCTGAACATCTTTATTCATACTTGTCGCTGGGGGCAGTAGATGATGAACTGAGAGTTTCATGAAATGAAAAGAACGTCGCTCTCAAGCTGCTGGGCAAAAGCCGGTTATGAGTTGTTCTATCATTGTCTTATCCATCAATAATAGTGTTTGAAAATATCAATATAATGTAGAATTTGTTTCTTTCGTAAATAATACTCTCACCTTTAGAGCAATTATTCATTTAAAAAAAACATGACGGCGAGTTGTTTTTAATTACCTTCACGTTGAGATTCTTATCCAAATTCCAAAAAATGCTTCCACCTAGAGCAGTAATTAGAAAAATTTACCGAAAAAACTTATTTATTATTCCCAAAATGAGACATCTTTATTTTCTTAGCTAATTGAAGAAATAATAGGTATGTTGTGCCGTTTAAAGGCGACGATATAAGTTTTTGATCCCTGAGACACCAGGAAAGTTGTGCAAGTTATGTAAAGAAGTTATGTCTCACTATTTATAGAATGTCAATTAAACGAAATTTGCAAAATTTAATTTGAGTCATCCAAATAGCGGGGATGTTATCTACACAGATTTCTCAGAGAAGATCATCAATATTATCATATAGTCTCAAAATGAAAACTACCAAATTGATGTTTTCAAAGTCATGGACAACCTCGTGGCAAGAATAATACCTTGCAACTCGTTTCCAATACACAAACTTTTGAAAGTTTCCACGCTTGGGTCAACCAATTAATATGAACGAAACTTGGTCAACTGTGCGCCAGTTCGACAAGGTAGTTGTCTACCTAATATTAGTTTATCAGAGATAGGTCCTAAACTTTTTCAGTTAACTTTGTCGTTGGATTTACATCCTGTTTTTAAAATCTTCTCGTCTAATACATGTTACTTTGCCATTATTTGCTTTTGTTTTTCCAAAACAAGCGGCCCAAAAATATACATTATTGTATGTGTACGTTGTTTTTAGGCCAGTTCTAGTATTTAATTATCATTATCGCTTCTTCATGCTTGTGCGTCAAGTTTTATTGATTGTTGAATTACTGTTTGGTATTTTTAATGGTTTTTCATTTAGTAACTTTAGGATTTATTACATCCGTTTATTGCAGTAAAGTTTCGGTTCTCCAACAATTTCAATGTGATTTTCTCCCTTAAATTGGAGAAGTTATCTTTAAATTATTCACTAGTCTTTAATTTGTATGGATTTACTGTATGTGCATTTGTCTCAGGCCCAGAAAATGCTCAATTTTTCCCCTCTTTTGCAAAATTTAAATCACTGGGATAGTAGACAGCCGTTAGACAAAGTATCTTTCTTATATGAGCTCTGTTGATTGGGTCCATATATTTCACTCGACATTTCTTTTCTTGGAGCCAGAATATACTGAATATTAGCTATTTATTGAATAGATAAGGTATTAAATTGATTTAATACAGCAATATTTTGATCCTCCAGCATACTCGATATCACTTACCTTGAAGCTCAAATATTTTGTATTTTAGATACCTATTGTTATCCTACCTTCATTTCTTGCATTATTGAAATGTTTCTCTTAGCCTGGGTTACTCATTTATAAGTCACTAATTAGTATCCATTTTCTTTATATATTTCGCCAACAATATTTCGATCTACCAACTTATCCAGTAAACTCTTCTCCCCCTTGGAGCCTCAGTCTTTCAAGCATCAACCAGCTATTCGACTATGCTGTCTTTATGTATTGTATCAATGATATTTTGGTCCCCTAACTTATTCAGTCTTCTTTTCTCCCCCCTTGGAGCCTCAGTCACTCGGACATAAGCCAGCTATTCGGCCCTTCATCAAAGGACGATCCCAAGCACGCCGTGTAAGTCCCCCTTGCTTGTCACCGGCAATGATCCCTTTTTGTCTGTGATTTTGTATTCTCTAACACAAGTCGTCACTGTTTGTCTAGCCACTTGTTGTTGTTCTTCTTCTTTTCCACGCACCTGTTTGTCCACTGGCTAGAATTTTACTGGAATTTTAATGGCTGGAGCATCTCTTGTAATTGACTGTCGATTACGCAACGTTGGTCACGATTACGATGAAAGTTTTCTTTTCTAATTAGTCAAGTGATAGTCAATAAATCCAGTCAGCCATTGCACGGAATTATGAAAAGTATTATGATTAGCACTGGTGCTGTACATAACTGAAATAATGAGTATTTTGTCAACGCTTGAATTGTGATATTAAATTTTTCAATTTGAAATCAAAGGTGCACAGTACTTTCAGGTGTCTGTGATGGACACTCAAGTATGCCTGACAGATAACAAAACCATTGTTTGATCCCAGCAGCCTTGGATCCTGCAAAGCACTTTTGAAGCACTGAAAATATAGGACGAAGACAGCACTTGATCTTTTAAACGATATGCCCTAGAAGATCAATAAGTGAAGACGTTTTGGTAACGATTGTTTCTACAGCGTTCACTGTTCTTGCAGCCTAAATATTTAAAAAAAGGTTCAACAGTAAATCGTAAATAAAACATAATCAATATCTAAGACGTCTAAGTGCAACTGCGGAAGATTCTACTTCACGCACTCGATCTTGGGCTCGACTGAATCTTTCAACTAGACAGTAACCCAAAGCATGTATCCAGATCTGTAATAAAATTGTTAGGGATAGTATTTTCTATTGTGAGTTTCCTACTTTTCCCAAATATTTCCTATTAATTAAATTCTTTTATGGAGCCCTGTTATTGTGCTTTAACTGGGAATACCCTTATAACTATTAAACTCACTGTTTCTCGGAATCATCGCACATTGATTGGATAATTCTAATATAAAAGATACATAGGTATGAATAATTTTGAACGTAACTCGTCATGCAGTATTTTATACACATATATTCGGATATTGTCAGTTAATAATTAGCAAAGAAAGTTTAATGATGCATACGCAATTTATAAAATTCATCTTAAGACGTACACGCATCTTGCGGCACGTTCCCACTCCACGGTCACTCCTTCCTAACTATCAGCCTTGTCTGTACTAACACATCTAATATTTCAGCGTCCCCTGTTATCAGCTTTTGTGAATGACTCGTCGCACTGTCTTCCATTTTATTCCAAATTCTAATTACTGCTAACGTCCGAGGCAAATTAGAACGGAGCCTTGTGGAGCTCCGCCGTCTGCCTCGCCAGATTCAGGGGTCTGAGTCTTGCCATTTTCTCCTTCTTATTCATTAACACTTTTTAATTTGCTGCACTTATTTTTATAATAATAATGGAATTAATATTTAGTTACTGTAATGAGTTGCGTTTTCGTTTAGTTGTTTGAATTTTTATTTTCTATATAAGATGTTGTGATATCGTGAGTGATGCTTTTTTTATTTTTTGCGTGTGAAGCTGACGTGTTCCAGTTGCACTTTTCTTGTAGTGACATATGTAATTTAACTTATCAGTTCTATGTATGTGATTTGTGCTGTCAAAGTTTGTGGGTATTACATTTGTCCCATGGTTTAACCGATGTTACATATCTTAGCTTTAGTTTGGCATTCGGGATATCTTTGTTTCCGTATCAGCGTTCTTCTTCTTTCCTAGCGCGAGAGAAGTCTTGGGAGCAGCACACTCCTCCGCTATATTTGGTAATCAAACTTCTTTGTCTTGAAAAATCCTGACGTCAAAATGTGATGGAGATTTTTGTTTTCGTGGTTATTTGTACTGGCATTGAGGCGACTGAACATAGGTATGTGTCTAACAATAACTTTTTCATTTTATTTGCGTGTATCACTCATGTTCTTTTTTCTTATCTTTTAGCTCAAGTGTTTTGTACAGGTAGGGAGGCTAGAGTATGTACATATACACAATCCTCCTGTCCTGTATTATCTTGTATCACTTATGGCCCGACTGATCAGCAGCAACAACGGTTGCGTGTTAACGACAGCCCTCAGGGTTTCTGTTTGCTGACCTTTGCTGCTAGCTGGGGACGTCTTTGACGTAAAGGTCCCTCACTGGGAGGTGCCCCGCCATGGATCGGTCGACATGCCTCTTGGACTGAAAAGCGTCTACTGCTGTTATCTCCGTTCTCTACTCCAGTGTATCTTTTCCCCCACATTTTATATATATATCTGTAGCTGAACTCGAATGCTGGACGTAGCCTCGATTTACATGAGCTTAAACCTCCAAATTATACAAGGTAGGCTAAAAGCATCGTATCCCCATCCAATGTCAGGTTTGTCGCCGTTGGTTCAATTGCTGGACTTGAAATCGCGCAAGAGTTGTCGGGCTTAGACGTCGTCGCGTACACTCATGGTTCGAAAGCAATAATTACGAATAATAACGAGGAATGAAAATGATAATTAGGCACTCATGAAATTGCGTGTATTTAGTCTAAGCTCTTACTGGTTCAATGCCTTACCTATTTTCTGCTCTGAACTTTTTCGGTTTTACAAGAATTTCTTCACTTTTTCAATAAAGTGATAAGCCAGCTATTATTTATAGACTTGGCGTTGAAAATGTATTTCTCATAAATATATTTAATTTACTCGTCGACATTAGTAGTACTTGAAATCTTGTATTATAAATTTCTCTTTTGTAAAGCATTTCGCTGCACTTCTTTTTTTTTTTTTCTGAACATCTTGCAGTTGTATCGAAAGTGGAAGTTAAGACATTAATTACAATCTCATAGTTTTCACTATTGATCATTGTTTCACATAGCTTACATTTTATATTTTTGCAAATATTTAATTGATAACGAGTGAATCTTTCCCCTGTAAGGATGACAATCAACTAGAACGCCTAGTGGCGTAAGACTGGGAGCAAGTTCAACGTCGTAATTTTCGGTTGCCAGCAAATTCTAGTCTTTTGTCATTGTTCACATCGAAGTCAACGCACCTGACTCCCAACAAAAGATTGTGAACATTGCTCAACTCCTTCTGCCTCTTTTCGGGTGGAGCTACAGATTCAGCGCCGCCATATTTGATGGCCAGCTATCTTAAAATTTTACTATTTTTCATATCTTATGCATCCCAACTGAGTGCCTGAAAAAATTATTATTATTATTATTAGGACTCAACTCATTCTGCCTCTTTTTGGGTGGATAGTAAACAAAATTCATCTCCGTTTTTGATGAACAGTGAATCCCAGATTTTTTGGCATGGGTCACATCTAGGTAAACCCACCAGACTCCCTGCAAAAATTATGAACAATGCTCAACTCCTTTTACCACTTTTTGGGTGGACCTACAAACAAAATATATATGCGCAAATATATATCTTTATATTTAAATCTTCAACAGAAACATTATCACCTGTCTCATTTCGTTCCCGGGTGATCAATATTTAATAGCTCCAGGGTCACACTCCCCAATCGCACTATCGATTTATAAGCGGACTTTCTGCTCGCAATCGCTCACTCTAAACATCAACTTGTAGGTGGAGTGTGCGATTGTATAGGGTAGCCCGGTAAAAAAATGGAGTATGAATCTCTTGTTATTACTTTTCTCGAGTGGCCTAATTTATTACCTTACCTAACCCACTTACTCGCTGCACGCTATAGTAATGCGAATGATGATATAATGATCATTGAATTAATAATATTAGCGATACGAATCATTATTGCCCGCTGCTGCGATACAAATGCATAACTGAATATGAATCTCCTGTTATTGCTGTTTTTGTAATTCCCTAATGTGCATATCTACTAGGTACAGAATGTTTTACATTAACCAGAACAGTTACTGTACGTTATAATGATACGAAACCGAGGATGCGCTGTCAACAATGTGGTGTGTGTCCGCACCCGTCGGATGATGTCTGTTCGAGGAGGCTCAGAGCATGCAAAACTGTAGTCGGGGAAGGCTTCACTCTACTGCGGGCTGTGGGATTCTGCGAGGACGCTGGCATTTATTAAAATCTGATACTGTATAACTAGGTCTTGTGCTGGACGACGATTACACAGCTCAGCAGTAGCTACTGCCAAATCATGCGTCACTCAGAAGTCAAGCGTCAAGTCCATTGTTCATTAAATTAACCAAATAACACGTTCCCAATCGGAAATTCATGGGCATTTATCTGATGTTATCCGATATTTTCACTATTTACTCGTAGGCAGCCGATAAACGCCTATAAATTTTCGATTTGGTGCGATCGGAAATTTATGGACATTTATTAAATGTTATCGGACACTTTCACTACTTACTCGTAGGCAGCCGATAAATGCCTATTCGATTGGGTTCGACAAGCGGATCATTGACAGTGGGATAGGCAAATCAGGTGCACCATCCTATATTATAGGGAGCTGTGCCCAGAGCGGGATGTCATTGTTTGCCATTGCGCAAGCTAGCCTTTGGAACACCTTTCTGCGTGTTCGCTGTGCTCCCATTCTTTTCCTTTCTTCTAACCGTCTTCGTACTGTTCTTCAATTTTTTTTTTTTGCCGACGCCATGCTCAATGTACATCTGTGCCTGGATCCTCCTTTTTTCTTGCCATGCTGCATCTTCCTTCCGTTTCCTCAAATGAAACATCTAGTGTCGCGAGAGAGACTTCGATATACTATATAACAAAAATTCTTTTGAAGCGTATGACCCCATAAATAAACGTATCACTAATCGGGCGAAACTTATTTTCCCCTTTGCACTTAATGCTAGTTACCTTAATGTTTTTTCTGTGTGTCATGTTATGAAACTCATGTTTACGTTTTCCTATATTTCTCCAATTCGGCTGATATACCTATAATTACAGTATCATTAAGGTCACAAGTGCACCGCATGCTAGGCTCTGTAGCTACATGTAGTTTTCATAAGGTGTACAAGAATGAGAGACATTGGTTGTATTCTTCTGTTCCTGCCATGGAGCTCTTTGGGAGAAATACACGTGCTGCTGTGTCTGTGCAGTCCTTCACTCTGGAGGCTGTAACATGCCGAACTAGTCTGTTCAGTCGGTGTTTTGGTCTGGAATTCATAACCGCGACAAGTTTTTGGTCGTGTCGGCCTGCAGGAGCTCGAGTCAGTTGTTAATGGCGTTCTTTCGAGATTTCTTTGGCAGCGTTTCGGGATTTCCGGTGTTGCGTAATGCTTCATTCGGGTTGCACTACCTGCCCGTGGTGGCCCGAGCGTGAAGCTTTATTAATAATAATCCAACATGTTCATTAAACAAAAATTCGGCCCATCTGAGCTGGCGCTAATCTCCAGCATGCTCCTAAAAGTCCCAATACAACTGATGTGAATAATTTTCTTTATGACCTCCCCAACTCTTCACCCGCTGTAGTGCATGCTGCACGCACCGAACATGTTTACTGAACAACAAACTCGGCCTCCTGAGCTGGCGCTCCAGCATCTCCAGAATGCTGCTAAAGTTCGTCGTAAAGAAATTCCCTACAAAGTCACTGCAGTTTTCTGTTGCAAGCGACAACTCTTGAGTGCCAGATCCAGCGTTAGTCGTAGGGATTTGGCGCAGCTTCTGAGTGTACGGTGTCAATTGGACAGCAAAAAGGCAGTTTCAGCTGAGACTTTAGGAGTTCGAAGGTAGTTAGCTCAGCCTGGCTTGCTTGCCCTGTGGTGATGTTTCGTTCCCCCTCATCCCTTCCTCACTGCCGATGTTTAAAGCATAGATGCAAGTATAGTTATTTCACTGCGGCCTATAGATAGGTAATATACTTGTTTGTGATAGGTATACGTTGATAAACCTTGCTTAAGCAAAGTGATCTACATGAAAGTTTTGTGCGGAGACAAAATTGGGTCCTGGTGTCTAAACGCTTAGAATTTTGGTATATTTTGTAAGTGGTCCTTGGTGATCGAGTTGTTTCCTATGAAAAGTCATTATTGGGTTCCGCTATTTACTACTTTGAGAATATCCACTTTTAGTGGTCTTCCTTAATCGTTATTGATAGTGCTTGGATAAGAAATTTTTTTAACGAGAACCATAACCACAATCTCAATTACCTTTGCAACTGGAATTTGATACTGTACCTTGCTTAATACCTGTTTATAAAATTCCGTGCAAGGTAATGTCACGATTCTTTAATTTTTTTTTTTTTTGTAGAAGTGTCTTTTTGATAGAAATGGCAGGAATTGGTCTAGTTTTGGCTTTCATCATCACAGTGCTAGCTCAATCTTTCATTTCAAGAGACTAGAACTTCTGTGCTTTGCATCACACGTCAAGGTTTTCATCTCTTATAGTCAAGTAGCTTTTATCGTTTTCGCATAATGTATTCTTTTTCATCAATGTTTCAATAACATTTTGTTTATGCACCGTTCCTTTCCTATCAGTGATTAAGTGGCTTTGTTTGTTATGTGCCTTGTCACAGCGGTATGATATTCCCTATACTATTTTGTGACACACTGTATGTAATCAATTTTTCCTTGATGATTTGTGCTCTGTTTCTTGCGGCCGTTGCTGACGGTAATGTTCTGTGCTCTTCAGTCGCGTGCGTTGACTTGCAGCGTCTGTCAAGATCCTCATGGTAAAGTCAATATTAATGTTCTAATTAGAGTCTAATTGGGAACATGCAAATGGTTTGTATCTTGCGTGCCATGGAGCGTACGTATTGATTACGTTCTGCTTGCTGACGAATGTCCTCCTCAGGGGGCGAAGGATGAGTTAAGGGGTTAGATTCGCCCGTCCGTGGGAATCATGCACCCGGAGTAGGTTATCTTGCCTTAGTTAACCATTCGGGCTGTTTCTCTTCTTTTCCCCTTTGCTTCATCCTGCTGTTCTAAACATGGACTGCCAATCTTTGTTTTGTTCTGCCTCTGCCTTGCCGACTTGCTGCCATTTTTTATTTATCTTTGTGCTCCGTTTCTCTCGGCGTAGTATACTCATGTCTACCTTTTCTTTTCTTCCATCACCGTTGCCGTGGCGGCTGAAACTGATACATGAACTATCACTAATATTATGCATATGAGGTGAGATAGTAGTAAACTAAACTAAAGGTCTAGCAGTGGATATCTAGCGATACTATCACAAACTGAACGCTTGAGTTTGGTCCCAGCACTTGTGCTCTTGGGACCTAATCGAAGTAGATTTCTTGCAGTTGTAAAAGTATTGAGCTCATTCGGTAATCACTATTCTAGGTTGTCACTCCAAATTTCCATCACTTTGCGCAAATATTTTATTTTTTGTTTCATCAGTACTAAGATACCTTCGGTAACATGTGAGGAAATTGTGCTGTATCTCCATTTCAAGGAGGATGTTTATTATCAGTACGATGGTAAAAACTGATTTTATTGAAAAAATATAACTCGCATCGCCCTATAGCCCGGTTTCATAACGCACGAAGATAGCTCTGCCAGATGCAGAGTATCGGTGAACGTTGCTTGGGTAGCTGGTCACTGTGGTAGTTAAACGGATCTGAAGCTATTTCTTCAGAGTCATGGAGCAGAGTATCGTCCACTGCTAGTCGTTAAAGCCGACAGATTGCCACGACGGCTCTCAATCTTTGGTGTGGAGAACTGGATTACAGAGCGTCCTCCTCACTGGCCCTGAGATCGGCGATACCTTTCAGCCCTGGCTGTCTCTGCCGGGTCGCTCTTTGGTTGGTTTAGCAACAGTGTTTGCCTCTGTCAGACATTCCTTGGTGATGTTCTTGTGTTTCTAGATCGTTCGTTAGTTAGTTTACCAGCAGTATGTGCTGTTTCAGACATGACTGCGTTGTTAGGTCTCTGTTTGTTGGTTTAACAGCAAGGTGGGCCTGTTGTAGCAATAACTCTGTTGTTTTGTCACCATTTGGTTTGTTTATCTGAACTCTGTGCCAGTGTAAGTCATTACTGTTGTTACGCACTTCAAAGTTAAGGTTCCCCACAGAGCTTTTAATGTTTCTATCGTGGTGTATATTTCGAACCTTTAAATGTTCTGTATTGTGACGACAACAAAACGCAGAAAAGAACAATGGTAGATAGAAAGTTGAAGAAGAGGAATGCTTCATAGAAGCAGGAAATCAAACAAGTGGTCACGACAGCTAAAACAGACTTTTCTGAACGTTAAAACTATGTTGTAACTGTTATAGCGTCTATTCTAATTTTCATTTCAATGCGGATTTTTTGCTTTCCACATTTCGTTATGTGTCTTCTTAGTTTTCCGTATTTTTTACGGTCACACGGTAAGCCACACTTTACTGCCCGCTATAATTCGGTTTTCCGTAAGGGATCCCTAAGGCTTATTTTAGTATGCTGCGGTAAAATGCCTTCTACTTAACTTAGGAACCTCAGACAAGAACCATCCGCGTAGTAATGTTAGGGATTTCAGTGATGAACAAGAAACACAGATTTTTAAAAATGAGCCATCGTTGCCGGATAATAATCGATTGAAGAAAATAAAAAAATATGGAAAAATCACAATAGCTTAAACTATTTAGAACTTCTGTGTCAAAAGCACATACGTAGTGAGTATAATCTACAGTGATACGATTTACAGTGAAATTGTGTCCATTCGACAATTGGCTGGTACAGAGGGCCGCTATAGATGCCATGACCCCCCCCCCCCTTCCTCCTCATTCATGAAGAAGGGGCTTTATTAGCGGGTAAATAACAGGAGAAGTTTAACATAACTTTAAAGAAGATATTACTCCATTTCTGGTTTTTTTTGTTTACTCACTGCATTATTCTCGGTTCTACTTTCTACTTATTTTTATCGTTATGATTCCATGTACTTCTGGAAACATTCAGGCAAATAGTTCAGAATATGGCCCTGGGTATTATCCAATTAAATGCACTCCCACTTCATAGATATTTTTTTTAATGCCGTAAAATTTGATGTTCACCCGTAGTCATTTCTTAATTTTTAACGCTCTTTTAAGTTGAAGTTATCGACAAGTTCCGAAGAAATTATCAAGCTCCCTAGGGGCAGGTGGATTCTTTCAAAATGAAAAACTCATGCAGCTACGGAATATAAAGTACGCTTTATGTAGACAATTACACCCATGATATCAGGTTGTTTTACTGTAGCTGTAGTAGGTACTGTAGTCTCATCAGTAGGCAATGAGCATCATTTTATAATTTAATAATGATCACAAAAGATAAACATTAACATAATTTCTTGGAACACCGGAATTTTCAACAAAAAACTATACGTAGTCCAGGCAATATATGTTTATATACGTATATTAGGTTTTTATTTATAATTGAACAGATTGACTACCCGAGCGCTCGAAACACGCTATGTAGGAAGGCAAATCGTAAACAAAATTTCATGTAGTAACATGAGTAGATATGGATATTCAGTGTTTCACTGTATTATCATTTAATCTTAACCATTTCAATTTCTTTAATCTCAAAGAAATTTTCTTGACACTCTTTATGAATCATTACCAAACATGTTCTCTCTCTAGCCATGGAAGTTGGCAATACATGTATATCATATTTAAAGAAATTCATAATAGCTGCATTCCTCTATTCATCCTGTCCTGTGGATTGAAGCGCATACAGCTTGACACCCTGGCATCATGCATACATGAATGCGTTGTTGTTTGTTTATTAAATAAAACCGGGAATAACCCATCCGTGAATAACCGTGAATAACCCATCCAACATTTTATCACAAATTAAAGTATGCCATTACACGTAGGGGACTTTTTTCTACATTACGGGACCCTATGTTACTAATTATGATGAAGCCACAATCGGTATTCTGTAGAAACCTACCGGTATGTATTTTGTAAACATAATACCCACGATATCCAAGTATATTTTTTCATAGTTTAGTTATTGATTCTTCTCATTTATGCAAGGTTTAAACCCTGCCAAAGTTCAGTAATTATTAATGAGTTTAACAATATCAAACTTGAAAAGCAATCTGAGAAGACATGCGCTTTGAGAGGGCATGCAAACTGAGGGCAAGCAAAAGTAATGTTAACGAAGAAATCAAATTCATCCTGAAATAAGGATAGCTATTTAATCATCATCAAAGTTGGTCATTTGTGCCTTCTAACATTAATAACAGCTCCTGTAATTTCTTGAAGATCCGTTCATAACTATTTGAGTCAAGTTCTGACCAGCATTATCAAATACAAACGGACGAACCGTTCATCACCAAAATTTGATTATTTTGACCTTAACATTTTTAATTATTCTTGCAAATATTATGATTTGTTCATAATTTTTTGGGCTATATTACTGACAATTGTTAAATTTAACACTGAGACTCCTCGTGACATACATACATAACAATCCCTGTATATTTTGTAAAGATACGTCCATGACCTTTTTAAATTATCTTAATGACGAATGAACAAAATAACTAAACAAACGCTGATAAAAACATAACCTTCTTGACGGAGGTAATAAAACCTCGCAAGTAAACGGTTTCCAGAAATTTTGAATGACAAATTAGAACTCGGTTGTTACAACGCCCTGACTGAAATACGAGCAGTGGAACGTAAATGTGTGGTGTAGTCTATATCTCGATGCAAAACATGTAAGGGTTCTTAATCTAAACTACTGCAGAACCTTACTTTTAAGATAGTAGGCGGTTTTTTCTTGGTTTTTTGTGACACACATCCCTTAGGGTATTTTTTTAGCGCTAGGGGTTGCATATACCGAGGCCACGCTATACAGTCGCACGCTCAACTGATGAGCGGACGTTCTGCTCGCACATCGTCCCGCTTACACTTAAACACATAGTATCCAAATTACCCCTGGAAAGTATTTCAGTTGAACGACTTGGGAGCTGAAGGTTCGCTCCTAAACTGAGCCTGTGATGACACTGTACCTAATTTCAGCATCGGTATATCAACCATTGCCCATGCCCTAGTCCCTCTCTTCACGCTACATGGCTCGAAACGCCGCTGGAAACACCGCCGTCATAGGAAGACACGGGCGCATAGCTCCTAAGCGAACATCAAATTTTCCGTGGGACAGCTATGACGTCATTATTGTTTCTTGCCTCGTTGACCCAGTGACTGTATTGCTGTAGAGAAGAACAATAGTCTCCGGCTCAGCCGCTTCAAAAGTCACCGAACTTAAGCGCCGCTCGATCAGTCTGCGTAACGCTGGTATCGTGACTACAGATATGCGATGTAAGCAAACAAGCGATGGACTGTGACGTCATCGTTGCTGAAATTTTTTCATAAAAATACTGGAGTGATGCCCGCTTGTACATGTTTGCTGGGGAAACGCTGTGTGAAGTAAAAATTTCTATATTTGCTTGGGTCATTGATTTACATTTTACCGTACATGGATGCACTGCTATCAAAATGACGGCGGCAACTAATGCGTGTTGACCTCATTCGTTACGGCTGCCAAACGGTATGGCAACAAATCCGACCTTCAAAAAATGACAGACATTAGTAGAGTAGTCGCAGTCCAATATTTATTTCTGAAGTCTAGTCTGCGTAAACAGCCTCATCTCTTGTGAAGATATTTTATAATCAAAGAAAGAGAACTTATATCGATATATAAGAAAATAAACGGAAGTCAATAAAGTGATGCATTTGCTAAAAAAAAAAGTTTTTACTGTTAATGTACGTGTAAAGCATCTGGAGCAGCAGGCGATTTACAGAGGAGATGCGATTCGTTCTCGAAACTCAAAAGAATAACAAGAAATACAACTACTTGTTTAGTGGAGGTAGCTTCTGATAATGCAATTCCTCCAGCATATTCATGGAACTTATTTGCTCTTGATTTAAGGCTCGAATTTCCTCCCGTCTCATCCCCGTGGCGACCTGCAGATGAATTTTCTCCTATTTCATCCTTCAGATTAGGATTGCGAGGCCACCCAAGCAAAGAAACAACCAACAAACTGTGCATCAATATAACAGATTTGATAATGGAAGGATTTTACCTCTGTAAGGCGATTATAAAATTAGAATGTTTTCTTTTCCCTTTCGTCAATCGAATTTCTATTCATACCATTCATTCTTAATTCTTAATCATACAACCACGCCATTATGCTTAGTTTAACTTGATAGTTTTTAGCCTTTTATGTTTAAAATACCTCTTGGTGTTGTTAGTGTGGTTCGACTTAAGAAAAAGTTTAAAAAACGTGACGTAGTGGTGATAAACCGCAGGTTTATCGTGTAGAATGATTTTCTCTCATACGAGCAATTTTTAGGCAATCAGACTCTCATAGCAATAAGTTCGAATGATTAGGTTTCTCCATTTTTCAAGCATGTAAAATGTCTTCTCTAAATAGCGTGTGGTATCATAAAAAAAGAAGATATTTGGTTGACACTGTGAGCTGAAAATCTACGGATTGTGCTCCTAAACTTTAATTTACCCATTTGGCACATGCTAGTGCCACCAATGAGTACAGTCGCAGGTAAGACGCTATTCCACCAGATCTAGTCCTAAGTAAGCAATCATTCACTCGTTTTCGTAAGCATGAAAGGCACTTAAGCCACGGATTCGGATGCTTTGAAGCATATCGTGCATGACCACATTATTTATTTTTTATCTTGTATCTTTTGATTTAACCCTCGAACGTGCACATCAAAAATATTTAAATAATTTCAGTGTAATGAGCACAGTTTGAAACGTGAGTATGTAGGGGTTATGTAGGATCATTTGTTCCCTAATCGTAACTCGGTAACTGGCTCGTATATTGAATTAATTCTCTATTGGATTCAGTGAAATTTTCGGTAACTAATAGTGTCGTAACTGAAGAAACTCGCTCGTAACTTGCACTGCGTCTCACTGCACAAAGCAAAATTAGTTAACCGAGCGAAGACTCGTAATTCAGAAAACTATCAAGTTGGGGCACTCTTAATTCTGATAAGAGCACTCATAACTTGAAGTATAGCTGTAGTTGTTACGGTCAGTAACGTTGCTCTTGGCTTGTTCCAGCCCGTGGGTGTGTCTCTTAGCCCACATGAGGGCTGCCAAAGCTTGGTGTTTTATAATAAACACCATTGACGCCACTGCTTTCTGCTGGCCTACTGCCATCAGTGCTACAGCGGCGGCGTTGGTAGGAGAGTGTGTTTGTGTCGTATCCTGGAGTACGACGTAATGGGTCGTGAGCTGTGAGATCCCACCGTGTTTAGAACGTCGATTCTCGTTCGTTCCAAGCCCTTCCTTACATTGATAAAAGATTGAGCTTAATGTTAAAGAAATTTTATGGTACCTTTTGAGACACATATTTTGTTCATACATTCCATATAAGTTTTTGGTCAATTTTTATCATAAAGGTTGTAAGGACATTGTTAATCCCATTTTTTTTTCTATAGAATCGTACATACACCATTCCAAATACATATTGCTCTTCCGACAAGAAAGTAAAATTAAATCGTGAAATTAAGGTTAATTCCTCTTGGAATGTTATTTTAGACGCTGCTCATCAAAGTAGGTGGAATTTGTTGCTGTATCAAATTAAACTAGAGTACTCTGAAAGCGCATACCTCCGTCAAGCGGAGCAGCATTAACAAAAAATCACATTGGTCCTGAAACAGCTATATCAATTTATCGGCAGAAAAATCTGATCATTTGTGCCTTGTGACAGTAATAACAGCTTCTGCAATTTTCTTGAAGATCCGTTCCTATCTATTCGAGTTATATTGCTGATAAACATTCTGACAAACATTAATCAAACACGGAAACCGACTGACCGATCGTCTCGAAAATTTGATCACTTATGTCTTGTGACATTGTTAACAATTCCGGTATTTTTGTTAAGATCTGTTAATGTTTTTTTGAGATATTAAGCAAACAGTAAATCAGATACAGAGACAAATGAACGAACCAACAAATCATCACACAAATTTGGACATTTACTCCTCAAGATAGACGTAACAATTCATGTAAATTTTATAAAAATCTGTTCGTAACTTTTGAGTTATGGTACTAAGAAAAAAGGCAAACAAACTGTTGAGCCAATCTTCACCAACAGTTAATTTTCTGTTACTCCCAACCTGCTTAACAAGCCATGTAAATTTCGTTAAAATCCCTCCACAACGTTTCGAGTTATCTAGGTAACAAACAGGCGGACAATCAAACTGACAGACAAACTCGGCAGAAGCATAACCTCCTTGGCGGTGTTAATTATAATATATGCACAAGCTATGTATAACTATCGTTCTAAGAAACCAAAAGTAGTCCTTTCATTATGTGGTGAGTGTTTATTATCCTTGTGTCCATTTTGCCATTTTAATTTATTTTTTCTACTATTCCTAACTGTTTATTCTTTACTCTGCCTACTCTTTTCAAATCTATTTTTTCACTGCTCGAGATCGTCTGTAAATGAAGTCCTTAAATTGCTTGGCAAGTTACGTGACGCTTCTTCAATGGTCTTTTTGAGGTGTATGTGCTTTGCACACATCAATATTATAGAGGTGTGTTTTCCTTCCAATACTCGCAAGCTTTTCTCCGCTGAAACTGTGTCAGGAACGAGCTAATTCTATTAAAGCTAGCGTATTTCATAAACTATGAGCCAAGCATTGTTATTCCTACACAAAATTCGGCCTTTCTTTCGGCGATCGTGAGGATAAGTTCATGTAGCGCTAAACAACCATCACGATGAACCTCACGTGACGGCCTCACCTGTCAGGTGCAAACCTGCCCCGTAGCAGCATGTCGTGTCGGGACCAATTAAGCCGCACCATCGCTCCATATCTTCCCTTTACTGCAGTGGCAACACTCTCGCTATCTTGATCTTGACTGCTCGCTCTCGCGCACCACAGCACCCAGTCATGCAGTGACTTGTATCCGGCGTCGTATTCAACACATAATCTCTTAAACGGGTATTCATTGCTTGAGGTTGGGAGGAGGGCGTTGCGCGTGGAAGGAAAGTCTATTCTGTATTTCTTTTATTTTTACTGCTGCAGACGTAGTTGAAATTGGTTGATATTTTATCTAGGCTTCATGTTACGTACGCGCTTGCAGCTGGGAACGATTTTTTAGTTGAATTATTTGAAATTGCTTCTTTTCCGGGTAATGTACTGCTTAGTGAAAATCAACAAACTAATTGCTGTTATCTACGACGTTCGAACCGAGAGACACCTGGCATAAAAAATCCAAAGTCATTGAAATGGTCCACGAAGTATTTCGAACTAATATGGTAAGTTGATAAAACGTGAAAAACTTTTTTAATAGTTAGAGACCATCGCTGCCGCTTTTTTGGCTTTTTACTGCGTTCACTACCTTGAATACCCTGAAGATTCTTCGGACGAGGTCTAGGTACCGTTCTTCACGCCCCTCACCTTGTGCAGAGGTAATGTTGCATTCCGTTCCTGACCACTGGAATGGCTAGTAGTGAAGTATCCCTACATTGTGCGTAATCGCTTACAACTGTTTTCTCTGGCACTTTCAGTAAGTATGCGTCCAATAAGTATTTAAACATCACAGTTTCAATGCCGCTAGCGTTTTGATTGCGACGGGGCATTTTGTTGAACAATCTCGTACTCCGGACGCTCTGGCGTCAAGCTCGCCATTCTGTGTACGTTCATCCCTGTGCGTGCGTTCAAGTAAGCTTTCTTGCCGCGCCACATCCACCAGAAGCACTGCAATAAGCACTACCTAACCATACCTTACCTAACCTTACCTAAAATATCCTTACCTAACCTAACATAATCTGTGATACAGCGAGCAGGCACAGCACACGAACTTGAACGCCCCCTGCACGTACAACGTTGCCCGTACACAAACGTACATAGCGCATGGCGAGTTTGACGCCTGTGCCCCCCGGACAGTGAAGCTATTAGAATACTTCGTGGCTATTGCTCCACTGCCGTTTTTGATCGGAATTCACATTTCACAAGTGCCATCATTACGGTCCGCATATTAGGTAAGAATTCGCAAAATGACATTTACTGCAATTCCTTCTTAAATTTTTCAAACATATACATATGATCGCGTAGTGCATGCTCGAATCTCTGTTGAATGAGCACATTTGCAGGTGGGGGCAATGCTTCGTAATAACAATTTATTTCTTGCATGGCTCAAATTTTAGCTGTGAACGATCTCCGGACACCCTCGAGGCCCTCTAGGTCTCTCCGTTTGCTCGAACAAGACATTTTTTTATAAATTTCATATTTCATTCTATCCTTATAGACTGAACTATGTAACAACAAAGTATATGCAAACAGTTCATAATAAATCAGATGATTTGAGCATCATCTTACTCCAATAACGCCATTGAACTTTGATAGGTGTAGCATGGTGGGGGGCAGTGATTGGCTTATAATGCTACAACTGACTTCTCGGCAGCCATGTACAGTTTTGAGATGTAAATTACGCTGACTTTTTCGCTGAAATAACTTTATTTAAAAATTCTATCCCCATTCAGGTATCTTATTTCCTCTATGCAAGTTTTGCATCCTAGTCACGGAATCTACTTGGGAGCATAAGGTAGACCATAAATCTCAGGTGTTTGAGAGTTGAGTTTACTCGTTATATTTTATGTAGATTACCCTTTTTCCATGGGAATTACTCATTCCATGCTCTGGAGATTAGACATCCTGAGTAACGAGAATCATACCTCTTGCATGAATCCCATAACAAACATAGAAAGAATGATCTAAACGACAGGATGAGCAATCCAGAGGACACACGATGTATAATCCTCATAACGTACTATGAGTAATCTCCATAAAATAGGATGAATAAACTTAACTGTTAAAATCCCATGGTTTGGGGTCCATCTAGTGTTTCCGAGCAGACACTGGGGCTCGGCGGAACTGTGTAGGTTATCCGGCCTTCGTGACGTA
Organism: Parhyale hawaiensis; assembly: GCA_001587735.2. Lineage (NCBI taxonomy): Eukaryota > Metazoa > Arthropoda > Malacostraca > Amphipoda > Hyalidae > Parhyale > Parhyale hawaiensis. The sequence goes on from LQNS02278171.1 coordinate 6,700,121, forward strand.
TTTCTGCACCCGCTGTAATTTTTTTTTACAGTTTTCTGCTCTGTCTGCACTTCCATCCTCGCTGTTCTTCTGAGCACAGATTACCATTTTTTGCCTACTCAACATCTCCTCCTTCTCTTCTCCCGGAAAACCGTGAAGTGATAGAATAGGCGCCATCTAATATGTGTAGAAATTGGTGCAATAATAATGATGATAATAAGATAATGGTACTCCTCAGGTGGCATAGGTTGGGCCATTGGGTGAAATTAGCATTAATTCGCCCATCCTATGGTATGGAGAGCAGCCCCCCCCCCCAGAATCAAGAAGACCTCATAGGTTACCTACCTTAACCGTCTGTGTTTCGTGGCCTCTTTGTTTCCTGCCATTTCCATCAGTTTGAGATTCGTTCTTTCTCTTTTCTTTTATCATTGCTTTCTCATGCCCGTTTATCCTCTGTGGGAACACCTTCGTGCATAGACTACGCGTTTCTATCGACTTACTGTACCTATGCTCCTTATTTCTTCGTTTATTGGATGGCCTATCGCAGTGGAGACAGAGGCTTGAACTATTCTACTTATATAAAATAAAGCAAGACAACGTTAGCAAAACATTCAAATTGCCCTTGAAACTAGGGTTTCCTCTTTATCATGACCAAAATTTGGTCGTAATAGTGCTTGCTGACAGTAATAATAGTTTCTGTAATTTTCTTGAAGATCTGTTCGCAACTTTTTGACTTATGTTCGGCCAAACATTCTGACATACAATAGTCGAACACTTAAGCGGAAGAATCAATTTTCACCATAATTTGGTCATGTGTATCTTTTCCTATTTCTAGCAATTTCTACAAATTTCATCAAGATCCGTTCATTACATTTTGAGTTTCATTGCTGCTAAGCATAAAATCAGTCCTAGGGAGAAACAAACTGATAAACAGCTCATCACAAACTTTAGTCATTTGCTCTTCGTAACATTTTCCAACAATTTGTGCAAATATCATAAAGATCCGTCAATAACTTTTGAGTCATGTTACCAAGAAAACCATAGGCACCCAAACAAGCAAACGTTTGTACCGATCTTCACCAAAAGTTAATCGTCTGTTCTACCTAACATGCCTAGCAATTCCTGTAATTTTTTTAAAAATCTGTAAATAACTTTTTGAGCTATATTTCCAAAAACAAAATAGGCAGACAAACAAGCAAAATGTAGATCGGATCTTCACCAAAAGGTTATAATCTGTTCCACCCAACTTGCCAAACAATCAGTATAAATTTCGTGAAGATCCGCCTATAACTTTTTGAGTTACCTTGGTGACAGACAAAATAGGTTCACAGACAAACACCATCAAAACACAACCTCCTTGGCTCAGGTAGTAATAGTTAGAACATTGTATTTTTAACAAATATATTATTATCGACCATGCGAGCTGCTTGTACTTACAACAATGTCCTGCGTCATCCACGTTTTGCTCTCCACAAGTACAGATTTCTACCTGTCTTACATGTACGCGATTGACGATAACTGTAAGTTGAATTGTTCTAGAATGTAGTTTTAATCGCGAATCTGATCATTTCCCAATATTCAATGCAATGATTCCACCTCCAGATATGTTTAGAGGCATACATTATCATATTATGTTCTAAATGTCAAGTGCGGAGCCGCAGATGCCGCGATATGAAACTCAAGAAGTACGAATGATCGAAGATTCTATTTTCTATTTTTAGCTTATTTCTGAACTCCAAAATTTATGTACCATAAGTGTAATCTTGGGCATAGTATTTTATCATTGTTTTCATTATTTATTAGTTATACTTCTAGTTATTATTAGTTATATTATTATTTATTAGTTATAATCAATATCATACGCTGTAGCTGTACCTTGCGTTTCTAATTATTTTGCAAATGATTTTTCGTGTTACCAAAGATATTGTTCTGTTTAAGTGCTTTAAATAAGAGGGAAAATGTCAGTGAAATTTATTCACAACCCTGCGTATTGCGGTTGACTGAGATGTGCGTGTCTCAGTACATCAGTAATAAAATGTCTCCAAGGACACCGTTGTCCCTTTGTATAAACAGTAATTATTCATTCAATAATATTATTTATGAAGAAATTAAAAACTTGAACCATTTATTTATGTTTATTCAAGTGAGAAATCATATTTTTAGGGATACAAATCATTTACGTGGATGAAGACTGCAAACGATTGAGTCTAAAAAAATAATAGTTTTGCTTGTCACAGTGGAAGTCAGCTAATGTCAAATTGGAACGTTGATGGGCCAAGAGCTAAGTACAGTTGCAAGTACATTAGCTATACATAGGAGCTACTAAAATTAAAGATACATCTAGTTTTACACGGTTTGCTAATTAATTTTCTATTAACTCATAAACGTAAGCCGTCAACTTTTTTTACATTGATAGCGCTGTTCCGTAAGGGAGAAAAGTGTTTACGTTTGGTGTTAATGGATTCCTCTGCCATGTCCTACCCTGAGGCACGACGGTACCAGCTCTCTCTAGTCTATCGCTCTCTCTTTTTATTAGTCCCTGTCGCAATAGACGGCACTGCCAGAGAAGAGTCTCCCCTGCATGGCCCAGTTCTCTTCTTGCCCTCTTGCCCAACAGAAAACTTCAGCTTAATGCCCGTTTTGAATGTATCTGCTTTCTATTATTATCCATCCTTGATGGGCTTAGGCATAACAAAGAGGTAATGTTAGTGTCGTCCCATCTGGATGAGAGATCTTCTTTATGCTTCCCTATGATGGCGCAAGTTTTTGCTGCTCTGCTGGAGGCCGGTGATGACGTCAGCAGAAGAGGGGGGCAGGAGGGAGCAGGGCTGTCTGCTGCCAGCGTACTCGCGGGCCCGAATTTTTAGGGCTTCCTTCTAATTCTTTGTGCGCCCCCTGCCAATGCTGCTTGGTTTAACCGGAAGTAGTATTTTATCGATGTAAAATTTCTTGCTACCCTCACTCAAGTGGCAGTTGCCCAGTGTGTATTTCATTCTACAGTTCAGTTGTGTTTTTTTACGGGAAGCGATTTTCCTCTGTATCGAAAAAAAATTCATTCGTTTTACCGAAAGTACTTCTTCATATCAGCGGAAGCGGTATTCTCTAGTACCAGGAATAGTAGTACTTTGTGTTGGAAGATATATACTTTTGTACTTACAATTGCAATAATTTATACTGAGAACTTATATGTTTTCGTACTGATTAATAGGTACCTTCTACCGCAAAGTAGTAGCCTCGCACTGGAAGTGTAGTCTATTGCGCTGGAAACGAACATTTATCTTACAGGAATATTTTCATATAAATTGGAGCAATTTTTTTTTTCTAGATATAGCTTTCTTTTGTACTAAAAGAATCGGTATTCTGTTGTATCCAAGTAATAACGTAAGTTAAGATCATGCTACTTGCGGCGGCGACTTTGGCGATGACTGTGCGGCTTGTTAGGTTAGGTATTTTAGGGTTAGGTCAGGCACATCAGGTTAGAATAGGTTGAACGACGTACGTATGTGAGCTAGGACTGGCTAAGAAAGCGTAGATTAGGTTCTGTTCACGGTAACTGCAATGACCGCCACGAAACTGCCGCCGAAATGGCCGCCGAACTAAGTCCTGTCAAGTAATATTCTTTTCTGTAATCACTGTTTTTTCTGTTCTCCTGGATAAAATATTCTCTTAGATTATAATTTATTTGTTCTCATCTCATTGGGTTCGTAGTATGTCGCTTTATCCTAGTTAACAATATGCCTCTGCTGGAATATTTACTCGTAGAGATAATGTAAATTAGGTGCATAATTAAGGCTACTTAACTAACATGCAACAGTAACTAACTCAACGGCTACAGTCTTCTTTCTAGGACGACGACACTCGACTTGTGACTAATGCCGAGGCCACACTATGTAGCCGCACGCTTAACTTGATGAGCGGCCGTTCAACTCGTCTGTTGTTCATGTTATGGGCTTACTGTGTATTAGTGATGGGTCGGATGTCATTTTTTGGACATCCGCCGATGCAGATGCATGTGCGAATGTTGTCATCTTGACATCCGCGAATGCAGATGTCAGTAAATGTGCGGATGTTCCGCAGTGGCGGATGCGGATACAAATATTCGCCCCATCACAAGCGCACACACCCCCTCTCACGGCAGTTTATACAACAATTGGAGGGGGAAAAATTAGACAGTGCTTTGTAGACAGCGACAGCACTTGCACACTTCAATCCAAACGAGAATTTGCAGTTTTCAGCACTATGGATGAGCTAAGTGTACAGTGATAAACCTGCGCATCCGCGCCTCATTTGCTGCGGATTTCACAGTTCTGATATCCGCGGATGCTATTGCGGATGTTACCTTCATAGCATCCGCGGATGCAGATGCGGATGCGGATATCAAAAGAGGTGTCGATGTTCCGCGGTTGCGGATGCGAATATTCGCTCAATCACTACTTTGTATCTCATCGGGGAGACATGCGAGCGCAACCTTGCCTCATAGAGTGAACGTGTGATTATATTATTAGATTAGATTAGATAGGCGGCAGTAGACGAACCAAAAGGCCCATTCCCAAAGAGACACGTACCGGGACTTACACCCCGGCCCTCTATGAGCTATTACCATGGCACCGGCATAAGGCATATTCGATTCTCCCAGTTCTATAGGGGAAATGTAGGACAATCAGCATTGATTTGCCCGGAACTTGAATCGTGAGCATTGAATTCAGCGTTTCGGATCGATATTTTAGCGCATTAATTACAAACCAATTACGCTTTGACATCAATGCCTGACGTTGTATCCAAAGCGGCGAAATATTAAGCTTTGTCAGTTTAAAATCCAGATAAGTTAAAACAAATGGAATTAAATGATCTCGATTGAAGGTTGCAGGCAGATCGATCCACCAACACGATCTGTAGGTGGGTGCTTGATTGCAGTAGCCGTGGAGGAGGAGGAGGGGGGAGAAGACCCAGGCCATCTCAGGGTTACAGACTGTGAGTCGGAGTGGCAAGGAATCAAGAATCTTACAACTACAGCTGCTAGGAGTCAGAGCTGGAATAAATGGCCGATTCTAACTTTCAAAGTCTGATTTTAGAATATTTTATTATTTTATACTTGAAAAATTCATAAAAAATTCAGGTCCCGCAACTTGTAAACGATGGAAAATGATATTGCAAAATGCCAAAACTTAGCTTTTTAACTGAATCTACGCGTATATTTGTGGTTGTGAGTAGTCAACCTAAGTTTATGTAGCTAGGTAAATGTTAATTCTTTGAACAATTTTATAATTTATTCAAAATCTCAGGTCTCCAATAATGCAGACTTTGTAGGGCGCCAGTGCCATTGTCAAATATACCTTCTTTCACTTCGCCTATGGGTATGCATTGGTAGTTAGTGAGTAATTGCTTATTTATACAGTGTTGCTGTAAACTAATGGTGTTAAGGAGTCAGAGCAGGGAGTGGGACTTGCAGGAATCTTAGAGATCGGGGTAGGACCTTGGGCAATCCCACACCGCAACCCTAGTTTCTTTTTTTTCTGGGAGTGAGCTTCATGTCCTTTTCAGAACCAATTTATGAGATAAACTCAAATACTATTCATTGTTCTTGAATCGTTATTATTTACTGACCAGAGTACTGTTCTTTAAATTATGGGCACCCTAATTGTTACCTTAGCTGCTTATAAGCTTTGCAACATCTTTCATAGTACCCATTTTGCTTCCTTCCATTTTATACTACTGTAAAGTTTTTATTCTATGTTCTCATCTTTCCCAATTTGCTGTAACCATAATCTTGGATGAGCACACCCCTGTACATGGGTTCCACGTGTCTGTCCACCTACTATACGTGTTTCATTCTTTGTTGCTCACCACATTTTGTCTACGGATCCTTAAACTAACGCTCAGTTTAATCTAATATTTAATTCCGTGTTGGTTGTCATTTGTATCTGATAAAAATGTTTTGTATTACAATATTCATGTGGATTGATATACGATTGACAAAGTAATATGCTATTCCAGTTGACCGCTGTTGCGTTGTGTCGCAAACTGTTCAATATAAAAATGCATCGTTCCTGAGTTCTCTGATATCGTCGAGCGATATGAATAGGTGATGAGAGTCCTCTAAATATCTGTACAGGCGTTCAATAAATATTTACAGAAACTCAATTAATATTTCACTTGAGCAAAATAGATGCAGTGGCAGGCATGTTACGTATCCAGGGAATTTGTAACTTTTATATCTATTAAGCTCGCGTAATTTGTGTCACATTTTGCGTAACAATTTCTCATTAAAATGATTTCGCTTTCACTCGATTGGGTTCATAACTAACGGAAATTCCTTATACTTTCGAAGTCACAGCTCAGTAGATCTTTTTCTTTTCCTAGCTTACTTTGCTATCATCTTTGTTAATACTTTTATTTATGCTTTTTTTCGATATAATGTTATTCTCTCTCTCGGCTTGCTCGCTCATCGCTTTCGAGGCGGTCATCCAGATACCCGGGCTTCTTTGTTCACTAGGCATAGCAAGTTTGTGTAAGCTACGTGGATATCGTTGTCGTGGATGAGATGTCCCATATATATTACAGTAAAGTGGATTATTAAATGAATCGAGTTCTTCCGATGTTTAAATGTTCTGATATTTTTGGGTGAGTAAAGATTGTTGTACTCGTAGTTGACTGACTTACAGAGTCATCGCAAGTCACTGAAATGCATAGGAAATATGTAAAATTATGTATATAATTCCATCAATGTCCTATACTACATCTGTAGAAGATGTCTAAGCTGTTCTTCCATAGTTCACAAGCAAAAATTCTCTGTGAATACTTGAGGCCCATAAACATGAAAAATATATTTAACCTTTTAAATTATATTACTCGTATGATATGTTTCATGTCCCTGCAATGCTGTTATTGGCTTAGCTGCACTATTGTTAACACTTAAAATGTTCCAGTTTAGCAGCTGACGAAGATAAAAATACGCAGGACCATATTAACAATATAATATCAACTTTATACCTCTCGCCTTTTTTTTTCCAAAGCCGCTCCAGTATGCGTTGAGCTGGCGAAGTCGAAATCGATTATGTTTGTTCCAGAAACACTGAGTATATGTACATACCTACAATATGTGGATCCATACATATAACGATATTTATATGTATTTATAGGACGTTGCAGTTCCAAAACATAATAGGTTCTTTGCTACAACTTGTAAACTAAAGAAGATACAAAACATTTGCTAAATATCCGTTAAGTGCTTCAACGAGTTTATTTTGCAATTAATGGAGTAAAAAAAATTTAGTGCTCCGTAAATATTTAAAGACGAAAAATTTTTAGCGTCACGTTCATAACACCAACAGAATTTAAAATTGCGTGCGTATCACTCATTCTCATCGTTATATTTTCGCAATTAGGCTACGATGGAAATGGGAACCCTATGAGCTTGCATAAATTGAACACATGGAGATGAACAAGGTGTTTGTTTTGCTTTCATTCTAAAATTTTGATGAACTGGTTGAATGAATAACAACGGAAGTAACCAGTACCGAATGCCAATTTAAGAATCTCTCTTACTTCTCCTGTTCTCTTGCTGCCCGAGCGCTCCCCTGTACGTAAAACAAAGTCTGAGCCTGCGCTGGTAAAAGTACGTCGAACTCACTGTCTTGTGTCTACTAGTCGTTAATTAGTATAATAACGGGGGATAATACTTATGCATGTATGATTCTAGCAACATTTCAACAGTTTGGCATCGAAGTTTGCCAGCTAATGAAATTCTTTTCTACCCTCTGAAAGATGGAAAAATACATAACATGGAAAAGTGCGTTCATGACACCCGCACTGTACCATACATCCAAGTTTATGTCTTCGGTATATGTTCATCTTCATATCTGACAGATTAAAATGTTTTTGCTGATCTTTGAAATCATACAAATAGAAAAGACGTTGAGCCGTGTTGATAGTATAAGTACTGTAATTTTCATAGAGACATGTCTGAAGAAAGCTTTGTTTCATTGCTGACTAGCTAAAATGATACATAACTAGAGACTACAGTTGAAGAACTGAGGAATATACAGAGGTCATAGATATAATATAAGCAGCACTCAACGCCACCTAAGTAATGAGTACTGTACTTGGACTGGTTAGCTGACTGGCTAAATGATACCTTATTAGTCTCTGAAATATGAAAAAAGAGCAGAATCGATTGGATGAAGTAGATGGCTCCAGCAACACCCCATGTCTACAAGATATTGGCAAGGGCTTGGTTGGCTCTGGGCCGCCCAGCCACCTCTTCAAGTGCTGGCTATCAGCTGAGGGACTCGCCCGGGTCTATTGAACTGTACGACAACTGCGCCGCCAAATAACTGCACTGCGGCACAATCCAAAACGTTTGCTCCAGACGTTCGACATCAAAGAGAGTTGGAGAGTTCACGGCGATGATTTTTTTCATTCTTTCTTTGCTTCTGCCGCCTCTGATTTCCAACTCTAGTTGGCCCGAAAGCTGCTACGGCGATGCTATCGATGAGTTTTTTTACTTTCGCTTCTTTTGCCCGTATCATCCATCGATAAGTAGCTGTCATTTGGCACTTTAACGAAATGAAAACTGAAACAATTCCTTCTGGAGCTGAAGTTTGAATTAGGTTTTGTTGTAAGTATTTTTTGCTTCAGCCGCTGGGTGTTCCTCGCTGCGGCGCTTTTCTTGGCAGAGCTCGCGTTTGCAGCGCTGCATTAATATGCCAAGTCGCATTTTTCTAATGGCCAGCTTCTATACGAGGCAGGCGCGACGCGCCCGTTTGGCACCGGAAGGGAAGTCTTTTTGATGCACAAGTTGAGCCCTCATTCGTTGCGGATGTCGCCTTTGTTATTCTGGCACACAGTGATCTGATGAATGAAATTTCGACCCCTTTCCCTTTTGTATCAAGTACACTCTTCATTGTCCGTTAGGGTTGCAATAAATTCCAAGCTGTTTCAATTGTCATTGGTCTCGTACTTTCTTGTTTTCTTTCTTTTATCGCGAAGAAATATTTTTACTTTATCCGCGAATTTTACATTGGTTACTACGTTTTTATTTACTTAGTGCAGGAAATGATAAACTATCATATGTAAATGTAATTAAATCTCCCGAAACTCTTATTTTTGAAGTGTTTAGCGAGTAGCTCCTTCTTCACAGTCTATCCATATTTTTCTTAGTGACTTTTCTTGTACTGCTTACTATATCTAATAAATTGCCTCCTTTTGCAGAATGTCACTGTAAGTAACCCCAAGTGTGCCGTAGTCTCGCCACCTTCTGATAAATAGTGAGTTAGAAGTGTTCGCTTCTGACAGCAGTGTTGCGCGAGTCTTTTGCTGTCGCTTGACTCTTTCCAGTGTTATTTCCAGTGTTTTTTTAGTCTTTTGCTATTTTTAACTCTTTTCAGTGCTACGCGAGTCTTGTACTGTTGTTTACCCAACACTTTCTAGCGTTATGCGAGTCTTTTGCTGTCGCTTGACTAACTCTTCCCAGTGTTGCGTGATTTTTTCACTGTCGTTTAACTGACTTCCCAGTGCTGCGCGAGTCTTGTGCTGTTGTTTGACTAACTCTTCCTTGTGATGCGCGAGTCTTTTGCTGTCGTTTGACTAACTCTTCACAGTGTTGCGCGAGTCTTTTGCTGTCGTTTGACTAACTCTTCACAGTGTTGCGCGAGTCTTTTGCTGTCGTTTGACTAACTCTTCACAGTGTTGCGCGAGTCTTTTGCTGTCGTTTGACTAACTCTTCCCAGTGTTGCTGGCAGGAAGCTGCGAAAGCCGCACTCTTGACTGCCTGGTTGCTAGAGCCTTTTGTTTGCGTATGACCAGCTGTTTCTAGTGTTACGGGCGCCTCCTGCAATCGTTGACTATCTCGTCAAGTGTTGTTTTTTATGCTCATTTTTGTCTAAGTGGCCTCTGTTGCTTTCCTTGTTCATGTTTTGACCAACTCGTTCCGTTGTAGCAGGGGTCTCTTGCTAGCTTTTTGACTGTCTCAGCTGAACGTTAACTCTTTCTCAACAGTTATATCTGCAGCAGCATTTTATTCTAAACTATTGACAATTGATGCTGCATTTTTGTTTTATCAGCAAAACCATATTGTAAAATCATATAATGAATGTACCGCTGCCAAAGAAGAATGCAGCCTGTCAAATCTGAAAAAGGCATTTTCGACATTAACAAGCGTACTCGTCTCAGCCGCTGCGGGGGTCACTGAAGACTTTTCTTCTCGTATCGACTATAACTCGTCTCATTGGTGCAGGTGTTTTTCGCTATCCTTTTGATAACCTCATCACAGCGTTGCAAGAGTCATCCTTCCGTTTCATTTTACTAACTCATCCAAGTATTGCGATTTTTTTCCTTTTGCTGTGACTTAACCGAGCCCCCGAGAAATTCGCAGCTGTAATTTCCCAGTCAGTTTAACGAACTCCTGCTTTAGAATTAGTTCATTGAATTCATTGATGCTAACTTTTCGACGTGAGATGGATTCCGAATCTTGACGAACTAACTTGTCGTTGTTGAGGCTACTGAGTCGGTTTATATATTTTTTGTTTTCCTTTTGCATCTCTGCAATGCAGTAAGTTTTGCTTTGGCGGGGTTGCGGCATTATTCTTATGCCACCGCTGTTATCTATCATCTGCAAGGTTATAACTAGTAAGTCAAAAAATTTTCTATATAGTCACTGCAAGAAATTAACCTCACAGAAAACTGCCCCTAGTGTTTTCTTCAAACAGTTTAGAATGAGCTTTTTCTGTTTTCGTTTTTTATAAATGGTTTTTGTTGCTGTATCCAGTGTCCAGTCACTTGTACCTGACTATTCTTCATTAAATATACTCTATGTTGTGAAACAATAGCAACGGTGGTAGCATCTACCCTAGAATAAATTAGGAGTAACGCACTATAGGAAACTGGTTCCTAGTTTTACTTTTCCTCTAGGTGCACAAAAGCGTGAGGTTCTATAGACCGAGGAGCAGTAATAGCAGTAAGGGGGGCCGGACTTCAGCCTTTCAAAAGTTACGTATTCGGCATAAAAGAGTATGGCAGGTTGTGAAAAACTTTCAGAAAATTGGTGCTACACGCAGCCGGAGTGGCCAAACCTGGAAACGGCTTGTTTGTACTCCGTAAATTGTCAAGAACACTTGGAGGAAAAGTTGTGATGGGTCAATGTCATTCATCTGGAAAACTGACTACAGCAGCGATGTTGAGTCTAATGCCGGTGCATCAGTATGGTGATCAGGATACGAGACTCATAATTATATCACAAGATCCTCAGTTAAATGCATCACATGCTGCCTATTTGGTGTTTACGATTAATTAAATGTCCATACTGAGTTACCCTTGTATTTATATAAGACAAATTGAAAAACTGCAGCTGCTGGAATTGTTTCCGTCTACATATATTTCGAACGAGCAAATGCAGAATTGTGTTAGCTATAGCTTCGGTTTTGGTGTCCTTCCGTTCTTCCATTTTTTTCTAAAATCATGCTGCGCTTGTTCCTGCCTTCAATGTTCTTCTGTTTGTGGTTTCCAGTCTGGTGGAAGTGCAAAACTAACGGTTTACGTAACTCTGGTGCGAATTCCTGACACTGATACCAAAGTCGTAGCTAAAACAACGATATCATCGCCCATGTTTACCTAGTGGAATAAATTCACCCAGTGCCGCAGCCTCCCGGCATTGGACACCGTCGTCTGGCTATATTACGGCAGTCTTCCCATGTGCAGTTGTACCTAACCCAACTTGTAGGCTAATCTCGGTCTTGAATGTTAAAGGGGAGTGCAATGTCGTATGCAAGTGCTGCGGCCACCGCACTGCTTTTGTTGCTTACGTAACTGGTATTATGCTCCTGGTGTTACTAGTGCCAGGCTGTGTTACAAGAACCACACTGGTTGTATCATTGGGGAACCAGACTCCTGGTGTTACGGGCGCCAGACGGTTTGTGTTACGATTACCACACGGCTTTCGTTACATGGTAGGGGTAGTTACCACTCATTAGAACAGCCCAACTAATGTGCAACATCTTTGAATATCAATAATTTGCAATATTTGTGTTGGTATGTAATTTCATGTTCGAGAATGTTGATAACGACCTATATTATAGAAACGTCCAATTTTAAATTGGCATGTTTCTTTAAATCGATCGTTTTCACTCTAATCTTGATTTTTTATAATGTCGTCTTTTGCAACCTATCCTCATAAATAGACCCCTGCTGTTACGGTCTCCGGCTTGCAGGTATTAATATCACTACAATGCTTATGTTACTGCCACAAAACTCCTGGTGTCACCAGTGCCACGCCTCTTGTATTATGGTGTTGTGATCACCACACTGCTTGCGTTACGAACACAAGACTCCTGGTGTTACGAGCACCGCACTGCTTGTGTTATGGGCACAAAACTACTTGTGTTACCAGCACCAGTTTACTTGCGTTACGGACACAAGACTCCTGGTGTTACGAGCACCACACTGCTTGTATTACTGGTTCAAAACGCCTGGTGTTACGACCGCCAAATTCCCAGTGCCACACTCCCACCAAACGCCCGGTGTTACAGTTCCAGAAAACACACCACTGCGCCGTTTGGCTGCTCCTGGAGCGACTAGAACGCCTTCTATTGCTATAATTTAGGGAAAGGGCCATTGCTTCTCCGCTTTCAGTATCAGGGCCTCGCTAGTGTCGCATATTTTACAGAAGCTATTTTACGGTCGACACAGATTAAATTATCTTGGTGCCTGATCCTCTGCAGCTCCGAACACTTTACCTCTTGTCTCTGCAAGCGTTTGTTATTTACTTCGCTCTCCAGGAAAGTGCGGTACGATATAGAAATTAGTGTCAAGAAAGGTTAGCTTTAGGTCTACGTTACTTTTCCATGTATTTCTATGTAAATATAGCTGCAGTATATGTGTGCGTTATCTATTTATGCAGTGTATTTCATACACCATTATCTCCAGTAGCTCTTCTTGTTCTTCATTACGCTCTCACGGCTATAGCAACGATTTACATCATCTCAAAAATAATGTCAAGATGTGTTAGCTTTGTGTCTGCAGTTAATCATGTATTTTGTATATTGAGAAATATATGTGTGAGTAAGAAAAGGATGCGGCATAATTAGCAGAAACAATTGAAAGTTTCATGAAATAGGTATTTCACGAACAAATGTATTTTTGTTTTCTAAATGTACAATGAATACCATTTTGTTTCATTCCGTTTTGTAAATTAGCTACATCAACCGTTGTTGTCCACAGAGTGTCAAAAGTTCACCATGACCCGACGAGTCATTCCATATGGAATGGCAACAATTACATGTGAAATAACAACAGTTCCATATGGAATGGAAACAAATCTATGTCGAATTACAGCAATTCCATTTGGAATGGAAACAGTTCTGCATGGAATAGTAACAATTTCGGGACGAGCTGTCAATAAAACAAGTGGCTCTAATTTCAAAAGAAGAATATGGAATACTTCTGTTCGTTCTTTATTTTAGTTTATTTTTATTAAGTCTTCAACTATGTCAGCTCCTTTTACCGTACTTGATATTCCATGACACCTTTTTCCGTGGTAGTGTGTTCATTTAGAACGTTAGCGAAACCAGTTCTTGCCTTTCCTAACCTTCCACAGGGGTGAACGTTTTAGTGGCCCACTAACTCCAATTCAGTGGAATATATATTTAGATACATATTCCTATATATGTATAATATTAATACAAAATCAGTTCTTTCAGTCTGCAAGTGTATTCTTAGCTTATTTTCTTCACTCGGCGATCGTTGACTGTGTCTGAGATTACATGGCATGCTTGGTGTACTGCTTGCCCCTTAGTTTTACGTCTCATTTTCTTGAAGAGGAAGAGTGAAACTCAAAATATTATTTTAAATAAATCCCTAAGTTGCTCGGAATACGTTTTGAAAGAAAGAACAAATTACAGTAGTTGGACAACTTACGAGCAAGTAAGTTTGCCATAAGAAGTTGGTAAAATTTCTCTCACAGGCTCACAGAAAGAAAACGTACGAACTTAAGAAAACATTTTAGGGGGAGCCAACTGAAAATCAATTTAATATACTGTGATTCTACGTCTTCAACTCCCCGTATCTTGCATTCATGTATCAATTGCTATTGATATCAGGATGAAGCAGAAAATTTGATGAAAGCATGCGCGGCAAATTGATATTTTGATGTGAACAAATTGTGAGATCATAGTTCAAATGAGGAGCTACGGCATCGAAATTTTGAACGAATTAGAAGTATCGATAGATTGAGGTCGGGCGGATTGGTGGATTTACGGTTTTAATTATTCATCTTGATGTTCATTTAAATTTTCACGAAGAGCTATATTTGCGTTTTATTTCACCAAAAATGTTGCAGAGCGATGGATATGTTTAGTTTGATGTTCATGGTACAATAATTTTTTCAGAGTTGCACTCAGGGCGAAGTCGCTGATGTAATGAATTGCAGTGATGTAGATAGGTATCTTTACTACTTAAAAGTACTTTGTGGGATATATACTACCGCAAACATTCTAACTACAATACAGACACCATTGTCCATGAGTTTTTGGTTCAATCTGTAATGTACTAGGAAAAAAAGCTGAGCATTAGGAACCCTGTTTTGCAAAGGGCAGCAACAACTTACAAGACCAGTGCCACTACTCATGCTTTAACTGCTGCTTTAAAACTCTGATCCGATATGAAGCAAGGCCTCTGACTGGACTCTAGATAGTCAAATCGAGTGCTTAATTCTCTATGGAAAGCATAGGACAGCAACACAGAGTTTGTGAAAGTTGGCACCTCAGTGGTGTCTATTGTCCCGTATTGCCTAATACCCCTCTTAGGCCGGGGCCCCACAGAAGGCAACTAGCGACGCAATGCGATTTTCTGCCGCCACGGTAGCTGCATGCTTCCGTTCTCAGCTCTAACACCTTGTGTCGCTCGTTCGATTCCCCGTGAGGCACACGAGCTCTTTGCAGATCTTGGTGTGCTGACTCGGCAGTTGTGTGTGCATGCTCGGNCCCGAGGGCGACTGCGACTACACTTGCTCGTCTGGGGCCAGTGGGCCTATACCCGCAGCACAAACCAGTGCATGTGGGTTTCCCATGTGAGGGTGTGGTCTAAGTTGACTTTACCTTTACCTTTACGCCAGTCGTGTTGCAGCAATGCACGGGTGTTGCGGCGGTGGGGACAGCTGTACCCTCCGTTACATTTTGTCGTGCAACAAATTTGTCGCGTTTCACGTCGCTTGTCTCTTAGGTGGGGCGGCGGCCTTACGCTACAGCACAGCAAGCCCTCAAAGTCCCATCTCGCTCTGTCGGGAGCATCATTGCATAAATCCTGTTCCAGTATATCGTCCGGCGCTCCAAAGCTGCCGTGCAATCACAACGATATGCGATCCTGCGGTTTGCGTGTCCCTTCTACCGCCGTCTGTCGATAATGCGATGATGTAGAGCGTCGATACAAGTGCGCTGGCTCTGTTCTGTAGTTACTTCAAGATTCAGTGCGTGAGGTCGTATGAGTCTGTCGATGCGATACCAACGGGCAGTCTTTATTACTAGACTACTCAAGTGTGATAGCGATGACGTCATTTGGTAATGAAAATTGGTAATTTGAGACTCTTGTAGGTATTGTTCGTACCTAAGTGAGGTATTTAAGAAAGCACACAATAATTTAGTTAACTTGAGTTTTTGTTGCCAAATATCACGACGAGCTTGGAACGTGTTATTTGATATTGGATAATGCTAGATTTAGTGATGGTTGTCTCATATGGTGTACCTTCCATTGTAAATGTTGATCCATTCCAGCCTCGCTATAGAGCCACTTAACCTATATGCATGTTAAATATTTTCGTTCATTGTTATTGTGTAGCAAAAATATTTTCCTCAAGAATTATTTCGGCGATGATAGCTGTAATAAAAATAACTGTTAATGAGTATTTTCTATTGAGACCTATCTATGGAATATAATTTTGATTCCTCAAGCTCTTTCACTGACTGATTTGAATTATGAGTAGAGACTTGTACTTTTCAGATAGTAATTGTAACCTATGTATGAAATGTATGAATTTCGTAATCAGTATTCCTGCAACACCAACTTTTTCATGGTATCACTATGAGACTATATTTTGGATTTGGATGGAATATGTAGTAGGCTATTAGCCAAGGGCTTGGAAGAATGCACAAATACTTTCTGGTCAATTTTTAACGTGCATTTGTACTCATTTGTCTGCGCCTTACCGTAAAAAACTTCCATGTACAAGCTATGAACTTTGATAAATAAGTTTGTAAAAAGTTTTATCGTCAAGCTATGCACTCTGGTGAATAAGTTTGTAAGAAAGGTCATCGTTAAGCTATTCACTTGTGTGAATAAAAGTTATACGTATACTTCATCAGTGCTTTGCTAGTAGATTCATTTATTGTATTGAATCTTTCTTTTCCGTACCATATGTCAGGAGCATCATTAGAGCCGTGCGAGTGTTCATTCAAAGGTCGTTTTCTCATTTCCTCGCGTCTTGTCTCTAAATATGCGCACAAAAACATCTCCGTCTTCATTGTCAGATGAGCTGACCTTGTCTCCTGGCTATTCTGGGCTTGATAAAATAACGAGCGCTTGAGTGGGCACAAATATCTTAGACGTCTGTCATCAGTGGAAGACTTGTGTTTATGGCTGCAGAGCTGGCGCCGGGTAGGCGTACGAGAGAGCAGAATATCGCCTTACTGTAGATGAGAGCCGCTGCTGGAGGGTTGCTGCGATTCTTGGTACAGGCCGAAATATTTTCTGGTCTTTGTTACGGCAATGTTTGCGCGGCTCGCTGCTTTGATAATTGGAGATTATTATGATAATGGAGTGATGAGAGCGATGTCCCTGGAGCACGATGATATTTTGTAACTTAGAGCAATATTCGGTCACCGATCTTGGAATGATTGGGACAATAGCCCTGTAAGTAGAATAAGGTCCCTGTAAGCCATAGTATTATGTAAGAATAGTTTTTGTGCATCGGTCTTAAAATGACAAAAGAAGTTTTGCCGAAGCGGTAGATCTATTCTGTTGATAGATTTTTTTGTTCGCCATTGTTAGTATAACGAAGGCGGTGTTCCTGCAGAATGCTTATATTCTGCTAGAGTAACTTTCGTTGCTCTGTGTTGAAGTAACTAGATCAACGTTCCTGTAACAAGATTAAATCAGGACAATATTCGCTTGCTGATATTGGAATGATGCAAAACAATGATGTAAAAACTAAAAGCAACGTTTACCCGACGACGTTGGAATGAAGAGAACATGAGCTATAGCGAGATGATGCACACCAACTTTCATATTCCTTGTTATAAGGCTGTGGCTGTAGCGAGATCATATGAACTAATAAAATCTTGCGCCTTCTGAATAGATCTTTGGCCCCGCCCAATATATTTTCATTGTTTTTTCGTCTTACTGACTGACCGCCTTTGTTCTCTTTTTGTACCATTTCGGCTTCTTTGCTTGATGTTGTCATGCAAGGTGACTCACAGCGCATGCGCGAGTTCCTTTTTTCCTTGATATTCGGTCAGCGGTTACGTGCACTGTGGAGATAATTCGCTGTTGGCTCTCTCTTTGGTTGCAAACTGCGGCACCACAGAAGACACCCAGCAGAGTGACTCCACACACGTGAGATGATGTGAGCAACGTCACCTGGACTTCTTCCGAAGACTCTCAAGGTATATAGCTCATCTTGTATCGAAATGCGCTCTGGTGTCTCAGTAGTGTGAAACCAACGTACAATAAGTACATTATTAGTAATTCATGGCTGGCCGGCGCCATCATAAACTGACGGCTGCAAACAGTTACGTCAACGAAGCCCCGTTTTCTTCGTGGCTCTGTTCTGATGAATATTTTTTCCTTTCCTTCTTTGATCTGCAGGCTGACGTTGCGCATCATGATCTAATAAGAAAAAAATATGCCGGGGGAACGAATTACAATCCACTATCTATGCTACTACGTAGAAGTACTTTGGTCATCCTCAGTCTTTCGTTTTCAGAAAAGTGGTAAGGCAACGACTCTGTTGCTTTGGAGCAGATGAATATTTTCCCCGGCTAATCTTTCACGTCAAGACGGAAAAACATGCAAATAATCAACAAAACTTTAGTTTTATAGCGTGCATAAAATAATTATTACAAAGTGTAGCATTTATTATAGTAACTGCTAATCTGAGGAATATGATATCAACACTGGTGCAGACCCTAATCTCTGCCTCGCTCATTCCCCAACAACCACGCATAGCCCAGCGCTAAAAGCAACCCCTGTTAGCCTACAACTGCTCTCCCGTATGTTTTCCCACCTCGGAAACAATGCACTGAGACTCGTTCCGCATTTCCCTTGTTTATTTTTGCGGCAACAGCGCGTATTTCTGGCGCTGTCCTTAGCATTTGACAGAGTGGCGAGAAGGGCCTTCTTTTCCTAGGGCCATCCACGTGCCTTTGTTTTGCTCCTGCGTTGAGGTGCTCAAGTTAGAAGGGCAGTGCACGAGCTTGTTTGGGCTGTGTGCCTAGCTGTGCCGGGCCCGCTGGCCCAGTGTGCCATACACTGGCCCCTGAGCCGTATGTGCCATTACCTATGGTGTGCCAAGTGCCCTTGTCGTGAGTGTATGGGAGTGCAGAAGTGTTGTTGTCTTTGTTGTGTTTTACGACGGCCGTGTCGTGCCTTCACTTGTTGCGAAACCGAAAGTCGTTGCTCAACTCTTCGCTCCTCCAATTAGAAGTCAATTTTCGTTGAAACAGCAAAGTTTGAAGCGCAACCAAATGTTCTTGGGAGACTTAATTAAAGGGCCAGGAATGAGTCATTTCATTGGATAAAGGATTTGACCTTGAACTGCTGCAGAAATAAATGATTCCTGGAGTGTGATCTAAATGAAATGAGAGGTGCATAACTGTGATTTTGATCTGTTGTAACTACAACTGTTTTCTATTTCAACTCTTTATCAGTTAGGCCTATAACAACGACTCTTGTGGTTTGAATTCACGTATTTTTAGTGTTGTAACGGTTGTTAAATTTGTGGCTGTTCATTTATTTATTGTACTTGCTTATTGGGACTTCTGTTGTATTTGTACGTGAGATATTTTAGAGATACACCGTTCTTGTAGTGGCTCTATCAAAGGTATGTTTGAGAAAAATTACTGTGGCCTAGACCTGCAGCGCTACTCTGCGTTGTGAAATAAACATTTACTAGTTTCTCCAGTGGACTTTCTGTGACTTTTATCTCATATGACGGCAGAGATCGGAGCGTAGATCCGTGATACTTCGAACGTTCGCTGGAATTTTATGTTTTGTTTGTTAATGCCAAAGATGTGGGTTACACCACTGCTCTCTAGAACTAAATAACCCAGTAGGTATATCAGCAACAGCTCATCTGTATCTCCTTCGTAAGAAATTCTATTTTCAGACTGTTACTGATCTGTTTACTTTTAATTTCATTTTTGTCTTTATGCAACTGTGAATTTGTCAAGGGTTTGAAGCATCAGGGCGCTGATAGTGATGAATGAAATGGCTGTCAATAATTACAATTGTTTTGATTAGGAGTGCCACCACGCTCTCTCCTCAGTCGTCACCAGGCCCAGTGGCTTTTCTTAATTGAGTCTTCATACATACTAATATATTCTTTATATTGTTCTCGTGTTCTCCGTAATTATGTCGCAGCTTGTTGTATGGGTGTTCTTTAGGGGACGGCAGGGGTGGGCATCGGACTGCGTTATTTAATTAGGTTCGCCCAACCCCTAATTTAGAAAGTCGCGCCTTTGGGTTATCGGTCACATTAGTTGTTGCTTGGCCTTCGTGGCTACCTTTTATCGTGGCCGTTTAACGTTATCGTTTTTTCCTAATTATAGTGACAGTCTTTATCGTGGCCTTCCTCTTCTTCCCAGTTATGCCCTTTCTTGTACACCATTCCGAGCACGATTTTCCATTTTGCCTAGCATACTACATGTTCCTTCTTCCTCCCTCGAAACGCCTCGTGTCTAAGGAAAAGTATTAATTGCATCGTATGATACAACCGAATAACAGCTTGGCCTCCTGCGAGACCGATTGAACGCGTTCCGTGCGAGTGCTATTCCTTGAGAACTATATTTTTAGCTGAGACGTTCTTAAACTAATATTTTTTTAACTGGGAGGTTAAACTAGAAGTACATACTGTGGTGGATTGTTGATTTCACTGCCGCTAGCAGGTTCAACTCAAAGCCTGTCTATCCGTTAGTTTCTTAAACGTGTTAACTCGTCCCATCGTACGGACGTTTTGTAACGTCGTTCTAAGCTCTACTGTGTGTACGCCACAGAAAGTTAGTACAATGTTTACCCTCAAATCAGTTTCTCCAGCGCGTATCATCACTAGACAAGCAAAGCACAAGTAGCTCATCGTATTTGGAGTGAAATATAACTAAGAAAACTATGCACTATTCTTCTGTTTCAACAGCGCAGTAACACATTTGGACCATATTAGATAAGTGAACATTTTCAAAAAACTAACATGTAGACCCGCCCTAAAAATACACTTTTACATACTGCGGTGAACTGTACATTCCCCGTACCAATTACTCGAGTCGTTACTATGACCATGCAATTGCTGCGAGGGCCATGTGATTGAGAACATGCGGTGACTTTGAAATGCCATCTATTTGTGAACAAGCAGGGACTGTGAGGGTCTTGTTTCTGAACAAAAATTACTCTAATGATTTCTTCCAATCTAAGACTTTTAAGTAGTTCTCATTTTGTCCAGAATCCAGCCTCAGATCTTACGTTAGTGAGTTAAGGGCATATTTGAAGTGTGTCTCACTGTTCTCGCTCCTTTCAATGACTGAGAATTTGCTTACAAACTAACGAACTTGTAATTTTGTTGCTATTACACCAATTTCATTTTGAGGAATTATGTGGCCCTCTTCTCTTCGATGTTCCTTTGTTTAACACGAACTTCACCATTGTAATCCCCGCAAACAGTTCTAAAGATATTCATATATTTTATGAATGCTACTAAGAAATGAAGGGTATTTAAACGGCTATTATTTACCCTTTCGCCCAGTCATTTTGGTACATATTAAATGTGTTTCTGTATAGATTGGCACGCTCTGAATGCAAAGGTTCAGCCACTTTTGGGGAAAATGCATACATTTCGTGATATTTGACTTTGAAGTTCTATATTTCCCCTATCCAATAATGAAGAAGAAAAATTCCAAAGTACCCACCTTTTTTTGCCAAACGGTGCAACAGCACTATTGATAGTTAAAGGTTTTTTGCTTGTAACTAAAGTTAGGTTAAGTTAGGTTAGGCTAGGTTAGGTTTAGTCTGGTTAGGTTAGTTACTACCAAAAAATCTACTTTAATTATCAATATTGCTGCTACCCTTTCTGGAAAAAAGGTTGGGTCCCTAGGAATTTTTTCTTCAGTATTACATAGGGGGAAAAACAGAACTTCAAAGTTACATATCTCGAAAAGTAAGCATTTCCCCCCCCCCCAAAAAAAAAAAACTGGTTCTGGTTTTTGTCATCAGGACGTGTCACTCTATAAAGAAACGCATTTCATATGTTTCAACTTGACTGGATGAAAGGGTAAATAATTACTTACATATTTAAACAAACCTAACCTACTTTATCTAACCTTTCCTAGTGGTGCAAAAAACCGTTCACCCTAAACTTCAGCGTCTGTTCGCAAGAAAAACACATTGTTTTACGAAAATTAATTTATTTTAAATGAAAAAATTGCCTTTGAAAATACGTTTGGGAACAACTGACACGCGCCGCCATTTTCGGAGCAGTCTGACTGTCGGCCTTAGCGGCGTCGTTCCGAACTCGCAGTATCACTAGCAACAAAATGTAAAAAAAGTAATGTTTTTGACCGCTGTAACTAAGAATTTCAGCTAATAAAGATACAAATAAGCTTGAAAATTTTATTTACTGTTGCCGTGCATTATACGTATGTAACCATGTAGTAGTAGTTTAATAATATAGTTGAACTGAATTTTTCATCAATATAAAAAAAAATGATTAGCGCACTTTAAGCAGCTCAGATTTGAATAGAACGGGTACTTATTAGTGAAAATCCGTAGCCATGTATAGCATTCTTGATACTGACGCTGGCTTGAAGGTAAAAGAAACTGGATTTTTCATGTCCGTGGGTAATGCCTGTTCTGTAATCAGCCATTTTCAATATCAATTTCATGTTTCAATTGAGGTGCTTGACGTTCTCGTAGATTTGAAATAGTTCGAGCTATCGTGGGATAATTCTGTCTAGAGAATGCCGAAGTGGAGCTTAGCTTCCCTTCATACTTTTAAATTGAGGTAAGCTAGAAATATGTTATGTTTGTTTTTATTATCAAGGACAACTCAGCAACATTTTATGCAGTAATACTTCTCGCAGCACCGGTTTCTTTTTCTCAGTTACACTGTTTTTTGCATATGAAAATATTATATGCCTTCACGATTTCTAGGCGCGACACCGCACGATGTTCTTCTTGAAACGTTACGTACCTTCTGTCCAATTATATTTATGCGTTTTATATTGCAAGAGCCTTCTGTTGTATGCCACATTATGACCGTTGCTTGTATTTTCTGTTGTTTTTCTAGGTGTGAGCTGAGGCCACTCGGCGTTATTGTGATAGCGCTACCGCGAGCTCCTAGCTGTAGCTTCTCTCATTTGTTTGCCGGCGGCGATGCAAGAAATTAATTTAATGCGAGTGCAAGACTGCAAATTGCTACTCGACCTGCGTACTCTTGGGGCGGATGATAATTCTTTTTTGTCATGCGCGCCAGCTGATAAATGTGGTTTAGGATCTCTGTATCTCCGCGGTAGTTGTTGCCAGTAAAATTAGAGGCGTAGCAGATACTGCGCTCGTTTAAAACTGAGGATGCTTGGGATTATACTGCAGCCGATAAAAACCCTTGAGCCTTCGCGTGTCTAGGGAGTATATTTGTTGGCAGTAAAGGCGTGCATTCTTTTCAATACACCAACGTAAGTTTGAATATTTTGGACTTTTTGTATTTTGAGGATTATATACTTATTATATGGTTTGTGTCACACTCGGAAGAAAATAGAGACGCAAAACGTAGGCCAGGTTAGAGATCGTGGCGCTCTTGTGACATTCTAATGGGAATCGATGGGTGGAAGTTTAACTTAATTGCAAATGGCCAATTATTATTATTAAAACCTTCGTGCCAGCGCATCAAAGGACGGGAACAACCAAAATGAAGCACAAAGCAACCCCACCAAGACGCTGGAGGCGCTCCTAAGGAGAAGAATCCATAAAAAAATTCGTTGTACACTTGAACGCTTGCAGATCGACACGACTGAACACGGATCCCTGCAATGAATTTCATACCAGTACCGTTCCGCATATGGAACACTGACCCAATTCTACCAATTTGGCACTTTACAGTTACCGAAGTAAAGGATGAACTACAGAAGCAGCTCACGTGCTTTGTCCCAAGATTTTGGGAGTAGGAACAGAATATTAGCGCTAATAGCCCTCAGTAATTAGAATATGCAGAGGCAAGCAGCTTACCAAATTATTCTGGACGCACAAGCGGCTGGCCGAGCCAACAATTCGGTCAAGCAGACAAATCTAACTAGCGGTAGCCGAAGTCCAGTCAGAAAGCAATACTCGAACATACGAAGCAACGAACATAGAAGCATTTTCGAACTACTTCATCATCTTACACAGCGTAAACCGTGAACAGGTTCTCAACCTTCTGGATGCGGGCAAAACCAGACACCTAATAATGCACCTCAAACGTTAGCTTCTCATCAAAATACATCAGGCATCTGAACAGAGCTTGACCACTGCATAATAGTGCCACCTATCTCGAATCGGGAGTGCGGAGGTAACAGAGTACGAGACCGACTGATAATATAATCATAGACTTAGTTTTATCTACGTTCAATTGCTTACCTGCGACTCCGTGAAGAGCACCTTGCCTTTATCCGTGACACGTCTCTGTTTAAAGACTGGGCGACATTCTCACGTAAACCAGGACCGAAACCACCGCCACCGAGGCGGAATCGTCTGCATAACTGGCCGTAGTGTATAGGCAAACATTGCTCTTGTAGACTACAAGTAACAAGGCACCCAAAACACTACCCTGAGGAATACTTGATACCTCCCTGACAGACATGCTCACATAACCATCGACTGATACGCTCTGCCTTCGCTCAAGGATGAACTCCCAAATGATTGACGACACTCTACTAACTGCAGGAAAAGACCCTTTTCTAGACTATGACTCTATCGTTTACTCTATCAAACGGAGCACTGAAGTCCAATTGAACATGGCACGCTTTGTACCAGCTATCTAACGCCGGTTGGACGAGGTATGACACGACACAAACAGTAGAGCGCCACAGTAAACCTAAGTTCATTCTGTCCGCAAAATGACCCTATGGTAACAACCGAGTCGTGTTAGCAAATAATGGCTAAATGCAAGAAATCCACAAAATTGTATGAACTTGTTGCTCTGCCAACGGGGAGTCCAAGCATGCAATGAGGTTTTCTACAGATACTCTTAGCACTTTCATCCATCGTGATTTTTACGTTCTTCCCTCATCAACACTTTGTTGGTTTGGATTCACACTGCGCGAATTTTGTAGCTAACCAACGAAGTAATTATTTTTTCCAACTTGCTCTCTTCCTTGTACAAAACGGCTTTTCGCTTGTGGGAAAAATTTTCTTTAACCCCAATTGCATTATTGTATATCCAGGATACGGACTTGAATTTCAGTAGTGCTGGTGCTGGACTGCTTGAAAACAAAAACTTTTTATTGAAGAGAATAGAGGATGTCTTTGTTGATTTTATGTTTCCATCATGATAATAATGACTTCTACAATACCGGTGATTTATTAGCCCAAGTATTCGGCATGTATTTGCTTAAAGAAAAACTTTAATTTTCCATGTGACCATTTGAACTACGGGGAGGAAGGATTGTGCTGTTCAGTTGAACTGAAACCAAGAGCTCCCATCTTTTATGAAAATTTAAGTTAGTACTTGCAAAGCCACCTTTCAATAGCATACGGTGTTGGGAACAAAGGCACTATCATTGAAGCAGTATCGATCTGCACAAATTCCTCACTGTCCCTGTTTTACCACTCGTATGCACTAATAACCGATCTATTTGTGAAATGAATGGGCTGATTCATTTGTGAGTCTTTCGGTGGTAACTTCGCTGCACAGTGCATCACTTATGATATAATTCTAATAGTGTTGTTATTGCGGGAAAGACAAAATTGGGTCAACATTGCAAACACCGCTTATAATTTGAAGGGCACTCATTGGGTTACCTTAGCCTCAATTAAGCTTTCATGGTCTTTTTGCCTTTCTTGCTGCTCTTCCTCTTTATTACCATTTGCTATTTTTACTGATATTTTTACAACCTACGTGTCTCTTCTTGCCGTTAATCTCTAAATCACAGCGAGTTCTATGGCATGGTAGGCTCCATCATAGGGTCCGTTCGCTTACCCTGTATGGGCTATGGGGAATATCTCCCCAAGGGGGGCCCTACGGGTTTCCTTACCCTTATCAAAACTCTCCTGATGTGAAATTTTCCTTGGCCAATTTCCGTATTTTCTTTATCGTACAGTTACTGACATCTTTTATTGTCCGTTTCTTCTTCTGCTTTCTTCTGCTGAGTTTCCTCGAGCACCAGTTCCCCCCCCCCCCTTTTTTTTGCACATACTCACGTTGCTTCCACCTTCTCCTCTTGGAACATCTTGTCTTGTAGAGGAAGGACTGACCATCTAAAGACCAGCAGTCATTATTACCGTTTCAACCAGTGTTGTTCCCATAACAAACCAGCGTCTTTTTAGTTAGTCTTAGTAAAGTTTAGCTAACATAAACTAAACTTAATAGGAGCCTCATATCCATGCGAACAGTGACCGCAATTATAGATTAGAGATACGTAACTACCATGTGACACACACTGCACATGAGCTCAGACCGTGACACACACGTAACACATATAGGTGTGCTGGCACGGGCCCATGTGCGGGAGGACGGTGCTGCAGGTACATCCCTGACGTTTCTCATTACGCCTGAGGAGTGTGTGTGTGTCTGTGTGTGTGTGAGGTTCTTGCTCACTGTGTGACACCTAGTGGCACGGGGCCAATGGATCTTGAGTGCCTAATGTATGTTGCTCTGCATCGCAGTCTCAGCCTCGGCCGTAGGATGGACCTTAGGCGAAACCGTTGTGCTAGGTTAGTTAGTTTCATGCTGCCTACGTTACGTGGAGTCGCGTCCCCTAAGATCATAGAATGACCCGTTAGCGACAGCATTGGGTAATGTTAGGTGTGCTTGTCTATGCTATGTTACGGTGAGTCGCACGTCTCCGTATAAGATGGGCCGTCCGTAGGAGGCAGTATAACTTGGTTAAGTTCACTGTGCCTAGGCTGAGGGGAGTAGCTAACACCTTAATAGAAGACTAACCACAGTCCTCTGTGCTCGGCTCCGTGACGCCCCATTTTACAAACTCATTTTACAGAAATTATATTCACGGACAAGTTTGTGCTATGAGACTTTTAAAATACGCCGTCTCTGTCCATTATAAAAATTGACCTGAAATTTGTTGGCATTCAGAAGTGCTGTCCCCCTGATACGAGACACTCACTGCCGCCCTTACCTTTCTTCACCACTCCTCATTTCCTTAGCCTCTAGCTATGGCACGCTTTACGCCCTATGTCTTTCCTTGTTGGATTTGGGTCTGCTGATACGAGTATTTTGCCCTTCATCCTTACCAAGTGATCTGAGTTCGTCTGGAGAGTTTTTATCGCTAGGCTCTTGTGTTTCTGCCCTTTATTTTGCTTTCTTCAATCCCCTCAAGCGACGTAGGATGGGCCATAGGATTAGGTTACTTTGGATTGCCCATACTATATTATGGGGAGTAGTGCCCATCAGTTTCCCATAGACTACTTCAGCTTTAGTCAGGTCTTCGGTACGTCTACCTTTCGTGACCACTGTGCTTCATTGCATTTTCTTACTCTTGCTGATGTTGCTTTGTTCTGTTCCTCTTCTTTGTCGACATGCAATTCTGCAAAATACGGTAATTAAGCTTGATGAGAGCAGAGATTCGCCGCTTGTCTCATATACCTTTCTTTTTGCGCTAAAAACATGCGTTAGGGAATCTTATACAGTAGTACTTGAATAATAATGCATCCCTTGTGCGCGGTTTCGTTGCACGTACCCTAGGCTCGTAGTACATGCATTTTTGCCAGTATTATACTACGCCAAGAAGTCTCTGCGGTAAAGACAATCACCATTATTCTTTGATCCATGTCCTAGACGCATGTCGCTGCATAACACGCGTATGCTGCGCGCTTGCTTCAACGTATACCCACATTGCTCAGTTGGTTTATTGCTATACTCACTTTCACAGTAATGTAGGAGAGGCAACGCTCGACCTTATCTCACTTGGCACTGTTTTGACAAGCCTTAGTTACTGAGGTTACTTGTTTTCAGTTCGCCATCATTGGCTCTGATACATTATCAACACGGGCCGCCTGGCAGTTTACTGAAGTGAAGCTAGAGCACGTGAGTCTCGATTCAGCAACAGCATCGTGGCGTGGCGGCTAAAGTCATAGTATGATTGTCTGGTTAAATTAAAATGTAAAATTAGTAAACTGTCTTCATTATGTCTGGAGGTCAATTGAATTGCAAACATATAGAGTATTATCTTCTTCCCGTCTTTTTCTATTCTGTATCATTACAACTCTACGTTTAGATAGCTACATCTTCCTTGCCTCATCGCACGTGGAGTTTCATGAAATGGGATCGATTTGAGATCTGGACATAATTACTGTATGTATCTGCAACTATGATGCATAAGCCAAAAGAGCTTATAAAGCTTGCCTAAAATGACTAATAGAGCTTGATAACTCGCGCAGCTGTCCTGTATGTCTTGAGTAATTGTCCCCACACATACAGTAAATAATTAGAGCAATTTGATATCCAATTTTTTACCCCTTGTTAATTTTGTTCGGTACGTTGCTACCGAGAAAACTGCTGGTTTGACGTACATAATTCTGCATTTCGTCGCCCGTATTTCGAAAACTTGAGCATTTTGGGTACGCTTAGAGTTTAATTAATATTGCAAGATGCCATTTGATTTGCTTTATTTGACTAGAGATAATGCAGCATAATGTGGTTCACGCCCACCAGATAAAGCTGACTATCAACGTGTCACATGCATATATTTCATCACTTTCTGCAACGATGTGCTTCTGTCATATAAATGCATGTAAATAAGTAGTTTCCGTAGAAGTATCATTGGATTGGTTCTGATCTACGCAAGGGAAATTCAGGTCGCTCTCTCCTTCTATTATCTTTTTTTCTTTTTAGTCAATTAAGATCCTCCTTCCGCTACCCACCAAAGTAAATTCCATTCGTCAGAGAAGTGCCCCTTGTGTCAACTGGAGGAATTATTTGCTAGAAAGAACAGCAAATGCAAATGTCAACTTCGAAATGCAGTTGCTAGAAACACATGAGACATCAGATGTAGGTGATATAAATTATTTTCTTTGATCTGTTGACTCATGGGAATAGAAGCGCACTAGGTTTTACTGTCGTCAACGATGCGCAGTGGATTAAATCTGAACAGAATGTTTCATTTCAATTTTTCTTGTGACAAACACTATGTATATCTATATTTTCATGCAAAAGATGGAATAAATTTCGTGTTTGGACGGTACCTATAAAGTGCTAGAAAACTAAAGACGGCCGCAACCCAAGCTAGCGTACAAAAGGCAGCATTCTAAGCTACCTTACAAATGGTAGCACGTACTGAAGGCTTATGCAACATCTCCTGGGTAGCCCACTACTTGGTTTAGAATAGAGATCTTTAGATAACTGAGCTTTGCGCAAATAAGTGCCTTCGATAAGCGACTTGCTTGCCGCCTCGCTGCTGGCTTTTTCTTCCCGTAGCCATCAGTCTTGCGGTTCTTTTTTGCGTGACGATAAACGCCGCCCATTTGTGATGAATTTGACTTCGGTGTGTAACTACTGTCTAAATTTAGGACCATCTATTTTGGTTTTACCGCCACAAAATTACAAGTCTTTTTCATACTGCCAGTTCTTTGATTGGTTAAAAATTTTCAACACGCGATGGTGCAAATTTCGTAAAGCGCTACAGTCTTGGAACCTGTACGATGTCATACAAGCCAGTATTCTCGTTCATTTGTTAAATCTTGTATACATATTTGGAATAATCTTGAAGGCTCTGCCTTTGTTGGTGCTGGTATTGGCAGCAATAAACCTTTGGTAAACAGAGTGAATCTGTGATATTTTCTTTATATTTTTGCTCTCATGCTGGATTGCTTGCGTGTGGGTAGATGACCTTATGAAGGTGCATTTCTAATAATAGTAACAATAATGATAATAGTAATTTTCTAGCGAGTAAATTGTGTCGAACACAGTTTGAATTTACTCGCTTGGGTACCTTAGACGTTCTTTAGACGCGGTCCAGGTGACGTTATGCATCCCATCCATCTTGCGAAGAGGTGAAGTTGCATTTTTTGACTAGTGAGAGGGCTAATAGCGATTTATTTCCACATTGCGCGTAACCGCTTACTGCTTGTTTCTTAGGCGCTTTTATTACATGTGAATGCAGTGAATTTTTCAACTCCACAACTTCCAATCAAGTATCGTACGCCTATGTCCGGGCATGTTATTGAACAACCTGACACCACGAACGGCGAAGCGAATAGAATCTTTCGTTGCAACTTAATCGCTGTCATTTCTCTTCGGGCCTTGCCCTTTACAATAGCCACCAGCACCTCCAGTGTGTCTGGGAACAATCCACTCATTACCTTCACGGTAATTCCTTATAGAATTTTCCAAACTTCTATGATTTTGAAGCGCTCAAATTTCTGTTGAACTAAGTAAACAGCGTCACTGGAGCCACGAGTGATCGCTTCGCAACTGTTAAACATTATCTCTTTCTGTTATCTGTGCGACGGTAATACTGCAGTATTGGCAGATTATTGAACAGATGGTCTTCCAGTGAGTGTGTTTTTGCGTGTTTGCTTCATCTCTTCCCTGATTCTCCACGTCTCTTCAGATGCATTGTTACTCTGCTGTTCTTGCGTCTCTCTCAGATGCAGTGTGCCTCTGCTCCTCTCGTTCTTGCGTATCTCTCATATGCAGTGTGCCTCTGCTCCTCTCGTTCTTTCGTATCTCTCAGATGCAGTGTGCCTCTGCTCCTCTCGTTCTTTCGTATCTCTCATATGCAGTGTGCCTCTGCTCCTCTCGTTCTT
>LQNS02278171.1:6731339-6801476 GCA_001587735.2 Parhyale hawaiensis
GTATCTCTCATATGCAGTGTGCCTCTGCTCCTCTCGTTCTTGCGTATCTCTCAGATGCAGTGTGCCTCTGCTCCTCTCGTTCTTGCGTATCTCTCAGATGCAGTGTGCCTCTGCTCCTCTCGTTCTTGCGTATCTCTCATATGCAGTGTGCCTCTGCTCCTCTCGTTCTTGCGTACAGTATCTCTCATATGCAGTGTACCTCTGCTCCTCTCGTTCTTGCGTATCTCTCATATGCGGTGTGCCTCTGCTCCTCTCGTTCTTTCGTATCTCTCATATGCAGTGTGCCTCTGCTCCTCTCGTTCTTGCGTATCTCTCATATGCAGTGTGCCTCTGCTCCTCTCGTTCTTGCGTATCTCTCATATGCAGTGTGCCTCTGCTCCTCTCGTTCTTGCGTATCTCTCAGATGCAGTGTTTGTATCCTGGAGCTGCAGCGCGTTATGGCAACATTCGCTATGTTGGCATGTGCACTCTTTTGTCCTTGACTTGACGCATCGTTAGTCTACCAGATTTTCATCACTGTGAGTTATATTCTTTATTTGGGTTTTGTTAGGCTAAGGTTGTCCAAATAGCGAGTTTTCTTTTCAATCAAATGTATCACGCTTTCACACCAATTTAATTGTCGGAAGTTTCATTCTTGGTATGTTGTAATTGCTGCGTTTAGGGTGGCTAAATCTTTCTATTCCTTTCCTATACCGGAACACCGTGTTTGGATGCAATTGTGGGCAATTTCCGTCTTGCTTTACGTGGCTGCATTACAATATTGATGTTGAACTATTGATTAACCCTCACGATGTATTATAGGAATTGTTTCTGCTTCAGCTCAGCGGCTAATATGAAATAAATTTCAAGTATACCATAATTGTGTCTAACCAATTGCATGTTTATCTTCTATTAACAGGGCGCCAATACGTAATTTAGATCTGTTATGTATATACCTGTGAGTAACGTTTCACTTTAAGAAGCATTTACCTTAGTAACAGATGTGCATTTTTTGCATTTAGCAAGTGACTTTTGCTTTTGTTATGGACCATGAAAATATTTATTTTGAAAATAACATTGTTGATGTTTGGGTACGCCAAAACAGAACAGTTACTGTGGACTCAGATTTGTGATACCATGAAATATTTTCGTGCTTAAAACTATGACTTTTACCGTATCTTGTTGAAAATTATATATTTTCACTCCTGCCGTGTTGTTATAAACTTGTACGGAAATACAACACTTACTTCTTCTTCAATTTTGTAAGGCAGTTCAATTGTTTTTGCGTGGAGGTATAACTCTCATCATGTTCCTTATAGAAGTCGCGTAAAAACTGGTGATTATAATTCACAGTGCAATATGTGATATTAACTTCATTGTTTATGGTAAGTTTATGACTTTGTTTGGACAAAAAGTGATGGTGTGGTCGTGTATGCAATGGCGGACTCATGTTGTTGTCGACACTTTGAGTGCGTAGTGGTATTAAAACTTGTACAGTGCATTCGCTAGTACAAAGACTGAACAACCGATCAGTTTACCCAATCTGTGATCGCTGACAGTTTCCGCATTCTGTGCATGGAAACACTGAAACACAACTCCCCTCCCACCTGTACAGTAGTCGTTAACTCGTGCATTCCATTTGTTTTGTTGCCTCTGCTGTCATCCGAATGCTTGTCAAAGCAGACACAAGAGATTGTGTGAAGCTGTTTAGCATTCTTCACGGTTGGCAAGATACGCCTGAAGGGCAAGTTTAGAACATCAGCACTCGTGTAGTTTTTAAAGAACTCCCGTTCTCTCGCCACTGTGTTATTCCATCCCAGACAGTATTCTGCCGAGTGTTCAACACCCACAGCTGTACAGTCTCTTATAATCATGCGTGTCCAGTGAAAAATCACGTTATTCATACCATTTTTTACACCATTTAACGTTGACATTTGTTTACTCCTTTGGTATTTTGCATATCCGGTGCAAGATCATTCTACGCCCACTGGTTCTCAATTTACATGTGCGAATCCTTCACTGTTGTCTGCGGTACCCGTCACCCCGTGAGTGCAGTGCGAAACTATTTCGTCTTTTGCTGCGGCTGTTTTCCCCAAAGTACTGGGCTTGGAAACCTCCCTGTGGACCGACATTGCCACTCTAACCTCCCTGTACAGAGACCTGTTTCCTTGGGTGTTTTTATGTCCGAATTTAATTTTTGAGAGCTCAGTCTTAGGTCCACTGCACTGCATGCCCTTTTCTAGAGGCCTGGAGTAACTAGCACCAGAGTACGAGTGTATGCTTCAAAACTGAAAGATTTTGTCCTGTTCACTGACATCATCACAACCTTCGCCATGTTTTCTACGCTGCAAACGTATCCGGAATACCATCACCACAAGCGCTCCGACGAAGCAAGGTACGTGAAACACAGTCTATATTCTTAGTTAATAAATTAGATTTCATCAAAATTCCGATGTGTATATTCAGTTGTTTGTAATTCTAAGTGAAAGATATGCGATTAACGATCATTTTGAGAATTTCTACTGATTTTTTCTACATAAATCATTGATAGTGATTGAGTTTCTAAGAATATACGCCCAAAAGTACACCAGTTCGTAAAAAAGCAAATAAGTGTGTCGTGAACGGTATACTTCCGCTACGGCAAATGCTTATTTTGAGAGTGGAATCCTTTGCACATAGCAGTTACACCAAAATGTTATTAATGATAGAATTTTTTATACTATTGTCATGCCGTTTCTCTACATATGTCGGAAGTAATTTTTATATAAACTGTCATTGTTTTCTAACCAAAATTTCTCAATCTTTGCACCACCTTGTTCGCCCCATTCAATTACGATAATCGTGTTCGGTTAGCTTTAATATTTCAGAGACCACAATTCTAAGCGTTCAATCTGTGATTTTGGCATATCGAAGGCTCAGAATTCAAGTTTCCGACTATAGAAGTTAGTCAGAATAATTTTTTGCAGTGAACTTGGGGTAATCGACGACAACACCTTCAGTGTTGGGCTATACGATCTTCCATGTTATATGTACAATCTGGGTATCTTCTGTATTTTAAGGTCTGGAACGCAGAATGTTAATTCCAAAGTTAAAGGGAGGATATTGTGCCAAACTCTACGGTTTTTTAAACGAAAATTTAACTTACTTTGTTGTAGAAAACGATAATTTCTCCCGTAACTAATGTAGTACTATACTTCATACTTTTGTTACTGTAGAGATAAATTTTTTCACATGTATATGGGAGAAATTGATTTTTTTATCAAGCAATTAAATTTTCTTTTATTCCGTTCTGTTGTGATGAGCCGCCCAACCAAAAAATTGCCATATTGCTGCTATGTATATGGTGATATGTCACAGTCGGTGAATGTCTTGCCCTACATTTAGTTTCGTATAGTTTACTTCCATATTAAGAACACCTTTCGTCATCTCCTATTGGTGTCTAATTTTCGTTGCTGATGTCGACATTAGCCCTTCAGCGTCCCCAACATGTAGGTATATTCTTAGGATATAGCTTATTTAGCTACAGTACGTTACAGAGATTAACTTATAGGCGATAAGTTATGCGTTATGATAATCAGTTAGCTGTTGCGTAACGCTGATACTGGTAATTTATTCATAAGTGAACAGTCGATATCCTCGTCTAGATTTTTGTTACTGACCTCGAATGTCCGTTCTGTTTCGATACTTCGATGAAATAATTAATGAGTATAGTAAGGTGGCCCTTATTTTTGAAGGTTTGAAAAGTTTTGTTCTCAGCATCCAAGCTGGATCCGTTCATGGAAAAAAATGCTCTGTGTAAAATTTGAGAGCATTCGGATAACGTTTAGAGGTAGTCCAGCCGCCCACAAGTTGTGCTCTCTTACATGGTAGCTCAGCTGCCTGAAGGTCGAAAAGGGTATAGCAGTAAGAAGAGAGGCTGAAGACATGTGTAAGGAAAGGAGCAAGAAGGGATGTGAAGCATAAACTTCATCTACCAGCAGCTGCTGCTATGTAAATTAAGCGGCACTGAAGGAAGCATTTCTGATGAAACAGAAGAGACTTGCTCCAAGTGCTCTAAAGCTACCTACTAAGAAAAAGGGATTATTACACTTTCTGTTGCAGCTGCACTTCATCCTACTTGTGTATCAGATAGAGGAGCTACATTTATTTTGACTGAAGCTGCTATTAGCCATCGGTCATGATGCTCATAAGTTAGCAATCAATCTAACAACAGGATAACTTGCAATGCACTGGACTACTTCTAAATATTAATTAAATTGCAAATAACTTGTACAGCAATTGGATCCATTTTAAAGGCTGAGAGCTCTAAAAAATATAATTTTGAGTTTTACCCCCCTAATAAGGCCCACGTAAATGACTAGTGTAAGGCACCTGTATGTCTCCTTACCGAAGACGAAAGAAAAGGAATGAAGGAATTACACTTTGCTTATTTATTAAAAAATTGTGAAACACCAATTCCAGCTGCTAAATCAGTGGCACAAATGCTAGCCCTGTCTGTAATGGGATGAAAACAACTGAAACTTGGAGTTCAAAGGCGCAGCAGTGGCCAGTAGAGAATACCCTAAATTTATGCTCTTGAAGGTGGTAAGAGGAACCAAAAATGCAATATTTGGTGTCCATTCTCGTCCTGTGCAACCAGAACCCGACAACACCGTGTCCTGAACTCGCCAAACACAGCTGAAATGTGGTGCAGAACTTGGCACTATGGTGTGAACGTGAACTTGTAACTTCTACTTCACTGGCATAGTGATGAACATTTCAATCACTTTTCTCCCTTACTCCTACCACCCAACGAGATTAATGACTTTACCAGGTGCGACAGGTTTCGTTGCACGTTTATTCTACTAGTTTTAGAGTAATTTAATGCCGAGTGAATTCACTTGAAAGATTACATGTATTGTGATACAGAACTACTAACTTCATTGCTAAATAGCTTTTCGGCTACGGATTGACAAATGCGTTCTTAATTCGGATCCTTGTACTGCGATGCCGCTATGTTCTCTTATAGAATGTCTCCGCATCCTCTCATGGGCGAATTGAACATTGTGCCTAATTGCGCGCATGATTAGCGTTTATACTATTTAAAGTAGTCCCATCATGTTCATGGTAGTTAATAGTTATGCTGAAAGTGTCTAATGCAGTAGGTGAACAAAATTAGACAATGAAATTTTTCAGGAAATTATAGTTATTTTATTTTTTACCCTCCCGATCTCTTTCTGATTTTCTCCTGTGTATTCTTCAAACGGATCTTTTTACCTACTGCTAATTCTTTTTGAAAAAACGAAGGAAAAATTATTGGAAAATTTGGTATTTGATAGATGCTACTGTATTAAATTAATTCTCGAATCAAAAAATAAGCTTCAGTAATGAACAAATTCATTGGACAATGTTTCATTGTAAACCAACATTCTACCACGGAAGAGGACACCTACTTCAAAGGATTGTACTTATGAAAATGACAAGTTGTTCTGAAGTTGGAGTCCTGAAACAGCTGGTCGTTTTGCTTAAAGCACTAGGACTGCCTAGAACTTCTATTGCCAAACCACTGAGCAGATCCAGCATTATAATTTCTCGCAGACTAACACCTTATGATGAAACCGGCGCTTTATGTCACCAAGAAACCATGACGTCTCCGCACGACATCTGCTCATCACGCTCAGATGATCCATAGATTATGAGTGAATGGTCTTTTTCAAACTGCAGTTGGCATTACGCGTCAGGTAAATCGTTGTGACATAGGTGTCCCTCGAATATCCGCGCCCCGCCGTGTTCGCGATACTAGGTGCGAGATCTCCTCCTATCAAACATTCATCTGCATTAAGAACCTAAATGTCGATACTTTTTTCGTCATTGAACACGTCATATGGAATGATGATGAAAGGTCAAAAGTGTTTTAAGCGATGAAGATAAATTTAATCGAGTCAGGGTCCGATATCAAGCCGCATGTGCGACGACCTCAACGTGAATTATTGTAGCACCAGTGCGTGAAAATGACCGGTTCAGTATAGTGTCGCATGCAAGCTGTGGTAGAGGATGCGCTTTGCCACTGGTGCAAGACCTTGATCAGGTTGGATGGCTCAATAAATGTACGCAGTATATTGTTCAGCAATATGTGGTCCCTACAATGTGTACATCACTAATTCCTGAATCCAAGTTCTTCCACGTTATAGTGCCTCGTGTCACACCGCTACGACCGTCATTCAGTTTTTCTCGTCTGCGAATGGTCATCTCATGCCGGCCCTCAGGGGTATATTCTGGCGGGCCCTTCCCTTGCCATAATATACAGTATTTGGGCCTCACGACCCCAAGGGTCCCTAGTGCCTTGTCCGCAGGGGATGGTTGCAGCTTGCTGCAGTTCCTGCTGTCGAGGTTAGTTTTGTAATGTTAGGTAGGCTCTCAATACTTCCCCTTCTGTTTCGGGAAGTGGCCGCAAATCGAGGTGGCCGACCTGTTCCCGCTAAACTACCTTTTTTTATTTTGTTTCCTTCCCCTGCGCGGCATATCTGAGCGTAAAAGTTCAGCCGTGCCCCGGGCTTGGAGATGCACAACTTGCGCCTTTTTCCTGTCAGTAGCACACTGACCACTAAGAACTCACCCGAGTTCACTTATAATCTGAAACCTACCGGCAGAAGAACCGAGACAAAAATCATCGATAATTTAGCACGAGACATACTTCGCATCCTTGTGGAGCCTGTGTTAAGCCACAGGAATAGTTCGGCGTGATATTGACATTGTGTCCCTGATGCGTTAATAGAATAGTTCTACTACTACTTCTCATGCCGTAGCCAGCTCATTGTCCTGACCTGAAGCCCATTGCTATGGTAACATGTGGGAGACGTTTGGTGATACAGTTAGGGTGCAACGACCAACCCCAGTGGAATTTGTGGTAGAAACTCTACGAAGCCTAAATCTAAATCGCCCTGGGAATGTGCAGTTGATAGGTACTGTATATGTATAATCTTGTGGTCATACATACCGATAATTTATTGATAGCTATAAAATGTGCCCCTCCTGCTAATGCCCAGTGATAACTTAAGTACTCTATTGATAACTAATGCAATAATAAATTTGTAGTTAGTTCTTTCATTTTATGCACTTGAATTTTTCCAAATACAAATATTTCACTGATATGTATTCCTCTGTAACATATTCACATTAAATTTACAGCATGTAAGACGAATTCGATTAATGAGCATACAGCCAAAGTACAGATCAGTAATACAATAATTTATTTTTTGACTTTCATTCTCTAATTTTGTTCATTACTGTACTGATATATAAACAACATTTCCAGTTATCTGGGGATCCCTCGCACAGCATAGGCCTTATATGGTCCGGTGAGGTTGCACAATGTCGCTGATCCCTAGTGCTGGGGGTTCGGGCCCAGTGGAGACCTCGTAGGTTGCCGAATCCTTCATAAAATTTTCTTCCGAACCCAATTTCCGCTTTTCGGTTTTCATACTCCTACTGGTGATTTATTTTATCGTATTTTTTTTTCTTCTCCCCGATTGGTTAGTGGTGGCATAAATCAGGGATTTTAGTCGTAGCTTGCTGCTATGTTACGCTATTCAAATTGATATTTGTAAATGTAATCCCGCGATTCTGGTGGTAATTTGTTTGGGATAACAGCGCGTGTACTTGCACTGCAGCTCCGAGGCTCCGCAATGCAGCAATGAGAGGGCGCTCTAGAGGCTCCTTCTCCCTCTCGAACCCCGTCCTTCTGTGGCTTATCCCCCTCCCTCAATGTCTGCGTCCTCTCTCTTGCTCTCTTTGTTCCCTCTCTTTTTCTTTAGTCACTTTCATGCTTTTCTCAACGCCAAGTTCGAATGAACGAGCAGCCGTCGGCGAGTGAGCGGCTGCATTGTCTCAAACATCATTTTTCTGAAAGTGTTATGCCTTTGCATAATAGTCTTCACTGTACATATTAACTGTTAAACATAATACTGTGTTCACTTGAGTAAACCTAGCATTGAATTTTTCAAAACATCAGCAGAATAGTAACGTGGACTACAAGAGTCCCTTCAAATAAAGATTCCCGAGGTACGTGCTCGAAAATTTTGCTGCCACCTTTTTCAGATCACAAATTTCCGTAGACTTCAGCTGCTTCTATGTTCTTCGCATTGAAATTGCATCCTTAGTTATTGCGAAGTTATTTGGGCTCGACCCATCCTATGTTATAACTGTCGATCGGACCCCAAGGACACCCTACGGGCTACCTAGACGTTCTTGACATTTTTCTTTCGTGCTCGTTGTGTGAGTAGATTATTTTACCTCTTACTACTGATGATCTTTGTTCTGATCTACCTCTTCTATCCCGACTTGCGTTGATCCAGTGAGGGGATATGCTCGTGCATTAAATTTACATTGTTCTCAACATCACTAATTCCTGAATTCAAGTTTTTTCACGTTATAGTGGAATTGTGTCCCTTTTTCTCTATATGCATCGCTGTTATTACTGTGGGGTGAAAGGCTTAAACAAGCACTATATTAATAAAACAATTGTTTTGTCACCCTCTTCACTGTAATAACTTCGGAGATCATTCGGTTACTTACGTCTTTCTGAGTACGGACACTGGGATTTTCTCCGCCATGTGTGTAAACACGATTGTTATTTTTAACTTCATTAATTTCGATGCCCCAAATTATATCTCTGTGGGTGTAAAAAATAAGTGTGTTCCTTCTTCAAGCATAACTACGTATGCTCTCTATATACGTATTTCAAGCTTATAGTCATAAAAATCTAAACCTTGGCCATGGGTGCGAATATTTTGCCTCTCTACTCAGCTATATCTTACCAATATCCAACTACGTTTCCGTTTCCAATCATCCCCCTTCTGAGAAAGTTATTCTTTCTAGAATTCATCTTCTGTCTTCCATCTGGCCAGAAAAGAACCGTGGCACCCTCTAGACCTCTTTCCTTAATTGTTTGTAAACGGAATTTGGCAGCCAAAATCCTAGGAGTGCAATGGAATCACTTGGAAAAACCAATAGATACTTTTCCACTGAATTTCATTCCATTTACTTTTTCTGGAGACAGCTGCAGCGCTACCAACTCTCCAGAAGAGAATCTAATATAAACTTGTACGTGTCAAATCACCGAGAATCTGTCCGAAGTTGTCTCAAGTGAAACGTGATGGACCAAGCTGGGCTTTCGTTCGGACGTTATTGATGCCCTCC
Organism: Parhyale hawaiensis; assembly: GCA_001587735.2. NCBI lineage: Eukaryota > Metazoa > Arthropoda > Malacostraca > Amphipoda > Hyalidae > Parhyale > Parhyale hawaiensis. The sequence goes on from LQNS02278171.1 coordinate 6,740,496, forward strand.
ATTTAAATCTGAAACTGTTGGTCTGCGCACCGTTTGTATTGGCTTCCTGATACATATCATCTCGTCCATTCTGATGAAAATTTATTCGTGAGATTTGAATGAGCAGTTTTTGGAATGGACTGTGCGCCGTTTTTTTTTTTTTCGTTTCTAGCTACGTTTATAACAGTTCCTGGTGATGTTGATGGCTGTTCTAGATGCTACGAAATATGGAGCTGGTGATGTTGATGCACATTACTGGAGGTAATGATGCTTGTTCCTGGTGATGTTGATGCATATTGTTGATGGTGCTAATGTCTGTACTTGACTATGCCGATCTCCGTTCTTAGAGATGCTGATGCACTTTCTTGTGCTGCTGATACTCGTCCCGGGCGACGTTCTTGTCTTTTTCTTATGATGTTTATTTCGATGCTAATGCAGGTCCTTGATGATACTTTGATACACGTTCCCGCTGTTGTTGATTTATTTTTCCGGCAATGTTGATGCACGTTCATTGATTCCGATATCAGATTCTGTTCTTAGCTATGTTGATGCACACTCGTGATTATTATGATGACTGTCCTTGGTGACGTTGATGCCACTCTCTGGTAACGTTGATTCTCTTTCCTTGTGATGTTGATGAACATACTTAGTGGCATCAACACTCGTACTCATATTGAAATATTATAACTATATTTGGAATTTCAGCGTTGAAAGTTGCGTTTTGTGACCCCACTGCAGTTTCTAACTTGTTCAATCTATGAATTTCGCTGCTCCCTTTGGCTCACGTTCTCCTGGTAGTGCCTCCTGTTACCGTTATCAATATTTCTTTTTAATTGCAACACGATCCTGCATTTTCTGACAAACTAGGAGGTCATCCACAGTAGCTAGTTCAATCGTGTCGGCAATTCTTCTCTCTTTTTATTTTTATTTCGTAGCATGTGCTGACAAAGACATGATTTAACTCTCGGGTGCGGACAACGCAAGTTTAGTGGCTGCCCCGAGGTTACAAGGAGAAGACTTGTGAAAGTCGAGCATCGCGTATGAAGAACGGAAGGTAAACTTGAAGTAATTAAGGCCTTATAATTTGCAGGAAAAGCGAGTTGAGAAATGGGTGAATTGAATTTAAATCGTAAGGAAGTTGACGATAGTGATGCCTTTAGTAGGATCGCATGCCGCCCTTAATAGCAACAAACCGAGATTTCTGTAGTTCATGTAACTATATAAGGGCTCATTTGACTAAGTCTTCAAAGTCAGTCTGGATTGCATTTTAGGCGCTACCTTGGAATCACTGACCCCGAGATGGCCGGAAATTCAATCATGCTCTGTAGGATGGAGATTCTTGCCGTGCTAAGCGTTCTTTGGTCGTTAGAACTGCAACGCGATTTAAAGTGGTGAATCCAACGCTCCTCTCTGAGGTTTCGGCTCCGTTAGTGACGCCACTACTGGACTCGTGTGGCGAGTTCACTTCACCTTAATTAGCTAACATTGGCCAACCAAAGGTCACGTGGGCGTAGTGACTTTTCCTATCTCGTCTAGGTGGCACCAACTCAGTCCATCATTTACCAGCTCCTCATCATATCGCTCGCTACAGTTGTCTGCTTAGTAGTTCTTTACAATACTAATAGCGTGAGTTTGTTCTCATCATCCTTAATTGTGGAAGTTTAAACATTTGTCCTTGTCTTGCGCTAACGAGAAGCCCTCGGTGAGGGTAGAGTTGAGCTACCACAGCTGCCGACTTCCCTCAGTTCTTTCCCGTTTTTCAGGCGTAAAATTTCGTATTTTTAATTGAAAAAACAAACTCATTTTTGTCATTCCCCGTTTCAGTTCCACTTCTTTTCTGAAGGAAGTTTTGCTATTTAATGAATAGTGGAGGACTGCAGTTGATTTTCTTTCAAGAATCAATTGCGACATTTACCTCTACAGTGACACATTGTGTTTTGTATTGCAGTAAATGCAACCTTTTTACGTCTCTCATTTTATTGATTTTTCATACTTAACTACACCTCTAGTTACGTTTCCAATTGCCTATACTATATATCTCTCAGTAATTTTTTGAATCCAAATGCATGTCCTGCTACCAAATTTGTAACATTAGAACTGGCAAGTAAACTGGAATTCCCTCGAACTATGTTTCCAGAAACATCAAGAAATAAGTTAACTTCAAGCGTAATTATACTACTCTTATTCTCGTCTCATTTTGCTCAACGATTGGGTCTTCAAAAAATGTAACATTAACTTTCTTTGTAAGCGACGACTATCTGTTTGCGCAATTTACTACGAATCTACTGCTGACAACTGTCTTTTTTTTCTGGTAAGCAAACCGTTGCCTACAGACCAGTGTCACATCTAGTTGTGAACAGCTATAGTAGCTAATGGAAATACATCAACTACTATTCCTATGATCTCATCAGTATAGCGTCGCTGTAGAAACTTTGGCTACTCAATGCGTTTCTTGTGATTTCAAGAGATAATTATTTCACATTCATGGGCATGAAAAAATATGTGCTTTAATGAATTTCATTTCCATGTTCACCTTTTTTTTCTTTTTTCAGTCCTACTGACGGTCTTCTTTCCGTCCTCTTCTTCTTTCTGGGCTGACTGCTTTCTCATTCTATGACTGTATGCGTGCCCGGGTTTACTCGTTATCACCCGAGAACAAAGTGAGAGAGGTGATAATATTTTCGTTGAAAAATTAAGTAAATATATATGTATAAATATATATATTTGTCTTTCCACCCAATAAGTGATCGAAGGAGTTGAGCAATCATCATAATTTTTTGTATGGAGTTCGGTGGGTTGACCTAGATGTGACCCATGCCAAAAAATCAGATCTAGCTAACCATAAAAAATGACGGCGTTGAATTTTCTTCCACCGAGGCGAATTTGCCATAAGTGCAGCAGATCGTCTGGAGAATGGCGCGTTCTATTTTTTTCCCTATGTTATTATTAAAGAGCTAATGCATGGAATAAATGCGGCTGTTTCCTAGCCGCGTTCATCGAAAATGGCTTCGTTGAATTTGCCCCCTACCGCGGGTGATGGTCTTACGCCACCGAGGCCTCCTAGTTTGTACTTTGCATCATTTATGCCCCTTCCTTTTCTTCTTGAAATATCTTTTTGGTGACTAAGAAACCAATCAAAATTTTTTTAATAAAGATCCAGTGTCTGCAAGAGAGATATCTAATTATTTCATCTCTTTGCTTAATATTTTCCGATTGATTATTGCTTAAATTTATCAAAACATATATGGCTTCTTCACATATAAAAATTCACCATAGGGATAACCAAAGAAATACCTTAATTAAAAAAAAAAACTTATACAACGTTATCTGACTGCTCGTAAACGTCGACAGTTGAGCTCCAGTCTCGCCGCCTTACAACAACTGGCTGCGTTTGACATTTTCGTGACCTTAGAGTCTGTTTATTTTGTTTTGTTTTTCGTTTATGGAACTCTCTAAGCATCTTAGTACTCGAGCTTCATACTTGAAATACGACTTCTTCGCTGTATATTGTTTATAATCGTTTATTTGCAGTGTTACTGTTCTGTTATGCACCACTCCTATATTCAACGGGTAATACATTCGATATAAGACGGACCGCGGGGCTCCTTCCCTGGGAGGTGGCAAAATCTAGTATTTGGTCCACTGTGAAACAACTATACTAGGCATTGGTTTGAATATACATCATACAAAAATGAATCATTGTAATGCTGAAAATCTTCACTTGTAACTAAGAGTTTATTCTTACTCATTTGATGATGGAAATTACTTTTTATTGGTCGAGACAACGTATGTAAATTTTTATTTTAACTACTAAACGAAACCTGGCCCAGCCTTTGATGTGCCCGTTGGAATTTGTGTTCGGTTTTTGCGAAAAAAAAACTCGCTTGTTTTGAGCATTACAAGCTAGTGCTGCAATCTGAAGCTGTCTTCAGTAGCAAAAAAAAAAAAACTCGAATAAAATTTATTGACAACTTCTCCAAAATTCGCATGTTGAAGCAGTTGCCTACTTCTCTAGTTTGGATATGAACCTACGCATTGTAATCATTCTGTATTTCATATAAGAATTACATTGCTTCTCTCGAACATTCAGACGAGTGATAATGGAACCAGTAACCCCATTGGCGTCTCGTGTCCTCTCTGCGGGAGTTTCGCACGACATCATCCCTACGAAATTCAACTGTTGGCTATGTGGTGTGGCGTTGAAGTATTTTAAGTAAAAGAATCGTTCTGGAGTTGATGCTGTGGGCGCTGGGGTCGTCGCGCCGCAGTGACAATTATTCTTTTTTGAGGGCAGGATATGCGACAGTCGGGCAGTTAGATGTTGGTCTGCGAATTAATGCTATCCGCCCTCTAAAGGACTACAGAGTGCACTCTCATGCTCGAGGGCAGTTGTTTGTTAAATCCAGCAATAAAAGACGAGACAGTTCATACATCACCCCCTTTTTTGCAGCCGTAAAAGCTGATTGCAAGACATTGGAAGGGCCAGTGAGAGCCCTGTGGTTGTGGAGGGAGGTAGTGCGCCGTTCTTTTCTCACTCTCCCACGCTCTGGCGTTGACCTGCTCCTCTCGGCATTGAGCGTACACGGCCCACTTGTGCTCGTTCAATTGATACACGAATGGTTTCTGTGGACATCAACTGTAGTTTGCTCAAGACTGACCTATTCTGCGGTAACTAAAAACACTCCTTAACTTTTCTGCGGTCATGAACCTTTTTTAGTGATCCGTAGCCATGTTTTTTCTCAGGAGTTTTCCCACTCATACCTTGGTCCCCGGACTCCGTTCTGCTCCTGGTGATTTTTCCCTCTTAGAACGAAGTGAATTTTTAGTAGTGCTTTTTTTTGTCCACATCCAAACTGTGATTTAGTGTACTTTACCTTTGCCAGCTTTATAGAGGAGCCCAATTAGTGGGTATAATTTGGATATATTTGTGTAGATTTTCTAGGGAATTTTCTGGTTCTTACCCTTTGGTCGAATGATCTTACCGTGTTTTTCTCAATTGGTATTGTGTTTGACGTTTGTTCGTTTGAGGTACCTACGTCGTTGGCATGGCCCTTTTCAAAATATTCACTCTATGCACCGCGATCCTGTTGTTAGTCGTTGTCGTTTCTTTTCTCTGTTTAATAATTTTGTGGCTACAATAATTGATGCGTTCGTCACAGGCAGAGTTTCATCGAGATAAGCGAACTTCGTTAACTTAAACTTTGTCGGAACGTAAATCCTGGATTTTAGTTTCGCTACTCTGGATCCAGCATTAGGCGGTTTTCTGGAATCCATTGAAAATAATTTAATTGGGTTTTCTCGACAAAACTTTCCCATATTGTGTGACACTTTAACTTAGTGAACAATCAATATTGGCTCGTTGCCGTGGAAGCATTGATTTCCCGGCTGGTTGGAGTCCTCAAATTGCATTATATGCCTTGTGGTTTGTGCACAAGATCATATGACAATGAAGCACTATTCATCAGGTAGTATAGGATAACAGATGTGCAACTTAACAAGCTTCCTATGTACGCGGAAAACTTTCAGTTCCTGACGTGACCGGAATCAAAATAAGGAACCGCGTGCAAAAAAAATGCTGCTTAACCTAAATTCAGTTCAACATTTCATCTTGTCTTTTTTATAGAAATAACTTTATTTATAACGTTGCGTGGATGGTTTCGCTACTCCATCACTTGCTATTCCTCCCTCTAATTAACCATCTTTGTCCAATGTCATAGTGTTTCCTTTTTACGCTCGATCGCTTTTGGATTCTCATCCCAATGTTACGTTGAGGTCACTGTATGGTTAACAAAATAAAAAAGATATTGTATTATCAAAGATTTTGCAAATGTAGGTAATATATGCTTATCAGTGACCTTCAGTGTATGTATTTCCAAAAAAACTCATTGTTGAGTGTGCAGTACATTTATTGCGAAGTCTTTGGTATTAGAGCACAGAATGCCATTTTTATCTCCACCCAGGAGGTTGTTTTTGTAGAGTTTGTTCGTCTCTCTGTCTGTCACCAAGAGAACTCAAAAAGTTATGTACCTATATTTACGAAAATTACAGGAATTGTTAGGCATGATGTAAGGAACAAGTGATTAACTTTTGGTGAAAACCCATCCACCTGTTTGTTTGTTTGTTGGTTTGTCTACCTCTTTTTTCTCTGCAGCATAATTAAAAAAATTATCGGCTAATCTGTATGAAATTTGCAGGAGTTGTTACTAGGAGTAATCTTCTCGTTTGTTTGTCTATGTTTGTTTTGTGTTTGCCAGTAACATTACTCAGAACGTTATGGGCGGATCTTCTTGAAAAAATTAAGAATTCCTAAAAGACACCGTTGACTAAATTTTAGTATTGATCGGTTCGTCTGTTCGTGCGTTTGACAAATCTTTGTCAGAACGTAACTCACAAAATTTTACTCAGATATTAATTAAATTTGCAGGCGTTGTTAAAAATATTAAGAGGCACAAATGACCAAATTTTAGTGATGAGCGATTGGTCCGTTTGTATATTTGACTAACGTCTGTCGATAATATTTGCCAGTATATAACTCCAAAAGTTACGGATGGATCTTCAGGCAAATTACAGCAGTTGTTATACTATCAAGAGGCACAAATGACGAAATTTTGGTGGTGATAAAAAATTAATCCGAGTTTCTTGGCCAATTGAATTTTTGCTACCATTACCTTGCTCTCGAAGGTACGCGCTCTCAGAGTCCTCTAGTTTAATATATATAGAAATCACAGAGGTACCTGTTGTTATTACAGAGACTACTGTATAGTGAGTGACCCTATGAAACAAATTGTTCCTTTCTTATTGCACTTCTAATACATTTCGCAGACATCTTAGTTTAGCTGTTACCAGGAGAGTAACAAAGTAACTACCTGACGTAATATAATATTATGTCGTCTCGAATGAAAGATAGCACCGGGTAAGCAGGTGCTCTGGAGCGCCCTTTTCCCCGGTGTAAAATTAAACAATGGACTTGTAGGGGTTTGCTGCAGTTACTTTTCACGGACTAATATTTATAGTGTTGCTGAATAACAGCACAGTTAAAAAACAAGCAATAGCCGGGAGTAATACCAGACCGTGTAGCATACGCAGCTGTGGTCAGTATAACGTCTCAGGGTGTGCAGGGCGAGTGGACGGTGGTTATTTCCACGATATGTGCACTGCCTTGAAAATTTCGTTTTCTGTTATAAAGTAGGCGGATTTCTTCAAATTTAAGCTACGCCCTCACTTGTTTTGAAAGCGTGAAGAGCTTAATATTGCAGTGTTTTTTTTTTTTTGTAGCATATTCGCTATGTGTTTTAAGCATAACGAAACCCTTGCACAGAAGGGAAAATAAGGAGAGGCAAAACGTTTCACCAAAAGCGTTCTGAATATTTCCTGCATCCATAATGCAATTATTGAAGTAAATATACCGCCTATATTTATCAACGAGTATAATATGAACGGCTAGTCGTCCAACAGGTGTTTCCTCTTTACAGGTTAAGTGACTGTATGTGGTTACTTTAATAATTCTATTCCCATGAGAGTATTTTTAAGCGTTCCGATAAAGAGTTAGCTCTCCCCTAACGAATACAAGCCAGATACCGCACACTAGGAAATATACTGTTGTTTCATTTTAACCAATTTTCACTCTCCTATTGATAACACTGTATACGCTGTTCTTTATATTTGCTTACACTTTGCTGTTCCCGAGTTGGGATTCTTGTTCTACATAACATGCGTATGTTGCGCCATTACCAAAATAAATTCCAATGGTATCAAACTTATTACGATTCATCGATGATAAAATGACAAATGGGAGAATTGTCCCAGTGGCATATAGAGCTGTAAGAAAATCAACTGATACAGTTTCAGTAATGGTTTCTCTGAAATTGAAAGTTTTCCCCTAATATTAACTACACAATATGGAGCGCATCGTTTTTCAACAGGAAGTAAGAAGCAACTGAGACAAAATTCCTTCATCAAAACGGTTCAGAGAACGAACGGGCACAAAGAGTTCCATCAAGAGGTCCTAAGCAAATGGAAAACATTATTACTTCATTATACGTACAAAGAAATCGAGCGCGGTGCGCTTCATCAGGAAATCCAAACTAATTAGAGAAAATTGCTCCGTCGGTATAATTGCAAAGAAGTAGCTCTTATGCGAGCTGGGGACAAGTGGCTCTACAGAGTCTTTCTTTATTTGAACGTTTGCTCTTATGGCTTCCGTTAATTGTCTAAAAATATCGGTAAGATAAAAATAGATTTTATTTTTTGTAATTTGAACGATGTCGCTGCATGCGTTGGGTAAACGGTTCAGTTATACCGAGATGCATTTTACATGCAGGGCAAAGATTTTGTTGGAGAGAGCGTTCTAAAAATGATAATGTACTTTATTCTGCAATTTTATGCAGAACTTGTCGCAGAACCGGAAGTCTTTGGTCTTCGTTCGGCGTGCCTGAAAGGATTCCTAAACCTACAGTCCGCCCGGACACTCAGCTCTTCTAGGAATTGTGGATTATTCTCAAAGGGAAAGATTTTTTGTAGACCGTCCTACTCGTTCCCTTTCGAAATTTTAGATACTGAGAAAAAATTACCAAGCCGTTTATACTGACGTCTGAGGATCCCGTGCATCCGAGCTTTCACATAACGAGCCAGTGTACTGCTCTAGAAAATTAAAAATTGTTAACTTAGTGGTATCTGGAGGGTCCTTCAGTTGCGGAAGCGTTGATTAGATGTACACTAATTTAGCAATGATATTCTACTAGAGATCCGTTTCGAGTCTCTTGCCCTAGAAATATTTTCCACTAGTCTAGGGAGATGGACTATGGCCGTTAAAAAATTTATATAAACTTAGCTCAATAAAAAAGGTACAAATGCATAAATACCGGTGCATTTCAAATCTGGGTGATTGGTAGAAAGATATCTCACGAGTGCAAAAGAAGGCAACGCAACGCCCCTAAGTAAGATATTTGGATCACAATACGTTTGTAAGCTATTACCGCTATAAGTGTGCTCGTTCTATTTCCGTTGTAAATTAGATATGTCGGCTAATGGTAGATGACTACGTGTCTAAACATTTAATTGTTATTGATAGTGTCCTGAGCGTAAAATCTTACGGTTCATATATATTCCGTCTTCGGGATGGACAGCTCAGAGCGGGCGCATGTCGGACGGCCGAACGGCGGTGCTTCAATTTTGTGGTCTGTTAAAATTGCCAAGTATGTGAAGGCTTGCAAATAAAATTGCCAAGTATGTAAAGGCTTGCAAATACGATAGAGTCATAGGAATCACTTACGAGGCACCGGGAATATCAGTTATATTACTGAAAATATATATATATTTACCTGATTCATCATATGGTATTGATTACAACTGTATTACCTAGGAATACTTGAATGTATAGGTAATAGGTACGGTATATGCGGCCACAACAGCAATGCAACTAGGGTATGCGTTATTGGTACGTTCAACGCTAATCCTGGGATAATTATGAATAGACTATTACAAAACATGCTCTTGCACTATAAACACGCATTTGTACATTATCTGTCTGCTTCCCTCAACCACATTTCCCATATTAATGATAGGGACGACATAAGCTGGCCAGATTACATTGCTATATCCATGAATGAATTTACTGCATAGTATTAGCAATTGTAAGACACTAGAGTACTCGCGTGTATCCGATTACCTACCTCTATATAACATTTGCCACAAAACTTTGACTATAGTACCATGTTAAGTGGTTGTTGTGTGAAAGGGTGTGTGTTGTGTTTAGAAAACTGTGTTTTTTTAGAAAACTGTCAATGAGACTGATCTCGCCACTGAACGGGACAACCCAAGCTCCCGTCTTATTCAAATCGATATTGTTAGTCTGAGTGCCGCGTTTTGGCACCGTGCGCAACAATGCTACGAAATATGTCCCGGAATGAATGAAAACGTCCGCGACTGTCCACAGGCAGCAGGCTGGTCTATAATACACGGAAGGTGGCAGGCAGGCAGACTGTATGCAGGTGAACTATGGTATACAAAATCAGCTGCACAATCTGTGTCGCGCAGTGCGCTTCTGTAATCGCGTAGACGTGAAAACGGAAGTAGAGCAGAAAAATAATCCGATAAGCTATGTTAAATTAAATAGGTACATTGACTCTTTGAAAGAAATTTAAAATTAAATCCACAAGATCAAATTGTGCGTAGTCAATGAATGTAATCACTAGAGAAAGTAACATATCCGAAGTTTGGAGAGCTCATTTAATGCTAGTGCCATTAATTGTTTTACGAAATAAAACAATAAAGGTCTTGTGGACAGCATCCTTGATAAACAGGCTTTACCTGTTGAGCAATGCCCGGAGTCCGAAGTCGAGGTTCGTCAAGCACATAAAGAGCTAAGGGATAACAATGCTTTAGGTGCAGACCATATCCCTGCTGATGCCTACAAATATAGCCCCTGAGGCTGGTAACAATCCTTGCAAATTTTCTCACCAGGTGCTTTACTTTGGTTTTCCGCCCGAATGATTTGATGAAAGTCATAATATCACCAATAGTTGAAAGCAGAGCTATAAGTGTAACGCACTGAAGCATTGATCAACCCTTAGCTGTGGCTACTTCTCTGTCAGAAGTAGTGGAACCAGCCTTAGAGATATGCATGCCACCATGCATTATGCTGATAACCAGTTTGACTTCACAGGTCAACATTGAACGAAAATGACAGTATTTACACTTAAACTGGTCATAAATAATTTTAATAACGGTGGATCTCCCTTGTACCTTTTTTTACTACAGTAGATGATGACGCTGCATTTGACAGTGTTCATCACTTCTCGCTATTTAAGTGTATGATTGAGAGACAAATTCCCCATTACGTCGTTAAAACTCTAAAATATTGGTCCAAACTCAGTAGTGCTTTGTGAAATGGGAACCAGCAATTTCATCGCGCTAATGGCAGAAGGCTGGGAAGGTTACTCTCCCCGATTCCCTTTAATGTATTCATTGACAATATCCACACCCAACTGAACGCAGCTGGAATAAGGTGCCATATAAATGGTGATGTAGTAAATGCGCTCAGCTATGCTGATGATAAAGTCCTTGCCTCTCCCCATCCAGCGGGCTGCAAAAACTACTTTGAATTTGCGAGAATAAAGCCAGCAAACTCTGTATTGAATATAGTACTGTTAAACTGTATGCAAATACATTAAACGTAGAATAGGAATAAAAAACCTGCCCCTCGTTAAAGTTACATGTCTCAGTGGCGTAGAATTCACTTGTGTAAACAGCTAATCTTAGCAGGGCCACAAAGTCACTGACGATTTGCTTGATTACCAAGATATATGTAGAGAAAAAAAAGCGAAAACTCCATGCGGTGGGCAACATGCTACTGAGGAAGTTTTGTCATTGTTCTGAAGAAGAGGTCAAATGTTAGCTGTTTCATAGCTACTGCTCTCCTATGCACTGTAGCTCGCATTGACCGAACTTTAAGCAGACCATTAGGCGCTTACGTGCTGCCTGTAAGGACATGTTTTGCCGGCTTATAGCCTAAGTTATTGATATGCCGAGGTCAAATAATGCGATTTTTTATATACTGCATGTTCATTATTATACTGACTACTCGAAAGTCAGGCAAAGGGAGTACGCTTCCAGTATCCAAATCTGGATAGAAAAATTAGCTTATTTGCTAGCAAATGTAAATCGTAATGACCCTAGCAACAAACTGTCCAATTTGTATAGCCAGTGAGCGCAAACTGTAACCAAACAGGGGTCAAACAATGAGCCGCAATGTAGTGTAGCTGTGCTGATACTGTTTACAGAATTCTGTATCTAATTATTGAACCATGGTAATAAGCTGTGTCCCATACAGTTGTACAGCTTCATGTGTGTACTTAATGCAGCCGATTGATTTCAACTGCATCACTACCTTATAAAAATTGGGAGGAGTTTGTATTGTCGTAGAGTGCTACTTCAAGTCTCGCGCAGGTTGAGAAATTCCAAACATTAGTCTGTGCTTACTCAGAGTTTGTATCGAGAGGTTGATCATATGCATCATCCGCAGCGCCTCTTCATTTTTTCCACTAACTTTGAACTGTTGTATCTTTGCTTCTGCTGCTGATAATGGGGATGGGGGCATAAGCTATTAACGAAACAAAATAGTCACACCTTTGCCCTCCTCGACCAGGGAATGTGTGTGATACGCTTTGTCGCAGTTGTTAAAGTCTCTCGTCAGATAATTTATACGCTGGAGAACACTTGAGTCGCATTATCACCGCGTATCTTTTGACTGATAAAACCTGATTGTGATGTTCCGAGTAAGACTTTTGAGCGGACAAACAGGATCCAGGAGTAAGAAGCGTTGTCGGGCCGTGCTTTGATTGCATTTGAAGCTTTTCTCAGAGCTCCAGAGCCAGATTTTTTGGTGGAAAAATACTCGGCGCTAGTGTGGCTCGAGTGTTCTTGGGCTTATCAATTACCCGACGAGAGATCTTGATATCCTCAGCAACGCGTATCACAGACAATCTTTGGTCTAGGAGGGCAAAGGCACAGTTTTTTCCTTTCATTGAAAAAAATACGGTGCCCCCAATATAGGTAGTAGAATAGGTTACCTGAGCCGTAGCTAGGCCTTCCAGACATTTTTTTTCGTGTCCACTTTACTTCTACTCCTTTCAATACGGCTAATAATGCTTGATTACTTTCTTCCTCATCTTTTATTTTCCCATCTTCATTGATCCAGTCTGGAAACACTCTCGTGCATTGGTTCCACGTTTCTATAGACATGCTATACCTCCTTCCCCGAAACACCTTTAATAATATACTATACTCGTATTATAGTACAGGAGACCAAATTGAACTGTTATCTTTGTTTTCTTGCCTCGGTAATGAGCTGGAATGCTTCATCTCACGCACTTGATTTTGTCGGTACTTCAGAGGCTGCTTTTTTTTCATCTCAGGCAGCTATTGATTGAAGAGCCGCGTTGTTTTATCACTGCCGACTAATGAATAAAAAGACGCTTTAATGAGTACTAACACTTTAAGAAATTCCTTTCATTTGTTACATTAGTGATGATAAAACTATCCATGTTAGTGTGGCTCACTTGCATCGATTTTTCAAGGCCGATCCGCAGTGACGTGTGGTCTCTTTGCTTCTCTCGTTCTTCCTACTTCTGCTCATGATATATTTTCGTTGATTTTCTTCTTCTTCTTTCTGAGTCGGCTTCCCAAACTGCATGTTCCTCTCTACCTCCTCTCGCTGAAGCGCAGTGAACTCCTTAAGCACGAAGGTATAAGATTTGGACGCGTTATCTCGCCATCAATCGCCCTTAATACTTCTGCCGATGCATTGAATCTCTGTTATTTTTTCAGCCTTGATTTTGCTTTGAAGCCGCGGAAGTTATATAGCATCTCTGATTTTTCCTTGCCCAGCAGCTCATCCATCACCACGGATGGCCATTATTCAGTGAAGGTTCGGTAGCCATCCATGCACACCGTAAAATTTACAGCTGCTTCTGTTCCTTGTTTTTGACAGTTTGCCGCTGCTGCGCGTGAAACACTGCACGGCCCCCGTCTGCTGCAGCGGCTTCCTGCAAGAGCTGTGTTGTGCGCGCTGTCGTGCGCAATATTGAACTGGGAGTGTTCTTGGTCCAAATTTATTAGTATACTTTTCAGGTTCACATTGGGATGAGTGCACTAGAGTATGCGATACTGAACTACGACTGTTGTAGTATACCACAGTAACAAATTGATAGTGGGGGAAGTGGACGCTGGAGTATATCGCAGTCTTTTGTTGATACGGAGAATTAGTTACCAAAATGCGGAATATCTGTTAATACTGCTGTAATTACAAGCATGTGATACCACCTCCCTTTGACGCCGAGCTTGGGAAGTGCCAGCTGTTGTGCACGCTACTGTACTGAGAATGTTGTACTACGAATAGCTACTTACCAGTTTGTGGTAGTAATAACCACCGTATGAATTATACTACCTATCTTTGACGTATCCTTTCCCACGTATCTAACTGCCATTTTTATGGCCAACTTCAATATCAACTAGCCATACGAGCGCGATGCTTATCCCTTGATGTACCTCTCCCGCAAATCTCCAGCTGCCCATTTTCTTTGATTGCCATTACGCAACTAACCAAATAAGCAGGGAGCGTATCCCCTGATCTACCTCTCCCACATATCTCCACCTTTTTTTTTTCCTTGATGACTGATGTTGCAACTAACCCTATCAACAGGATCCGTATCTCCTGATCTACCTCTCCCTCATATGTCCAGCGGCTTGCATTAAGAACTGCCGCAATAACTAACCATATGAGCGGGGTGCGTATCCCCTGAATCAACCTTCCCCTCTGTACCCTCCCTCAGCTGCCCATGTCCTCATCTCTGCTAACTTGTGTAGTCTGCTCACAGTCGCCTGCGGGGCCCTAACTGATCAACAAGTTAGGATGATGTCGACTAATTGATCAAAGAGATCCCATTACAGCTTGGCGCACTGGGCTGGCGATAATATTGTGCATTCTTTGCAGAAATATTCGGAAATGACAGAGCGTGGCTATTTCGAGCAATTATGCTGCTTCGCACTGACATGCCTAAGTTTGGTGGCATTTGCTTAGGGCACGAGTAGTTTACTATCGAGCACAGTGAATTCATGTTATTGTGTAATAATCTGTTGTATAAAATTTGTATGCGCTGTGCATATAAAGCTAAACATTGGGTCCATCTGTCAAGTTACTCATAGGAGTCTGTGACTGCACGGTTTTCCTCTCGGTAATGTGCATAGTCTGCTGGGTACATAAGGTGTAGTACAATATTTTTCTCAAACTATGCACTTTGCTGCTTAGGAAGCATGAGCTGAAGTTTTTCACTGAAATATTTCAATTTTGCTGTAGTCATCGATATTATACAGTACCTCTCTTCGTCCTTTTTTTTTGGAGGAGGGGGGCATTATAATGATTTCTCTTACCTCTTTTTCTACTTTTCACTAACTTCCTTTGTTCTCCTATTCCTCTCTCTCTTTCCTCATTCCTCTACGCGGTAATCGTATGCATTCTATGTGTCCCTTTTTCCTTCCCCTTTCGAATCACTCTTGTCATGAATATCATAGCTTAAAATGTACAACGTATGTATATATACTACACCGTCGTGTTATCATTTATATTTTGTTCAAAGTCATTTAGTATGAAAATAAGATAGAAAAAAACCTACGAGGTACGCAGCCTTGAGGCTGAATGAGTATAATGCATCAAAATACTCAAAAACCTGATTTCTCACTATATGTCACCTATTTATTTTTATCGCACGAAAAAATGTCATTTAATCTGACACGAACGTTATGTACGTCGTTGCATTTTACTTGATTTTACTGTCATTTTTATACTTTCTTCGGCGGCTCTTAATCATTCACGCTCTTGGTTATAAGCTCTACTTAGTATAACTGCAGCCAAGTTTACAGAAACGCTGCAGGAAACTCTGAGCCATCACTACCGTCTTATCTTAGGCGTGTGCAAGATACGTCAACCACTTTAGCTTGAGCAGAAAAAAAACGCTTCCAAGCTGGAGCCTTTCAAGTCCGGTTAAAAGTTTAACGAAGAGCGCTTTAATTATGTAATTAGTTAATTAAAGAGATATATAAACTCAATTAAATTAGATGCTCTTGGTGTTTACACAGTATATTACGATTTAATTTCATGTCAACCCTTCATTAGGGAACAAAGCAAAAAAATAGATGGCTCTCATTAAAATCTTGTTGAACTGTGCGTAAAAAAGTTTACATTGAAGTGTTGAAACGTATCGTAGATTACTCGACTATTATAAAAAAAAAAATTTTGTTTCACCAATTTCTTGGATACAGGGTTGATGTACTTCAAATCGTCAATTTCATCCGTCAAATAACTCTTAAACCCAGGTAATTTGTCACACATTGATGAATCCAATGCTTTGAGAATATCACACTGACCAAAAAAATTAATTTACTGCAGTACTTATCGCGTGAACAATTATGCACTTCCGCTTTCCTAACAGAAAATCTGTAGTGCCCGATGCCAGCCGCTCCGTTCCCTTACATCACCGGTAGCTGTTGGAGGACCGCTAATCCTGCTGCACTTTCCGCCCTAAGCGCAAAAAAGTCAATCATTGGAAGTGCTTTGGCTGTCCTCCTCTTATAGACCAAACTCAATTTCCTGATGCCTCCCTTTTTTCATTCGGCCCCAATGAACATTTCACGATCAATTGGATTTTTGGAGACTGAGCGATGGTCACTTGGTCAGTTTCCACCACCACACTAACCTGGACTTGGGACACTTTTACTGCTTTTGGAGCTAATGGAACACTTAGTGAGTGCATACTTGCTGCGCAAGCTGCGTCAC
The DNA here is from genome assembly GCA_001587735.2 of Parhyale hawaiensis. Taxonomy (NCBI): domain Eukaryota; kingdom Metazoa; phylum Arthropoda; class Malacostraca; order Amphipoda; family Hyalidae; genus Parhyale; species Parhyale hawaiensis. The sequence continues at coordinate 6,756,805 of LQNS02278171.1, forward strand.
AAGTCCAGTTGCCAGCGTTCTTATTTTGTCACTTGGATGTTCCACATTTGATGGAACATATAGTTGAAGGGATCTATGGTTATTGCAAGTTTTTCGATAAATCAAGATGCCTCTTTTAGCGTTTTCTGACGAAGTGGTGCGCACCAACCAAAAAGTGATACTGACCACTTTACAGGGCCTGTGCTTGCAGCTGCTCGACAAATTAATCTGCCGAATATACCTTTTTCTTGCATGCTTCGTGGAGTTGTTTTCAGTTTTTATTCGTCACATGAGCTACCCTGAGATCGAAAGAAAAAATATTTACGAGTGCAATTGAGGCCACTTTTAAGTTTCATTACCCACAATTTTTCAATTGCCGATATACGCGCGTATTATGTGAGCTTATAGCAATTTTTCTTCTTTTTAAAATTTGATTTACTAGTTTAAAAATTAGTAAACGTCTTAAGAATATTAAAACTTTGCAGATATGTGTGGAGCGTATTTTAAATCCTTTCATCGTTGCAGATTTCTCCCTGCTGCGCCTGGAATGGTTGTCATTAGAAACTTGCATCGTTAGCAGCTGAACTCATGTGAATCGGAGCCCTTGGTCCGGGGACCCTCTGTGTTCCCCAACCTGCCATTGTATTGATTTCTCACTGACCCCTTGCAACTGACATTTGGACATAACGTATAAACTTGGGTCCCTTAACGTTGTGCTGATGGACTTGGCATTCGTTTGAGGCTGCAACTTTTGTGTAGTGTGCAGCCAGTTCTTCCCATGTGGCTAATGATTGCATATCTATAGCATTGTCAGGTTAAATTTAATATTGCCTTTCGTGAATTAGAGAATCCCACATTACAAATTGAATTACATTTGTGGCAAATTAACATCAAAAGAAGGAAATTAGCTTTGTCACTAATGACGGACTGAAATTGGTTTTTAATACATTTGATATTTATTAATGACTGCTGCAATTTTACATATTTCTTGTAAATGGCATATAGTAGCTGCATCAAATTTAGATTTTCATTCCAGCGCGTTGCTTTCCTCTTTCAATATTTTGGTAGATTCTTCAAAAGTTTTACTAAGAGTAAAGTTGAAGTTACTACAGATGAATGCCTGTAACCAATTAATGAAGCGTGTTCCTTGAGGATCCGAGACCTGGATGGTGCAAAACAATTCATGGACTTGGAATTTTTATTTATTGAAAGCTCTTCCCGCCATGGACGCTATGAACGTTTGCGGGGCTCGAACCCTAGACCAACTAATTAGGAAGCGGTATCTAAACTATTATTACGCGACGACGGTCCAAATATTATGTCCAACGAGAAGTGTCCTTCATATAACGAAGAAATACTTGTGAGAAGAACAGGGCCCGTAGCCAGGTTTTTAAAACAGGGTATGCTCTGTTAAGATGTGTTACCTAGTTTTCCTTCAGCGTCATCAGCCGTAGATGGTATCGGTTTAGCCCCCAATTTATATTCTTAGAAATATTTCCGAAAATTTTGCAGGAAATTGGAAACAAAACTATCGAAGTCTCATGCAATTGTATGTTGTTCCATAAGCTTTTGAAGAGGTTTTCCCGTATGTTCCACTAGATGCCTAAGGGAAATGATCCGCAATGTGGCGCTATCACCAGAACATTACGCAAACTTTACGGGGAAAATGTTGCCAGCAGAAATGCCAGAAAACTGTAATAAAAATGACGGATGTCTAACAGTGCCCCCAAGCTATCTTGTATCCTCTCCAATAGTGTTTGAACTTCTGAAAAAAGACATCTGGTGTAGTCATGCGGCTGTTGTTTGAGATTAATTGTCATGTGTCTGTCATTGCGTATGCATTAACAAACACGGCGCCAAAATATATTGATTTTTCTATTATTATACACAAAAGAGCATCCAATATAACCCGTAATATGGGTAAAATAAGCTTTTGCTTGTTTGACGTTGTCAAAATTTTGGTATAGTATTGACCAATTTCTTCTGCAATCCGGTTTATGAAATTATTAGCCTCGGGTCCAGACGTATTCACCGGATTGTTGTGCTTTCAGATTACCCGTAAGCTCTGGTGTGGTGCATGAAGTATTAAGACAGCAATGAATCTGATTACGAAACGTTCCCTCGTTTAGCAACTGGCCCCAATCCTATTAAAACCCTTTACTTTCCGTTAACTCTTCAATTTAGGAAATTCAGTATAGCGGGCAAAAGTAGGCACGATGGGGTAAACCCAGCCATTTTATTTTCAGTGTCGTTTTCATCTGGTGGTTCTTCGTCTTCATCAAATTCCACTTTACGTTTACGTGCTCGCGCTTCCCCAATGAGGAAGCAGCTTGGCTCTCAGAAAATCATGAGAAATTTTTGACCAGTTTTGCAGCATCGGGTCCACTCTTGCCCCACCTTTGAGTACGTAACTACTTCACAGAAAATTATTTTAGCAGTGCGAGCTTAATCTTTCAGTTACTCCGCTTGTTGGCCTTGGAGTCGTCATTCTTTCCTTCCTCTTTATGTTCTTGCTTTTTCTTTGTCTTACATGTATTTTTCTGTTTTTTTATTTCTCTTCTCTTACGTGATCGTCATGTATGCATGGGCTCTCTATTTTTCGTTAGATTGCATAAAGCTCCTCGATTTCTTTTACTGTCGTAGGCCACGGCGCAGTTGTCGGGGAGGCAAACATAATCTAACGCAAGTAATTGCGTTCCGCAAATCAATCTCTTGAATTGAAAGGCAAAAGCTTGAGATTTTTCACTTGAGGTGACTAAGCTTCTAGATGCTTTTCTATTTCTCCGTGGGACTGATTTTGACTTATTGCGAAAAATTGGATTGACACAACTTTTTCTACTTCTGACAATCAGTGTTGAAGTGCGACGTTCACCATAATAATTATTGTGACGGCCGGTATCGTATACTGAATGTTATAATCGTTCAGTAAGTGAATACCTTGAAGTTGAACATGTCCTCTTTTTTTGCCAATTCTGCTATCTCAAAGCTGCTCGTAAGAGTAATTTCAATGTTATGAATTTTTCATAGGACTTATGACGGCTATATGTAGACATAGAAAAGTGCCAAACTCAAGTTTAGTTTCTCATATGAAAAGCGCTGTTCAAAATAACAAGAAAATTTGGCATTCGATAATGTGGACTTGATAGTTCTTTCCGATCCATCGCTGAAAGAACATTTCTTTAAGTCCTTGGTAAAGAGAATCTATAATACCCTGCAGAGCTTCATGTTCACCTGTGAAAGCTGTCGCAGTCTCTTGTTAAACGCCTTGAGACAGTTCTCTACTCGATATGCTCCGCGCGATGTCTCCAGCTTCTCCCCAGCTACATAAACTTGTTGATTGGTTTCTCCTCCCTTAATTCTTAATGAAAACAACTCGAGTGAGCGCTCTCTCTTTATAAAGTCTTACTGGTTTGAGTTGCCGCTGACGTTCAGGGCGCGAGTTGCAAAATTATTTTTCTGGTTCACTTGCAAACATCTACGCAGAAGTTGTTAACATCTACGTACATAGTGTGAGAACGCAATATGCATTCGCTGGTTTGCGGTAAACCTTGTGGTATAAAGATATTTCTCTATATACTTTATAAATTATACTTTGTGCAACAGTAAAATCTACGGATATTTAGAGCATGACTAACTTTATGTTTCTCATCTTAATTATTTATAAAAATTTACAGTTGCGTTGAGTTTATTTTTTAAGCTGGGTCATTGAGAAGTCGGTTGATGCACGTTGTTCATTGCCTGAAGCGTAATTGCAGTTCACTAAATGCACCCCGCTGTATGGTAAATTTCACCCTAAAGTTATGCATTGTAGTGTTTACAACGTGCACATCTCACCTTTTCACTGCGATGATTTTTTGCCTTCATTTTCCTGCATTTTCGTTTCTGAATACTATCGTTGTGTTGTTTCGCAGCTTATGCCCCTTTTCTGTTTTTGTATATTTCCAACTCCCCATTCAGTGCGTTGCGCTTACTCGTGCTCATTCATCAACAAGTTCGTTTTCAAGGTATTTATGTAAAGTAATTCTCTTGGTTGTTCATTATTATCTATGTCCTCCTTAGCGTCCATTGCAGTCGGTGCTCCTGTTACGTCCATAAAGTTACGCGATTTTCTAATACGAGCCGAACGTTTGATTCCCAAAAACCACATTACGCAGTAACAACTTGACATACGATCGAGCGTGTAAAGTTTATTCTTGTACGCCGATACATTTTTCGTTTTAGTGAAGCTACATTCCCTTAGGCTCTCGTTTACTTTCGATAATATGAGACCCAAACCACTCTGTAGAAAAGAAAACGAGTAAAATAGCAGCTGTTCAAACTATACGCGTGTTAAAACCATTGTAGATTGGTCTGCCCCGAAACTCCACTTGTGTGTGTGTGTGTTTTTTTTTTTTTGCTCCAGAGTTTAGAAAGGAAAACCGTAAACGATTTTACTCGAAAATATTCTTACATGAAAGTACGCATCGCGCATGATCAGTGCCGCCTGTATATGGATATTTAGCTTATTGACGTACGTCGGTATCATGGTGAATAGCTAAGGGGAACCTTCATGTCAGTTAGCAATATGGGATTATAGTCATTACCGGTGGAAACAGGGGTTTTCTAACGTAACTTTGTCTCGATGATCATCTTTGAGGGAGCTTTAAACTCTGCGGCTCTGCTACACAGTGCACCTCTATTCCTCGGCATGTTCATGTGATGCACTAGTAATACTTAGGGTACCAGTATGTGATGCACTAGTAATACCTAGGGTACCTAGTATTAGCTGGTAGCTTTACGGGATGCAGCAGTGTTGCACAATGCGCTCGTAGTCCTTGGCCGCTTACGCTCTTCAACACTTCTGCGCATGGCGCTCTCTTTCCAAGGATTCTTTACGAGATGAAGGAGTACTAGTAGTGCAGTACGTGTCTTCTCCTCACACTCCTTCTAAAATTCCTGCATTCCTTGCTCAGTAGCTTCCCACTCGCTTGATAGCTAATGTAGAGAAAAAAAGCATGGCTCTTAATGACTCTGCACCAAAATGTAGGTACACTTAAAGCAGCTGACATGCCGTACTGTTGCCTTTTGCAAAGCGACAAAACAGAGAATTATTCTCCACCTGTTCCAGCCTATAGCCGACCATTCATCAATTACCTTGGGAATGGCCTGTACGATGAACAACTCTTCATCAGTTGGTAACAGGCGGCCGCAAGTCGTTGCTAAGATTTGCTGTTGAACTTTCCCTCGCAGGGTTGGTCGTTCGTCATGTTGATGGCTGGAAATGGAATGCCTTAACTTGTTATAGCTGTTCCTCAGTCGCTGAATACATGTGGACGTATGGCTGAAGCCGTCCGTGAAACGAAATATGTCGACATATTGCACACTTTCGTCTTTCAGTGGGAGCATGCGAACATCACGTCCGTATCCTGATGAGGAATGCGTGTGACATATTCAAGCCGTTCATCAATAAGAGGATGTAAATGAACGTGGAGCTGGTCGTACATTCCTAAGAGTACCGAGAACAAAACTGTGACGCCGAGCCTACAGCTGTCGTTCTGTCAGGCTTACTGAGGGAGGACAAAACCTGCACGCAGAGCCTATTGCTCGATGCTACCTTTCTTATTGAGTATAAAATCTTGGCGATATGTGCACCGCTTTTGGCTTATGGGCGGCAAAGTCTGGTCATTCAACCTGAAGCCTTGGACTCATCAGGTGTAATGAAGACAAGTTCGGTACGCGAAGTCTATTACTTGCTACCCATCCAGCCTATTGAGGATAAAATCGGTGCGCCAAATCTGTAGCTTTCGATTTGTCAGGTTTACTATTGGAAAAGTTGGTACGTAAAGTCTATAGCGTTCGACCTACCAAGGTTACTACTCGTAAAGACACACAATCTATTCTTCTTTTGACTTTACTCAGGACAAAATCTGCTCTTCAAGACTATAGCTTTTGTCGTCTGAAGCAGCGAACAAAAGTTCCCCATAAATCGCTCATCAGCTTCCCTGTTGCGCCCAGTAGTCCGGCAACTTTCAGTTTGTTTCCCTCTGATCCTCCATCACTCTTGCTCTACCGAAGGTCTCGGCTTTCATATCGCCATTCATCTGAATTTTTGTGTCGTGGTCTTGTTTGCGCCTCGACTTTGGCCCTCCGTATGGCCGCCCGCCCGCTCTCATTGAGAGTTTGTGCTGCGTGTTGCGTGCTCGCCGGTGCCGTGCGTCGGCTCATCTCCTTTAAAAAACCGTTATGTCACGCTCAACGGTTAACAACGGTCGCGTGATGAAGCCTCGACTCTTTGGTGTAGGCTCTTGTGCCAGAGTAGACTGCAAGTATAAACTCTTCATAGTCTCGGTTCATTCAACAGTCTGTTGCGCTGTGCTCAATGGTTAACTGAAATCTCTTGATGAAATCCTATAACTCTTTCCTGTAGGCTGACGTACGAGAGTAAAATATATATAGAGTGTGATTGTAGGAAGATAATTTTATGGTACATAGTTTAAATTAAAGTACCAGTGTACGCTGCCGTCTAAAATGACGGCAAGGAACATGCAGGGGAGGATACACTGCACGCGCTGCAGCTTTGCTTTGATCTTCCTGTCAAGTTCATAACGATCATTGCTATCAATTGCACTTCAGAAACCACAGCCTTTTTTTTTGGGGGGGGGAGGGCAACTCCACCCGCCGTCCAAGTACATTGTTTCTACTTACAAAAAAAAAATAACTCTGCAGCATTAGTACGAAGATACTAGGATTAATTCCTACCTATTATCACAGGTGTATCCTGGATAGGTACAGAGGAGGAACTAAAATCGAGCATTTTCCGGACCTTACTTTGTTTGAAAATATGCTTTGCTTAAAGAATAAAAATTCCAGCTCTCCTAGTCCTAGGAGGGAGACACAAAATTGTTCGATACAATAGCAGTTACGGTAAAGAGTTTGTGATGATACTTCTTCATTGTTCCTACTTTCGTTACTAAGATACCAACCCAAATTGTCGTTCAAGAGATGATTGCTGTTTCAATTCTGCCGAACATAGCAATTCTTCCTTCCCTTAGATGACGTGCATGAAATTGAGATTTTATTACCAAGTAATTGAGCATAGCTGAATTTGAAGTTCTTTCCCGTATCCTGTATACGCAGTGATACAACTTCAGTTGTTTAAAAATTTTACGTTCAAGTGAAAAGCTGCTTCGCCGGAGCAAGAAAGCAATGTTAAGTGTTCTCTTGCAAAAAATATACTACTGGAGGACGCTCTTCTGCTGATTCCCATTGAAGCGAGCGTGCCTGTTTGCCGGAGCTACTGGCAGGTTCCGGGCGGAGGAACAAGCAGGTGGCATAAGGCTCTTTCTGTTCTTCGATAGGCTTGGCTGCACTAACTGTCCTTGTGTACTAAATTTTAGATTTGCAAATCTCCAGAAAACTCGACGAATACTTATAGTACCCGGTGTCTTATTGACAAACCCCTTTAAGTTTCCGTCCTGTTTTGAATGTTACTTACCGTCTTAATTATTTTCTCGGATAAAATTTATTCCCGAGATTTTTTCCTGGCAGATTCCGCAAGCCAGCTTGTCCTGATGTACATACAGGACATGTAGTTAAACCCTAAAAGTGGCTGTCACCCAGTCTCACAGCTATTTTAACTGCCGAAGTTAAAGGTGCGAATATTAGAGTGGGGAGTTAAAGCCACGATCTACGACAGCCGCTGTCAGCAACGGGGGCTGGAGGCGAGCTCCAGTAGTATATTTACTCCAAGAGTATACGGCACCTTGAAAAATCGCTTCCCCTGTGTTTCGCTGATCTTCTAGTCAACTTTCACGTCGTGATCTGAGAGCAAATGAAGTTTCTTTGTTATGAGAAAGTAAATATCAGATTCCATGAGAGCGCAAGAGAAGCTGCAAATGCCTTCATTGTTTGGAATATAAGAAACTTTCATAATGGAAAAGCAGCGTCCTATCATAGCACTCCTAGTTTTTGTAATTGCATTCATAGAAAATATTCAAAAAGATAACGAGTGCATCGTAATATTTACATTTATTGTAGTAGTCATGTTGATTAAAAAGAGGATTTGTCATTTCCAAGGAAAAATTCAAAGACGTGATCGTTAAAGAAGCGGAGTGTTTCAGTCATAAACACAGTTCATGAGTAGAGTCATAAATTCTCCTTTCTACCGCGTGTTGTTGGTTTTTTTTTTTTTTTTTTTTTTTTTGTCGTTCACGCCCGCTTTCTGGGCAAATATTTTTCACGCCCTGTGACCACCCTGCCTAACAAAATTCTTAGCCGATCCAGAAGCTAAAATAGTACAACACCTTTCAGGGCGGCCAAATATAGCGGTTGGGTATATGCGAAGCTCGGAGACCAAACTGAGCGAAAGCTCACCCAGTCTAGCAATACTTGTGACTTTCAATACGGAGAAATGGAGGTTGAATTCTAATCGCCATTACCCAAACCCCAAAGTGGAAGCCGAAAGTGAATGTGGAAATTCTGTAACTAAGAGTTAAATCTTGTGAACGTGGAAATATTTCAAGGAGTAAAGCGATATTCTGCCAAAAGTTGCATCGTGTAAACGAGCTTCAGCCATGTCACACTTGCCATTTCAAATTGTGAGTCTATTAACCAGCGAGTTATTCAACAAAAACACTTTTTTGGTTAGTACCACTGAATGACATGGAGGTAAGAAGGAAATTGCAGCTGGCTAAGTTCGTGATTACTATAACTGCCCGTAGATGGCACTGATTATTCATTATGGTAATAGGTAAAGTTACGTTGGCTACATGCCCTAACTAGGCAATCTACATGCACTGCATCGTGCGTGTTTCGGATTAATCTCCCAAGAGCAAAGACAAGTTACTGCTGCAGTCGACCACATAATATCTAAGCTATGATGTAATAGACGGAAGGCTCTTGACTACTACGCCCCTCCCCGCGACTGTCCCAATCTGAGTAGGCCTATACCTTATCCCTCCTCTGTGAGATTATGTGAACGGTAAAGACGTGCTGACGCTGCATTGGTGCACGACACCTCTGCAAGACTTCCTTCCCTTTCTTAGGGATAGAACACCCGATATCGTGGCAATGTGCGATGCAGCAATGCTCACCTAACCTGGCCATTCTTGACTTTAGGTCCACTCGTACTTAAAAATGTCTAATTAGAGATAATTTAACCCTACTCCTTGAAGTCACCTCCGACTAAGGCTTTTGAATGCTTCCCATCTTTCATTTACCAACGGCAGTGCATCATGTCATTTGGTCATAGATGATTTCTGCTTGCCAGAACTAGAGTCCGTGTGAACGCTCATAGCCCGCTGCTCTGGCTTAGGACGACATACAAGGTGCACCTGCAGCACAGCTCGACCTCCCACAACAACAGGCGGAGGGACCTTGAGCCCCAGACAGACGCACTGTCCGCGATCCGCGGACGTAAACACACACAATAGACTCATCGCTTCACTATGTACCCAGCTTTCGCTGATGAAACCCCAAGTCCTTGGGGTTCCGCTTCCCGGTAGCGCAGAATTGTTTCATTAGTTAAGTTTATCTAAATGGGCTGTCTCGACTTGTTCTAGTGTCGTATTAGGCATATGACACCAGTAGACCAGTATTTGAAATTTGCTGCGTCATCTTTAATGTTCTAATTTTATTTGCACTTAATGTGTCTAAGGAACATCAGCATAGTTATAAATTAACCTCTTTGGCGCAGACGGTTAATCAGTTGCCCTCAAATGCGTCTCCTAGTAAGATTACCTTACATTTTTTGTACGAAGTAGAGCGAGTGCGACTAGTGTAATTGTTGCGAAATCCTAAGAAAGTTTATAGCTTAGTCGTCAGCAAAAAAGCAACGCCGATATAAACGTTAGTTTCGACAGACGTTCGTTGACGAGCTCCGAAGTGAAGAGTTCGACATAAGTATAAGTTATTAGGAACAGCTTGCAGACGATTCTAAATATTTTACCTGGTAGTTTTGACATCTTCGTTTTATTTGGTGCTTCATTCCAAACGTCTCTAGGCTATAGCACCAGAGGAACAGAGGTAATAAAAATGTTACCGATATTTTATAATATTACTTTACAAATAAACTCAATATAGTCTTCAGCATTCAACTGTCATTGGTGTTAAAATCAGTAGTTTTGTATAATAGAAATTGCATCAAGGAAGACTTACGGAATCACTCTGTCGTCAGTGTTCCCAGGACAATTTACAGGTAGATCCTTAATTTGTTCGGAATACGTATTGACAAAAAGAACAAATTACGGGATTAGAACTGACACGAGCAACTAAACTTGCCATAAAAAATTTAGCAAAATTTTTTCAACAAGCAGAAAGAAAACATATGTACTTAAAAAAGTATTCAGGGGTAACCCGCTGCAAATAAATGTAATATATACTGTAATTTTACGTTTTAAACTTCACGTATCTCCTATCTTACATTTATGTATCGACTATTTATGTCTGTGAATGATGAGGCAAATAATTTGGTGAATCTATCCGTGAAACATTAAATTTTCGATACCAAGAAATTGGGGGATCCGAGTTCAAATTAGGAACTACGCTATCAAAATTTTGAAGGAATTAAAGGTATCAGCCAATTAAAATGGGACGAACTTGGAGATTTACCAGTCCAGGCCACCGCGTGGTGTAAGCGTTACCCAAAAAGAATACCGCCCCTTGCCCATGCCAGGCCGCGCGCTATTGGACGACTGCCAGCAAGCTGCCCTGGAATCGCATAGGCCTTGAGTGTACCAAGGCTTGTCGCTGCAATGATCTTTGTTGCTTCTCCAGACTTGTTAAGGCATTCGCCTCAGACTGCTGAGGCTGCCTTTTCTGTTCTCTTAGCTCAATCTGTGTAGAGATGTAAGAGCCGGGAGGCTCGTGATAAAAATACAACCAGCAAATAGGTCTTCTTCTTCTAAGACTTGACGTGAATACGTTCGTTACAAAAGCATGTTACAGCAAAGGTGCGTTATGCACATGAAGAATATTATAAACGAATATGTGTAAATTAGGAGATAGGTCCGTCACTATGATACATAAGCTGATACGTTCCGTACAAGGGTATATCAGTGAATGGGCTCCTGTGAAAGACGTACGGGACAGTTTTGTTACAAAGAATATACGAGCGAATAGTTCGTTATTAAGTAGTAAATGCTATTAGCCTGTAGATCGAGCCTTTTTTTCAGTTCAGAACGGGCACGTACACGGGAGTGGTTTACACAGCGCACTCACACTTCAATTAACCTGATGGGCATTTTTCTCTTAGTATCACATCCTTTTCAATAGTTTATGTGAGTTAAATCAAATCAGTTTATTGAACGCCGGCTGTGTTCTAGAAAATCTACTACTCTACTTCGCCGATGTACAGTATGTGGCAAAAATTTCATCCAGAAACTTGCAAAAGACTTTGGTTTCAAATATCAATTTGAGCTACCAGCTTTAGAATTACGTACACTATTGAGCGCCCATATAAATAAAGTTACGGTATTTTAAACAAAGAAATATTTTCAGGGAAATTTTGAAAATTACCTCTTCACTGGAAAACCTGACAATTTGTGCGTGCCAAATAGATTCCAAGTAAAGTTAGTTGCAGTTTACTTTTCCGTGCAAATATTAAATTCTTTCTACAATTACATACTCTTCAGCTGTAATGACGGCAGAGTTGTTCATATATCCTAACTGTCCGTGTCTTCAAAAACATGCTGCTACTCTCTCCACCGACCCTGTATAATCTCTGAGCATCCCAAGTATATATTGAGCCTTCGATTATGCATTTAATTATGTGTTTATTTTGTGCCTCAGAAGCCGAGTTCAGTACAGACAACGGCTGGATTAGTATATTTCCTAGACTTACTGCCACGGCCTTGCGCTGTTGGCAGACTTACTTAAGGCGAGTTCACACTGTAGTTTTTGGGTCCCCACATACGTACGTCGTACGTCTCAGCGTCCGAATGCTTTTTTATGTGTTGGCAAACGCAACTGCGTGTCTGCCAAAAGATTTACTAAAATGTTAACTGTGATATAAGGTGTCTTATCAAAGGCTAGTAGTAATGTTTCAGATGCCTCTTCAAGTTTAACGTAAATTAAAATTCAGAAAGTGTGCGCCTTTTTCAGTTGTTTATCGAAATCTTAACAGACAGTAATACATTCGGTCGCTGATTACCACCTATGAAAGCCAATGTCACGATAAGTGAAGTCAAGCTGTAAGTGTAAACTATGTATGATATTCCAGAAATTACATCGGATTGGCTACATAGAAGCAAAGTTAACTTAATTCCTCCTGATAATGGGAAACCCATTCGCACTGGATCGTGCAGCAAATATAGGCCAAAGGCCCCAGAAGAGTCTACTGATGCTGTCGACCACGGCTCGTCAATAGTAAAGGCATCATCGACGGAAGGTTCTTACGCAACCGCCTGTGCCTCCTACCCTCCCCATGTCTGTTTAGGGATAGTACCCCCACAACAGATTTGCAGACGATAAATGCTGACTAAGCTCATCAAACGACGCAAGAGCTGGCATACCTGGTTGGTATTTGATCTAGCGACTTTCAGTGTCACTCGTATCAGCATTCAATAGCTTGCCGCTACTGTGCATCACCCGATGAGGGGCTGCGACTTTCATTTATCAGAGTTGTAAATGCCACTGGAGACTCTCCCACCTGGAAGTTTCGACTGCTTCATCCATTTTTCTTTACCGATGTGCAAATATCGTGTTCTACCTTCAACTGTGGGAGGATGTTTAGGTCTCCCCAGGTCCACAGGATTGGCTGGAAGCCGTATATATGGATTTGGTCTCCTAAGGGGGAGCAGGATTGACCGTAAACTCTATGGATTTGGTTTGGTCCTCAGAATGGCACAGGACTGACCCTGAACAATATTGGATTTGGTCGCCTCAGGGACACAGAATTGACCGTAAGGGCTATGGTTACGTAGTTAGGCAAACCGTTCTTATGTTAAGGGAGAGTCGCATCCCCGGAGGACCTTATTTGTATATATTGTTGTCATAGCAAAGCCTGCACGACAGCTTTCTTTTGCACCCACTTCCCTTCCTTTGCTTACTTCGTACATTGCGTATTGCTTTCTTTCTCATGTGTCCCAAATTAGTGTTCTTTCACTTGCAGTTCTTTAGGGACAAGCATTTCCTGTTTTTCTTGACATCCCACCTGCCCCTTTCCTTTTCCTCTTTGGAACCACAGTGTTATGTCTACGTTGTCTTAATTTCTCATCAAAAGAATTTTGTGCATTTTAGCCCATGAACGTCCACGTTTAATGCTCGTTCGTTTGGAGCTATTAGTAGCGTCTGAAAACATTACATAATGCGTTGATGGTTTAACGCTATGAGAACCAAATAATAGCTACGTCAATTTCTCGTGCCAATAGCGATGTTTGAATTAATCCTATACGCAGTTGTTCTTTACGTCTCCACTTTGTTTTGCATATTTTAACTTTCTTACAAATGCCTTTAGTTTCTCTGCTTCAATTCTCGGCACTGAGGTTTTTAAACTCACGCTGATCTCGTACAGGATATTTAGCGATTGGTTAACCATACTTCTTTCTATTTACCAATATACTATGTATGCTATGTATAAATATATGCTATTTTTATCGCGTAAAGTAGACATAGCAGTTAGGACGGCCTGGGCGCTCTATCTTACTGGTTCGAGTGTGATTCCTTTACCCCAACTATTTATTACACTGCTTTGCGTAGTACTTGAGAGTGTTAGCACTTGTCGCCTGTGCAAGGCTGTGCTACTGCATATGAAATGAACTTCGAAGGCGCTTAGGTTGAGGAGTGTGGAAAACGGTCGACTCCTTCCGACTATAAAAGAGAATTTAAAGACTATGTACTAAAAGCCGTATTTATTATTCCATAAGCGCTCGATCCTTGAGCTTTTTGACATGGTAAATAAAGTAATGTTTTATATAGTGTGGGAATGCTTAGCAATCCTTTTGAAAATATGCTTGTAAAAAGTTTCAGGGACATAATAAGTGCGCGACTGGACGTCTAAAAGATTTGGGTGAACGCGAAAGGCGCTGCTCCTTGAGAGGCTGTGAATTATTTACTTCATTGTGTTTACATAGCGGCGTTCTCTAATTCATCTCAAACGTACAGTACATGTGCGATGATCCAGTCTAAGAGCTCCCGGCCTCGTGCATGCGTTCCACATTTTTCTCTGCATACTACGTGCTATTCGCCGCTCTAAAACCCAAGTTTTGCAGAGACTTGGGAGACACAAACTAACATGTAAATCTCGCTATTGGGCAGTTGCCTAATTGGGCCGCACTGTACATTCGCAAGCACAATTTACTACGAAGACCTGCAAGTCGCACGTCGTTTTGATACTGAAGAAAAGCGCTAGTATAGATACTGTAGCAAAAAATATGTGCGAGCTGTTCATCCTCGCATTCAGGGGTGCCTGCGGTTAAATTGTATAGTCTCGGTATAAGGAAGTCGTGTGCCTGTACATGCTAATACAAAGATGCGTAACAACCGAAAATACTCGGTAGAACCAGAAAAATCAACATTTGCGTCGCGTCGTTTACTGACAAACTATGCTATGCAATTTTCGGATTACGGTTCTTAACATAATTATGTTATACTTATGGTAATATTTCTCCTTACTCTTTTATTCATGATTTAATCTTGCATTTATAAAATAAAAATGCACTATAGGAGCAACACCCACGATAGCTATGAACCCCAAAAATCCATATTAGCGTGGAGGGAGGGGGGTGTACCCGAAGTGTGATTTTATGGTTCGAAGCAGCTATCTTCCTAGAGGATTCACCTACTCGTAACGGCCATTTCTTTAGAGGCCCCCTTGATCCATCAACTTGCGAGCCCCAACTAACTTTACGACTTCACGTCTCCACAGATCTGCCGCAACTAATCGTGCTTAGGTTTTCTTTCTAGTTTTTTCCCTCCTTTTTATCCTCAGATATGTGAATGATATTGACATAACAGCAATACCTCACAGAGGGCCGGAACGTGAGTCCCTACTCCTTTCTGGGAATGGGACCTGTTAACCTGTCTACTGCCAGCTATCTAACCTATTCTATGAAGAACGCTGCCCATATGCTACACTATGGGAGGAAAGACTAATTGGTTTTATTTATTGCGGGTTTTCCACTGTTTCTCGTGTTTTATATTACAATTTACTTCACATGTGTCCTGACTTTGAGCGATGTCATTTACTTTCTGACTTTGGTAAAACGATTACCCGAACATAATTAGTGAAAGAAGCTCCTACGTACGTAGCTTTTCTGAATGCTGCAAAAATTTGTGCTATGTTAACGTTTCTCTGCAGCCTGTAACCTTTAATGAAAGTCGTCTGTTCTATTTTTACCGGTATAGCATTCGCAAAAATTGTTGGTTCGCTGCCCTTTACAGCGAAAATTGACTTGCCTTTGCCCGGTGATGGCCATAATACTCTGGTGCATAGCTTTTATCGAAACCAATAGCTGGAGTAGCTTTTGTTGCTGGATTTTTTCATATACACGTCTCTACCTTTTTCGTGTCCGTCGATGGCCGCGAGTAGCTAGATACTGTAGTATTGGGAGGCTTCTATATGGTACAATATGTTTTTTGTGCGGTTGGGCAAACTTAAATTAGATTTTTCCATGGGGTTATTGATGCTATCCTACAAATTTTCCTAATACTTTTATGGGAGAAGGGACACTTACGAAAGTATATTATTATATTTTTAACCGTAGCAGAGTTTCTGGCTGCTTAAGAAGCAGTTAGGTACGCGATATTAGCTTCTGTGGTCTGCGAAGAATTCTGCTGGGACTGAAGGTAGGGAAACTTGAACTAATAATCTCGTTATTTTTGTATGAGGGTAAGGCTACTTCAACTAGGAATAGGAATATTATAATCTTTCATGGAACCGGGAGGCTCGAACTAGAAATACGGTATGTATCATTATTAGGTATGGTGGCTTAATCTGGGAGTACTACATTTTTATGAACAATAGGGAGGCATCATGGATAAATATTATTACATAAGCATTTACACTTGCCTCTGTCTATCACAGTAGTGTCTTTGTTGTGGAAGAAGTTTATCAATCATTTTTCTTGTTTGCCAATTCGTAATTGCGGGGCAGGAAGCATTTTTGTACTGCATGCCAACCCGCATGATAAATTTAGACGCCTTGACGGTTACGCTGTTAAAGGGAGCTCTTACTGAGGGCAGAGCCTCTAACAAACCGCATCCAATGCATTGGCCATTGCATCTACTGCCGAAGTTTCACCAAGGCTTGAAGCGTTAAAATTACTGTATCTTTTCCACCAGCTGATCTAAAGAAAGCTTTTCGTTTAGGCTGTTGATGACTTTTGCCTCCTGCTACCGGCCCTATCATCTGTTTGATCATCGATTCGTCTCCACTTCTCTGCCAATTACATACTGGATGACTACCAGTGTAGAGCTAAAGAAAGTTAATTCTATTCTAAAGAGTAATTTCTCGCTCAGACAACAGAGACAACCCTAGGAGCTCTCCGTTTAAGCTGCGCTCATGACGTCATCCTAAGTACATAATAAACGGCGACCTTAATTGGAGGCAGTCGCCTTTCTATTCGATCACGTAAGCAATCTATACGTTGCTGGTGGTTCATGCAAGATGATTCTTTTTCTTACGGCCATGTGGCCAGAATTATTGTCGTGGCAAATGCATTATGGGGCTGATGGGTACTATGACCTACACGCGAAGCAGAAGTGATGCTCACTCTGTGGAAGCAAGAATTGATGCTGTCCCGGATAGAATACTGTTCCAATTTTTGGATGCCGAGTACAAAAAGAAACCTGGAACAAATTGAGGATTTCCAGAGATACACTGCCAAAATTTGGAGCATGAAAGAGCTCGACAAGCACAAATAATAGCCTATCTTCACTCTGTTTAAGTTCTGTAAAGATTGGAACACACACTGCACTAGAGTAGACACTACAGACAAACCTACTAGCCCATTGTGAAAGAGAAGTCAACGCCTAAGCTTCAGTTCACTCTGAGCCATTGCCATTATGTTACGATACCGCAAAATTTATCGGGCAACCACAGCCTATAAGAAGAGTACGCATTTATAATGGGTTGCGGCAGATGGGTTCTAATACTTGCTCATTTCGTTATATTGATTGTGATAGTTTACTAGAGCAAACTTCCTCTAAACTCTAACAGGATAAACAATGTTAGAAGATGATTAACGAACTACGAAGGAGGGATCCGAAACTGCAGTGGGTGCTGCTACCAGTGCCAGTTCAGTCAATTTTTGAACGTGTTGACTGTCTGTGCTCCGACAACTTCCAACGAAAGTCTTTCAGAAATGTTTATTGTGAACTAGGGGAAAAACATTTAGTGTCAGTTCTTATTCTCCATGCTTGAATAGTACACCACGTATCTTCTCATTGACTTGCCTTTCTATAATATAATTCTGCTTATCCTTTCGTTA
The DNA here is from genome assembly GCA_001587735.2 of Parhyale hawaiensis. Lineage (NCBI taxonomy): Eukaryota > Metazoa > Arthropoda > Malacostraca > Amphipoda > Hyalidae > Parhyale > Parhyale hawaiensis. Next base: position 6,774,189 of record LQNS02278171.1, read on the forward strand.
TCTGTAGTTAGTACAATTGTAACGCTCTCATCAGTATTAGATAGGGGAAAATTAGGGCTTCCTTGACGTATCCTTCATACGACCGGGGAATAGATTATAGGAGATGGAGTCAAATTCGAATTGAATCTGCTGCTCCTCTCAGGTCTTAGGTAGAAGGTTCATGATTGCCTGACTAAGAACATTTTTCACCTTTCGTATGCATGATACGAGTCCGAGCGCACCATAAGTGAGGAACAATTCTTTTGTTCTATGGAATTTCTACGGGTTCATTAAGTATTAGAGAGGGAAAATGAGGATGATGCGGATCTGAGATATCACTGAAGAACATTGCTTCTGTTCTACGGAATTTCCCCAGGTTCCAGGTAGTTCTCATTAACTTCCCAGGGTGAATATTCGTTTTTCACTACAGTTACAGCTGTGGCGTTGGTCGGTGCTGTGTCTTCAATCAGTTTTAATCTTTAGTTCAATTTAAGAAATTAATTTGCCGTGAATGAACCTCTTTCTGTATATTTGTGGATAACTAATTACTCTCTAAACGAGCTGAGCTTTTCGGTGACAGGTGTACTGACATTACTTTCATTTATTCCTGCGCTTCTTTCTCCTTCGTTGCGTGGGGTGTTACTGATTACTTGTTTCATTATCCAACAACCTCTGTTAGCGTTTTTCCGTGAATTAGTTGTGTCTTCACCTTTAATAATTGGCGCTGAGGCAGCACTCGACAACACTCTACTGCAAAGCTCACATAATCCAGCGACAAATTGAGAGTATCCGCTTCAAAGCTCGTGTATATTTTTCTCCCTCTTTCAATGATTATCAAAACTCCACGCCATGGATTCCACGGACGGGTGGTATATACCCAAATGTAGCATTGCGCAGTCCCACTACGTCCAAAGCACTGGTAATACGAATCAATAAAGCAATATTCACTGTTGATTCGAGCACTTGCAGTCTTTCACTCCTCAGGACAGATCTTCACAATGATTTTAATGCCAACCCATCAAACGAGCTGACAATTTTGGCCCCTAAAGGTGCCAAACGATACGGCTCAGCTGCAGCACGGGTACTTCTCTTAAATACTTTGGGGGCAAGACCCGAGATTAATACTCGTTCATCCCTCGTCATTAATGATATCACTGAAAATATAAAGGCAAGCAACATTCCGTGTATGGCACAAGTGAGTCAGATGTACTCTTGGTTCAACAGCCGACTTGCTCTGTCGAAAAGTCGAGTCGGTCCAGTAGATCTGAAGATGAATGGCAATAGCCGAAACCCAGACAGAGCAATAATACTCTACCAGAGGCAGCAAAAAAGCGTAGAAGCTTCTAGGACTTAATCGTTTTCACCGAACACCACATTGGCATTACAAAGGAGCCCAAACCCTACTGAAAATATGCTCAACCAGGCGCCTAATTGGCGCCTGAAACAAGCTTATTGTCAAAAAAGAACACCGAGGATCTCAAGAGCCCTGACCTCTGCAGTACACTGTCACCTACCTGCAAAACTGGATGCTTCGGTAAAAATGTGCGGGGCTGGCAATCATACGTTTAGTTTTGTAATCATTCAGCCGTATGCTCCCGATAGAGCAATATGCATTCATTTACAAAAAATCTCTGCTCAAAGACTTAACAAAAGTCTCACTTATAATAGGAGTCCGGATCGGCCGCTATGAAAAGTTGAATCGTCAGTATAGTTCATCATAGTGTTTCCCAGGGAAGAGAGTGAATTGCTAGTTTGTATAACTTAAATAACAGCAAGGGGCAGAAAATGCTACCCCCGGATATACTAGTAACCATCCAGATAGATACAGTCGGGCAATGGTCTTCGGACACACTTGGCCCACCCTCAGAAACAAAATCTCGAATGATTAACAATACCCTGCCACCAACACCAAATGATTTCGATTTGTGCTATAAGCCTACGTGGTTGACGATATTCTTCATACTGAACGAGACAAGCTTCAGAACATCAATCCAGCGCCAAATATAAGTGGTGCGACACAGCTAATAGAGCGTCATAACAACCCAAGCCTTTTCAGCACGTAAATTGATTGGTAGTATTGCTGCCCTGCATTTTCTACCGAGCGACTCAATTACTACGCCACCAACTTTTGAGCCACCTTTGAGAAGATGGACTTCAAGGATATAGGGTGATAATTACCTGCATTTGGAGGTACTGCATCCTTAGGAACGTGTACAATACTTCCAGAACGCTATTTACATGGAAATTTTCCGACATGATGGATATAAATGCCTGAAAAGTACACTGAGCTCAGGAGCAAGAATGTGAACAAACTTTCTGTAGAAAAAAAATCCTGACCGGGTCGAGTCCACCATGTAGGTCAAGGTTCTTCAAGAGTGCCCGTATACTGGCTACGTAGCTCGGAACGTCAAACTAGGCATAGTGATGGCATCATTGAAACAGCGACTGCATATCCTCGAGCTTTCCATCGGAGTGAGTCAAAACAAGCTCCGCCTTAACCAGAGGGTAACTACGATGCCACCGCACGGGCCAACTAAAGGCTGCAAAGAATACCCAGTACCGAAATTTGAACCTCTCCACTCGTTCAGCTAACAATATTGATTGTCAATCCTCAGTGGGGACTCCCTGGAACGCTGCCTTTGGCGATGTTACGTCTTCACGTAAACACACTAAGCCTCAGCTTTGCGCGTTGTATACATTTGCCATGCATGACGCATACCAAAAAATCTGCTTGCTAATTACCCTCAGAAGATAACCAGGACTCTTCATCAAGGCTTTTTTGTCCCGTGATTGCACAAGAATGTTTCTCCACGGACAGAGCTCCACAACCGATACAGTCATATAACCGGTACTGCTGACATTACGATGCCAAGTAAACGCCATTACCGCCGTAGTGATATTATCCCAATAAGCCCTATTCTTTCCATACACCTCTTTCCTGATCCCGGCAATTAATTGAAGCATCGTGGTCCAGCTGCAGCGACATGCCAACCTCAGTACTGTGAGAGATGTCAGCTGATTTAGTCTCTAATAACCCACCAACGGATTGCGTGCCCTTAACTGTCAAGATCTTATGATGGACCCCTTTTTAAGGCCCGCGTAATGCAACGAGGTGGGTGCCCTTAACTTCCAGGATCAGTACACTGGACCTCACTACGAAGCTTGCATAATCCAACTAAGAATTGCGTGTCTTAAAGTTCAGGATCAATAAGATGGACTCTTCTTCAAAGCGCGCATAATCCAGCAAAGAATTGCGTGCTTCAGGATTTTATTGTTTAAACGCCACTCGAGAGGCTTCGCATATTCTCTGATTGCGCGGGTGTTGCTGCTTATAATTTCGCGAAATGCGTCCTATGAATCCTTGGTTCTTCATTCCGCTTGATACTGGTAGACCTAGTAGAAGAGCTAATATTCTTTTCGTGGAGAAATTTGTTCGTTTGAACAACGTGCATGCTATGGGTTAGTCTAGTATGCAAGATTGGGATCATAATTATGTTGAATTTTATATCATTGGTTCTACCGATTAAGTGGGTGTCGTTTCACGAAAATATTTTGCAGTAAAATGTGGCAAATGAGTTAAGATCATTGTATGGTATGTGTTCAAGTTAAAATATCTCTCCCTGGGCATTGCTGGAATCCTTTAGTTTTATCCACTTGAAAATTATGTTTAATTTTATCATTTATAGTTTAGTTTATTATATTTTTTGTTTTCTATTTTTGCTGCAAATGCACATGATGCTCTTAATCCCTACTGCTTGGATTCGCTTTTTCCTTTATCAAAACTGCCCAAACTGGTTTTCATCTTCCTCTATCTCTTTATTTCTAATTGATCACCAAGACTAAGCCTTTGTACACATTCGATGAGCACACCATCAGTGCGAAAATCTTAGCCTCATAGTCTTCCATATTTATCATCGTGTTCTCTAAACGTTAGTTCGTAATACCACAGTCGTACTACTTCTAGGCGCACCTCAAATCTTCCTTGAGATCGCTGTGACGTCATTATTGTCTCGTGTCTCGTTGAGCCAGCATAGTTATTTTTATAGACAAGAACAGTCAGTACTCTCAACCATTTCACACTATAGAAAAAACCACATATTGACTGTGTAGGAATAGAGAAAATGAGCCAACAAGCTGTTGATTTTATCGAGAATCCTTCTTTTCATTGTACACCTTTTAACAGAGAGTTTGCACGCTAGATGCGCTACATCCCTCGAACTCTATAGAAGCCCGCTGCGTAGCTTGAGACCGTGTCAGCTCGTCAGTCACTTCACCAGCCTCTCAACCACCCAAACGTTACAAGTTGTTGTCTGTAGCTCACTTCCTAGAGATAGACATCTACATCTCTACATTGATAGACATAACTAAGACTGGTACATCACTAAAGATACCATCGCTAAGACTTTGTGTGCACGTCTCTATTGAATATCACCATCAAGAGTGTACTTGGTATTTATGTCCTTCCGTATATACTAGCACTACCACGAAGAGCATTAAAGGTGATCTGCGAATCCTTCCTCGAGTATACAACATTTATAATATCAAATATCTCTACAACCATCTACAGGTGCCGTCTTAGAGGCGATGGCACCACTTACTTGTGATACTACGAGCTATAGAAAGACCGATCTCTGAGGTAGCATCTTATATTTGTATTGTCCAAGAGCCATTCATCTTATGAATATTAGCAGTTCCGGCAATATCCCAAGCCATGGACCTCAGAAGAGGAAGACTCATGGACGATCCACCAGTAGGTTTTTTAAAAAGCCTTCTGGCTTGTTAGTGGCATACCCGTAGTATCAGGGTGTCAAGATGTTGGACTCAGCTTATCCTAACCGAGAATGAGGATGGTAGGGGAGGGAGGGTCAGTTGTCACACGAGAGCGATCCGTGACTCTAATATTGTCTGTAGCAATTCTCTTTTTGTGGTAGGTGTTTTCAAGAGTATATGGCATCATTGCAGGCTCGTGCTACACGCTAGTATGCAGAATGTTGGAATCAGTCAGTATAACTGCATTAACTTTATTTTGAGTTCTGCGTGTCACTATTAAGACCCATTAATAGCTCTTTTGAGGCTCAAACTTTACATCAGCTGAAACGCTCTATGTATATAATATTGTCTGTACACACACACCTAGACACTCACATCCACATGCAGAAACGCAGAGAACTCGTTAGTTATTGCGGCGGGAATGCTTGAACTACAGTATAAATAGTGCAGTTTTCAGAATCCCAGACGTGCGATTACGTCAGCACGAGCCGGTTCTTTTTCCTGATAGTAAGAACTGTAGGAAATGGCTGCATTCGAGTTGCTTGAACTGGCTGACGATAGCGTTTAGAGATGGAGCAGTCATTAAAGAGCATTTTAATCGGCCCAGCAGTTTCCAAAATTAGTTGGAAGGCAATGTGGTGCAAATTCTTCAAACTCTGGCTCGGTGAACAGCAATTTAGGTTTTCGCTTCTATCAGTAGTAGCAACTTAAAAGTGACTAATGTTGTTATACTCCGGGACCGTATCGAAAATAACCTATTTCCTGTTATCTAATACCGATAAGTAACGTACATACGAACTAATGGATGGATAAACGGATGAAACCATAAGCGGAATAATGGTACAAATTTTGCATCCGAGACTATAATCACCATCTGCCTGCAGTGTTGTTTAGCTCTCTAGCTCGATGACGTCACCAAAGCCTGAAGTGGATGAAAATTTACTTTTTATTTGAATGGCGGAATGAGCTGACGTGCGGTCCTCTTACACTACCTCCTTGTTAAGAACGAAGATAGTTAGTCACAGTGTCATATATTGTATATTCAACAAGCTATGTTTTGTCCTCGAAAGTAAAATACTTCCGATTGAGTTGTAGTGTCCATCATATTCTCTACGTCGTGCGTTGCATCGAGGTTTGTCCAGTCTTGTCTCACTGGGTCTCAGTTTAATTTTCATTTAGCGATGCAACAATGTACTTTAAGTTTATATCGTTTACTTCATAGAAAAGTTTCTTCTCTTACAGCATTATTCTTACGGTGAAATTAGATAATTGATTTTTCTGGTGTCTTGCAGATATTCTATCCTCTAACTTTTCAGAGTAAAATTACCCTGTTTTCGCGTGTTCGCCGCGCGGCAACAGGATCCGTACAACAGAAGTTGGACCTTTCTTTCGCCTTCTGTTTTTCAACTTTGGTGATAGCTCCTCGTTTTATTCTCATAGCTTTTATTTAGAGACATTCTTAGTGCTACCAAAGCTAGTTTTGTGATGATGATGCTACTACAATCGCTTCTGCAGTTTCAGTGACGAACTTGGTCTGATTAAGTATCAGAAAAAGTCTTGGAACACTTCAGTCCCTCCGACAGTCGCCTTAGCAATTGTACTACTCTCGTATTTTACACCAAGAATCCTTCTTCTCGTTCTTCTTCTCCTTTATATAGTGAGCTCTTCAGTGTACATAAAACTTTCAGCTCTGTTGCAATGTTAATTGCGGAGTGCATTTGGCTGTTTAGCTGTATTAAAAATCGCGGATTAAACTACGATTAGTGTTTCTTGTGCTTCGCTGTTTTTTTGTTGTGTGTTAAGTCTCTAAGAATAAAATTTTTTATATGAATGCCGTAGTGCTTGTTGTAAGTGATTTAGAAAAGTGTGTGCCAAATGTTTGATGCTGACAGCGCAAAGCTTGGTGATCAAAAAAACGTTCGTGAATCTAACCAACTATACTGCTGGTCCGCGTCTTGATGTGCATGTTTATTTTTTGGTTTTGTTTGGGCTATGTTCGGTGCATACAACGTGTATGGTGATATCAGCAAATAGTGCATCTACGCTGCCAAGCTTCTGACAAGTTCGGCGAGCGAGCGTCTTCCACGTTGCTATTAGTGTGGTGCAGAAGTTCAACTAGAAGTCGGTGGTTCTCTCTCGACGCGTGATATCTATCGGAGGAGAGACAGCTGTGCCTCAATTTGAAGATTTTGGCTTTGAAAAATCCTGACACTTTCGCTTTTACGCAATGGCAGAACTATTATTTGATTACACTTGATATTGAAAAATCGACCTTAGTGTTTCATCTACGATGGCCTCGTAGTATAGATGCTGTGTTGAAAGTGTGACAAATACTGGAGCTTATTGAAGAACAACCATCTATTAATATTTGACAGCTGTGGTTCTCTCCACGTATCGAGGGGGCTAATTTTGTGAACCCTCGAGCAGTTCCTACCCGAAATATTACCTGCCACAGATACTACATGTTCTAGCACAAGCATAGCGTGTTACTCATATATTTGTTGGAGATTTGATGCCATTAGGCATCTTTTAATCACCAATTATGGATCCGAACTTGACCCTGAACTCATTTACGGAAGCGGACACCAAAAGCACGTTTCTGGACACGGCGAGTAGCGAGCTCGACGTTAGGGTGTCTAGTGTGGTGCTGTGTTCTCTTGGTTCTCCTCAGGAGTCCGACACACAGTCCCTCTACCGGTGGGTATGATGTCCTTAGTGTTACCTCTTACTACGAGTGCGTTCTTTCAAAGTATCATAAAAGCGTTTTGAATTCGCTCACTGCGATTGAGACTATTCAATCAGCATAGCCTTAGCTGGCCTGGAAAGTCAATCGCGGCCTCTCAAATTGTAACTTTGGATTGAGTATTAAGCGGTAATCGCAATCCGATCCCACTTTAGACGGACGAAAACTCAGTCCTGCTGGTGCGTAGTGTCGATATTCGTAGTAAGAGGCAGTGCTGGACTTGTTTATTCGCATTCTTCGTTGCATCTGATTTCCATTGCTCATATTAGTGCTTCACTGCTCCTTTTATGCTGATACTGTATATTACTGCTTATAATTATAGTGCACTCACAGCTAACTTGCTACGTAGCACTACGGTACTATGCTCTTCAATTTTTATTCCATACACAAAAACTAAAACCGACGTTGGAAACACGTCTGGCCTCCCAGCCCGCTACCCTGCAAGTCCCACCTCACTTGCATGGATATGGCATACAAAATAGAAAAGTGTGCAGGAGTCGGCCAGAATTGGTAGAAACCGTGTTCAATATGACTAGGGAACACATGGAAGGGGTTCTGAGCAGAAGAAATGCCAGAAATGGGACTGTTTACCTCAGACAGATACTTCTTTGAATTTAAAAAGGTCCGGACGGACACACTGAAACTATACATTGTCTCAGATACTCCGCAGACTGTAATGAATGTAGTAGATAATATTCCTTTAATGTCTTGTTTAGTAGTGTATAGTGCACAGTACACACAATTCAAACCTATTCGGTATTTGTTCCTTCCAATGCTCATACAGTATTTATTATACTGTATATAGCATACGCGCAACGCCCATGGTCACTGTAATGTCTATTTAAATTATAACACTCAATATTTAGGGTGGCTACAAGCATACGTGCTACGTAATGAACTAATATTGCCATAAATACGTGTAAATATTGCGCTTCATCAGCCAAGCATGATGGTTCCTCTTGCTTAACTGATATTTGAAGCTTAGAGTATTGATGGTTTATATTTAAAGTTTAGACTATAGGTAGCTATATGATTTACATTATACAATATTTACTGTACATTCATTCAGCGAACGTTTTGGGTCTTGGACCTAATATGTTCTAATTTGATTATCGTAGGTAAAATATGAGTTCTGCAAACTAAATTCAGCAAGTAAACCCACTTCTTTTTTCTTTGAAATTTGAAACATATTTCATCCCAGCAGCTTGGCTCCTTCAGCTCTAGTTTTTTGTTCGGATCGACCCCTTATGCTGGGCACCTTCCTGTGACGAATTCATTACGGTGATGTGTACGACGTTTCGAATATTCTTGTGGTATCAGAAGCATAAAAGTTGAGACTATAACGTTCATTTCAATTCCCTACGTGACACACAAACAACTGGTCGGAAATAAACCCTTATAGTTAATTGAAAAGTAGAACTTGAAGTTGAAACGTGAATTTTTTTTAGAAACACTAACACAAAAATACAAATACATGTATTCACCTGTGTTATTTAGCTTCTGAAGTAGCATGTGGTCAAACTGGTGCCGGAGATAGCTGTCTACCTCTTGTTTTCCTTTACCATGCTCGCTAGTACAAATTTGCTATCTTGAAAGTATGGATTTTTCAAAACGGAGTGTATAAGGCTAGCCGAAGTACTTATTATACAATGCAAAATTATATGACAAATAATTTCTAGCTGTTTTTCCACATTTATGCATCATGTAAGTTTTGAGTTCCCAGTGTTTTCTTTCGTCATGTATTGCATGTGTCACTTTGTACAAGTCTTCTACACGATTGAAATATTTGCCGTTTGATGATATCATTCACCCTTTGCACCGCACGTTCTTTGGCTTCGAATGTTTTCTAACTAAATTCTTCAGATACCTAAACTGTAAAATAATGACGAGAATAAAGAGTGCAGTTCTCAAATCAACTCATCACTTGACGTCAGTGTGGTGGCATCATAACATCCAATGAAAACGGCTGCAGCAAGCCTTAGCAACCGAGCCTTATAACGTTTGGCCTTTGCCTTCAGCACACTATCGTTCTTATAGTAAATATGTTTGCCCACTTGCAGCGCCAGGGATGTACTGTAGGTAGGTACCTACTGGCATTGTCGGGTGGAGAAGTTATGTTATGTGCTGCTTCTATCATTACAATGTCCATCTATTGTTGCTAAACGCAGCATTCTATGTATATTCTTGCATACAATTCTAGCAAATTACATAATTACAGCACAGTTCTTGTCGTTTATCACACTGTTCACATTGGGCTAACTATGAACCCATAAAGCTTCACAGGAATTAGATCAGCTTCCGTGGAGTTGTTCGCAATTATCCTGCTTTTTTTAGCTGGCATAAAATTAAAAATTTTTTTAAGCATGCCAAAAATTTGGTGAGTGACCTGCGCCTTAAGCGTTGACTGTGACTATGCATACTGTACTTCCTACATTAGGGAACTCCTCGTGTCCTGCTGTCGATGATAATTAGTTCGTACGATCGCTTGTCGAGCCTGGCAGCTAAACATCAATCTACGTCCTCTATAGTTATTTCGATATCACTTTGCTGAAACGTCTGATGCCGCCTGTTATCGTGTTTCCCACTCCTTAACCTTTGAAATGCCCCATCAAGGGATAAAATTTTACAGTATGTTGAAGATGTCTTCCGTAAATTAGAGTAGATGTTAGGCCACAACATGCGTTTACCTGTTTCTTTTTCCTGTCTGTAGACACATGGACATGTTGTATAAACCCTGTATTCGTCTGTATGATCAATGTCTAAACTTCTATATCTATCTGACCAACTAATAATTTAGTCCTAGTATTTTTACCGGGTCTATGTGAGGGATCAGAGCACTGTAAGCTCCGTCTTTATAAGCTGTTCTTTCACACGGAATATATAATAAGCTATCTGTCTTTTCTTTCTCTCGATCGTTTCCTTCCCTGCAAGTAATGCGTCATTTCTACATTTTCTATGGTTTTCTTATTCCAGAATCTAAGCGTAAACGCTCAGGATTGCAACTTATATTTGTTAAGAAAACTATTTTTCACTGATAGAAATTCATTTTAGTAGCGCTGGTTCGCTTATTCATTAATTAAACTCAGCGAAAGAACTTCTTTCTCACCAGTAAATTTCCAATGCTGTACTCGCATTTCTTTTTCCATTTGCATGATATTAACATGCCTTGCACTCGCCTGGTTAATGCCTCGGAAGCTTTTATGTTCTTTTCTTCTTTCTGTAGCTAAAACTTGGAGTGGTCTGAGAGGCGTCCGGACGATCGTCCCGGCAGCTTGTGTCGTTTCTCTTGCAATTTCTTCGACACAACCTGTGCTGAACTCTCGCTTGATTTTATGTTTATTTTCAGATTTTTACGAGCAACTTGAGTCGTTTTCTTGCAATTTCTTCGATAGACTTTGTGCTGAATACTCATTTTATTATCTCCGCCGTTGTGTTTCTGTCGGAATTTGTATTTCTATTTGTTTGTCTAACACCAAGACAGCTCAAAAATTTATGAACGGATTTTCATGAAATTTACAGGTGGTATTTAGAAATATAAAGTGACAAAAATGACAAAAGTTTGGTAATGATCTGTTCATCCATTTTGTTTGTCTCTCACAGAGCATGACTCAAAAAAAATTGGATGGATTTTCAAAAAAATTTACAGGAATTTAAATGCTTGGAATATCACGAGGAACAGGTGATTAGATTATGGTGATAAAAAAGGTCGATTTAGGACCAACTTGAGTTTTTCGTTAATATGTTTTGCTTGGCAGAGGTATGTACTGTCAGAGTACTTCTGTATTTTGTATTTATTCTATATTTTTACTAGTATCTTAAGTATCATGCTCTTTCTTGTAATTTTTTGGCACAACCTCTGGTGAACACTCGCTTGATTTTGTAGTTATTCTTTATGAACATTAGCGACTTGTGTCATGCTTCTGCCTTCCTTATTGAATAGATCTCACGGTATCACATTCTTTCATACTATTAGGCTTGGTAGTCTTTATGTAAAACAGGATAACATGCATACACTACTGTAAGCCGTAATGATCTAAATTCTGTTGCGTGTATTTTTTTTTAATTACATGTCGACACGTCAAGAAAAAATTAGTTCTAATCTGAAATCAACAGGAAAAAACATGAATATTTTATCGGCAAGTACTCGTTATCACATATTTCTGTCGTTTCAGTGCTTAACCTCTTAGACAGATATTTTTTTAGCACTGCACGTACCAAACTATATTCTAAAAAATAAATAAACTAAGACAAATCTCAAATAACAAATATAGTGTCGACTAATCATGTAATAGAATTCAACGTTTCGGGATCCTATCCTATCTTCAATCTTCATAAAACTAAAATGCTGTATATACGAAAACCTATTTCACAAAAATATTCCTTTATTTCCCGAACAACAACGGAGGGGGATGTTGCTGGAACGATGTCTAAAATACAAATGAATGAAGCAGCTTAGAGGGACCGGATGTCGATGCCTGTACAGTCAGAGGACTCGGAATTAGATATCAATTGTATAGAGGTACAATCGGTGTTATAATGTTAAGGCCGGGTTTTGTTTTATAAATGTACATAGAGGGATTCTAACGTTGTGAGTTCGAATGGGACGGAAAAGTCAATGATGGAGAAATCTTTCTTACTGATAGGATGGGTATAATGCTATACGTGGAGGCGGGGAACAGAATGAGCAGGTTTTGCGAATGGTAAATCGGTTCTACTTAATTCGCCTAGGTGTTCGGCGATTCTAGCTTTGTAGTGTTGCCCAGTGCTACCGATATATGATGCAATGTAGATCCGGCATTGGTACTTGTAGATAATACTGGAAAGTAGAAGTGTGGGGGCTTGTCTTTGAATTAAAAGTAGGACCTTATGGTGAATGAATTTTTGTCCGTAAATTAGACTTCTTTCACTCGCTTCCATATTATAACAAAGCCTCTGTCGACTCGGTAAACACTTTAAAGATGTTCCTATCTGAAACTTACCCACGTCTAAATTATATATTTTATACAAAACCTCATTTACCATAGGTTCCTACTTCAAATTCAAAGACAAGCCCCCACACCTCTACTTACCAGTGTTATCTACTAGTACCAATGCTGAAGCTGCAATGCTTCGTATATGGGTAGCACTGGGCAACATTACAAATCTAGAATCGACCAAGACTAAAGGCTATTTTACATGTACGGTAATCACCGTCGGCAGTCGCTGTCGAGCTACCGGTGCCTGTGTTGAGTATCTTGCAAGCATATCGAAGTGAAGACGACGTCTGCCCAGAGCTGGGCATAGATACTCAAAATGTACTAAATACACCATTAAAATGAATATTATATGGATATGATTCTTATTTTTTTCAAAATTCTTATGTATATTAATGACTTTCACACATTTACCCCAGCCAAAGAGGCTACGTCATTGTCTAATTGATCCCGTTTGGCCTGTCATAAGATATCCATGTTAATAAAATTTATAGTCTACAGACATATTTTTGGCTCTGTTGCAAGAACATTTAAACACATATTAGCCTATATCTTAATCCATATACTTCAGTGTATGTTAATTTCATGCCCACAACTTGCAAGTAATAAGATGGAAAAAAGTATTTCAAAAACAGTTTAGGCCTAACAAATGGCACAAGTTCGCGTTATTACTTAATATATTCTAAATGCGTATTTTTATGCAATTATATTTTGTACTATCTGTTGGGAAAAAAATATTGCAGAGTTATCAACTTTTATATTTTGTTCAAACAGTGTTATTATTTAAAAATATGCAAAAAGTATCTAAATACTTGTATCTTGAGACAGGTAAAACATATCAAGATACTACATTTAGATGCCACTTCCGAAAACATCTAGATATTGCATTTAGATACAAAAATATACAAAAAATACTTCGACACTGGCCAGCTGTGCGTCCACCGTCAGTGGCGCGAGAGATCAAGCATGTTTTGACTCGCTCGTAATTTCCGTCGACAACCGCTGTTGTGTGAAAAAGGGGCGCAACTGGGCGGAGCATAGCTCTCGGTGGCAATTCCCTACGGAAATGTCCGACGAAAAAGTGGACGTGTAAAACACGCTTTAGGCGTATCCAGTAGAACCGGGTTACCTACCACTCGCGAAACCTGCTCATTCTGCTCCCCGCTTCCACGAGGAACAAAATAACCGTCCTATCAGCAAGAAAGAGTGCTCTATCAGTGACTTTTCCAACCCACTCGAACTCGCAACGATAGATCCCTATGCATTCATGAAACAAAACCTAGCCTTAACATTATGATATCGGCTGTATCTCTGCACACAATTCATATCTAGTGCCTAGTCCTCTCACTGTACATGTATCGATATCCGGTCCCTCTAAGCTACTTCATTTATTTGTATTTTAGGCCTTGTCCCAACAACATCTCCCTCCGCTGTTGTTTGAAAAATACAGGAATTTTTTATTGAGATAGGTTGTCATATATACAGCATTTTAATTTTCTAAAGATGAGATAAAACCCCGAAACGTTTAATTTTATTTCATGATTAGTCGTCATTATATTTGTTATTTGAAACTATTTTCTATATTTGCTTAGCTGAAAATGCAGGGCCTCACAAACCTGGGGCAAACCTGATTACTTTTTCTGCAGGAGATATTGCAGCTGGCCGCAGTTTCTGCTGATGAGGTTAGTTTTGTAAAGTTAGGTAGTTTCTCCATATTTTCCTTTCTGCTCTGCGAGGTGGGATGTCGATCGAGATAGACGACCTTGTCCGCGGGACTCCTTTACTCCTTATCGTGTGAAGGGCTTCGAAAGAACCTGTCCACTTGAGTGTCTTTCTTTGTTCTTTACTCCTTTTTCCCACCAGTAGTAGCGTACTCGGCCAGCTGGGATTTTCCGTCACGAATGCCGAGATGAAATATTCCTACCGAGCTATGTAGGACGACCGAGTCTACACTGCACGGATCACTCATCATCACATGCAATACATGTTAAGACGCCGAACATCTCTCATTCGTTTCCGTCGTGCACTACATTTGGCTTCGGACTGGATGTCTTTGTAACAACTACAATTACATGTCATACAACACTTCGCCGAAAGTCCTCTCAGTGTACACATACACAGAGTCCTTACACTGACTACAGCAAGTATATACACATCACCTTCACATTATAATTTCGGCAGCGTAGAGTATTGAGCTCATGACACTGAACGTTGCAGGTTCGAAAACCAACCCAGGCAGGCGAGTTCCTCCTGCGCTTGACGCGCTGACTTAGATTTGATATCTGCACAACTGCCGGAGGCGTAGTACCCTTTCCTAAAATGGGGAGAATAGGTGGGAGCACGGATCGTTGCAGAAGAACCTTCCTTCGATAGCGCCATAGCTATTGATGATCCGTGGTTAACTGCAGCCGTACACTTATCAAGGGTCATTTGACCTACATCTGCAGCGCGGACCAGTGCGTTTGGATTTCTCAGTACGAGATGCGGCCAAATTGACTCTACCTTTACACTATGTACACGTCAAGATAACCACACAATAGACGTACAAATCACGCTTATCAATAAAAATATGTACATATCGCGTTGACCGCTTAAACTACGATCACATGACTTTGACTACATTAAATAAGTGCACATCGCGTTGATCACCAAAGTACGTATGCATTATTTATCTCGGTGAGTATGTACACATCACGGTAACAAACTTGAGACTGTGTACATTACGTGCACTATTTACAAATGCTAACTACTTACACAGTATGTACACATCGCATGAGTCACATAGATTACCAACGCTTTTCGCTGACTGCACTGAATACAGTGGTCACAAAAACAAAGTTACCCCTGTGCCGCAAAAACAAAGTTATCACATAATTGCCAATAGCTTAATCTCAGTATTCCTCGCCATATGAGAGGAGAGAGAAGGGTGGTATGACGGGTGTTGCTTCACCCCCGCGTCACACACAAATCCCCGCCACCCAGTGAGTCTGTGATCGACCAGAACTCGATCAGAGTACCCGTACGTTGTGCTGGTCCACGGGCCTCTACTTTCCTACCTTTTCGCTTATTTTCGCACCATACCAAACACCATCACTGCATCACAGTGGGTCGGAAGAAGCTTACCATTGAAGAAAAAACTCAGGCCGTCATCCTAATCAAGCAGAGAGGGCCGGTGAACCCCGTAACTGTCGAACGGAATGTCAGCCGAGTGTCCCTCTTCAAGCTTAAACAATCAGCTGCCGCATTCCCTGCCGGGACCATACCGCCACGCAAAGTGGGATGTAGGTGCAAGACGAAGACAGCACCTTGACTGTCCTTGCTGTTGTCTTTCTCTTACGCCCACTTCCCACTTTCGTGGCGGTATGGTCTCGGCAGCTGTTTTTTTAAACTTGAAGAGGGACACTCGGCTGACAATCAGTTCGACAGTTACGCAGTTCACCGGCACTCCCTGCTCGATTAGGGCGACGGCCCTCGTCTTTCCTTCGTAAATGGTAAGCTTTTCCCGACCCATTGTGATGCCGTGGTAGTTTTTGGTATGGCGCCAAGATAAGTAAAAAGGCAGGAAAGTGGAGGCCCGTGGACCAGCGCAACATGCAAAGACTCTGCTCAGGCTCTGATAGATCACATTCTGACTGTGTAGCGGGATTTGAGTGTGGCGCTGTGGTGAAGCAGTACACGTCATACCACTGTTCTCTCTCCTCTCATATGACGGGGAATGCGAAAATGGTATTAGCGAATTATGTGATAACTTTTTTGCGGCTCTAGGGTAAACTTAGTTTTTGCGGCCACTGTAACATCATTTCGACCATACATGCTTTGTACGCTTTGACCTCACTAAGTATTCATCACGAAGATCAAATACACGTACGTAGTAAGCATGCGTTAACCACAGTTAAGTACATATGGTATAGATCCCGCCAAGTAACATTGCACCGATCATACATACTAAGTACGCGCTGACTGCACCAAACACACATCACGTAGACCATACTCACCAAGTACACCTTGACCACGCCTGCATCCTAAGCACGCGTTTTATCCCCGCAAACACCACATCACATTATCCACACATGCCAAGCACGCACTGACCACACGAGGCAGGTACCCGTGACACTGACACCATACATACTAAACACACACTTAGTACACTGGGCATATCACTAAGGAGCAGCTGCAATGCAGCGCCAGCACAGCAATCAATGGCGAGCTGGAGGCGCCCCGCACATGGAAGCTTGCCAGCCTGAGGAGGAAGGAGAGCACTCCTCTGGCTGCGATGGGCGAGAGCCTGGGGAGCTGGGGGGTGTCCTGTCCTCCTGCTGGGCCGAGGCCTCCGAGACGCAGGCCTCTTCATGGTCTCGGTTGCCAACTGGCAATTGCCATTACCAGATATCCGCAAGTTTTGATTTGGCAGTGAGACTGCCTTATTTGGTAGTTTGGGAGTGGTCTATTTTTAGGTGTATGCCAGAAACTTAATGAATTCTCATTTTGCCAAGGGACGCAGATGGCTTTTAACTGCAATGATTCTTGGCACGCCCGAGCTTTGTGCGCTGCTGATGCCGAAACGTTACTATTGGTTGCCCTTGGTAACGTCAATACAACGCTATACAAGTCCAACGCTGAATAACCAGTCATGGCCTCAGTTGTTACCAAGAAAGAAAGCACGATCGTAAGGTCTACGGTAATTTCCGAATAATAAAATGTCTTTCATACTACTACTGCCATTATCTTCGAAGGTTTGTTTCGCGCACATAACTATTACAACAGTAAAACTCTACAAACATTGCTCAGCGTAGGTTATAATATGAGGCTGCATTGTGGCGGTAGTTGAGTCTGTCCGGTCTCCGCCCAGTCCCGGATGTTACTCTTCGAAAACGATCAGTAGAATACCTCACCGCTCCTTAAAGTATCATACTTTGCCCAAATAGCTCTTATAGCTGGCTACCAATGGCCTTAACACTGGTATACTTGGTATACTGTACAGGAAGTCCTTAATATAGACCAGGGTTTCGAGCAGGACTTAGGCAGATCAGATCAAGTCCGGTCTAGTAAAAGCAAGTCCCGGTACCTGAGGCGGCGTGTTGCAATCAAACTGCCGGTGTCACGTGTGCTACCCCACATCCAATGTGATTCAGGTTAGATACCACTGACTCAACCACATTTATACTGAAGAGCTCTAGCTTCGTACAACCACCTTTGTTTACAAACATTGCCTTTCCTTGCAAGCATTGCGATCAACTGATGTACGAAGGTGAAGAGAGTATCCCATGGCTGATGTATAGTTGTCTGTCTTCTTGCTGATTTTTTACATTTTTACCCTAAAAAAAAGTCCAATAATATTATTAAACCTCTGCCAACAATGTTCAAAAGTGAGGCTTCCATATTCGGCTGAGATTGCGTCGTATTCATCCCATATTTTTCAGTGAAAAGGTGTTACACCCGAACTCGGACGAACACGGTCTAGACTTTCACTACAACACTCCTCTATCCGTGCTCTCTTATTACTGCGAGAATGAAAGAAAACGAGCAGTTTTGTGGAATACCACAATATTTTTTATTGATTCTCAAATTTTTGAATAAAAAAAAGAATATTTAAGTGATAATAAACGTTGCATATCATCACAGACAGTGTTTAATTTATGTAAACTTAATACACTGAGTCAGATAGAGAGTACGCATGGACGTAGTACGTCTTTTGGAAGTTGACACTACTGCTGCAGGTAAAATGAGATAATTCAAATAAATAAATAAATAAATAAAGTACCTGGATCTAAAAATTGTGGGAGTTAATCGAAACCGGTATAAAAAAGTCCGGCCTAAAACGAGAACTTACTGTACTTTTATAGAGCTTATTTGTATCTTTCATGATGTATCTATTAATACTCTGTTATCTACATTGTCCCTCGGAAGTTGAGTCTCTGTACCAATATCTTTTTATCCTTCTATTACAAAAATCTCTATCCTACAGTTACTAAAATCTTGGTTATCCTCCAATTACCATAATCGTCGGTATCCTCAGCTACTAAAATCTTTGATGTCCACCTACCAGATTTTTCATTATGGTTACCAAAATCTATATTTTAATTCAGTCGCCAAGGTCTTCCTGATCCTCTATAGCTATCGAAATCTCTTAAACCCTCGTGCTCTTCAGCATTATCTTTACCCTTGTACGATATGATGTTTTGGGAAGCGATGTGCAAGCCTGTAGCTAGTTGGTCTGTTGGTTTCCTTCTTCATTTTTGTTCATGTATATTACCGTCAAGCCTCCCCAGTAATAATCTCTTTTTCCCGTAAGAATTTATAACGAAATTCAGCTTTCGGATACCTAATTTACGTTTGCTTGAATTATAACCCCTACCAGAATATTTTTACTTGCTAAATACTGTACGCACGCGTATGTTGTCCTTCAAAATAGGTTTAGACGTTTCGGTTCTTTCCAGCGAAATTAGCGTTTTGTCAACTTCTAAATGTGTTCCAAAGTGGTGAATCCGGCGCTCAAGATTGAGTTCCTGACAAGTTAACACCTGTCGGATCAACTATCATCTCGTTCAGTGTAGGCAAACCGAAGACACCCTAACAACGCTTCCATCTTAACTATGTCGTCAGACTTTACTGATGAAAAGGCTATTAAATGATTTTTTTATTAGCTATTCTGTTCAAGAAGAATCAAAGTTGTTTGTGTATTATGTCATCTTGTTTAACATGCTGATTTAGGGTGGAGCGTTTTTCAACTGTTTTTGATTTTCCATAGTGGCTAGTTCGGAAACGTTGCCAAATGGGGAGAAAAATTGTGTTAAAAACAATTTTTCCCTAGACGGATATCTTCTACCGCCCCAAGACCCATGAAGTTTGAACAAAAGTGCTCTTGTGGGCGAAAAAAAATTCAAGTTTTTTTTTTTTTTTGTTCACTAAGCAGTAGCTATAGCCATCAGAGAAACACACACGCAAAGTTTTAGGCAGCCACTGCAACGCTAAGTTGCAAAATTAGCTGTACTCCGCCTAAGCAGAGTTCTTCGCGACCTTAGAAGCTAAACATCGTGCAATAGCAGCTCCTTGGGCCGCCAAAGAGTCTGCCGTAGCATATCCCTTCGTTCACTACATCCCCGCGTTTTCAAATTGATAAACCATAAAGCGGGCAAGAGCCAGAACGCTTGATATCGAACTCAACTCACATACTCCCCTGGGTTAAGGTCATATCTTCAACTTTGGCTCATCTGCCATGAGTCAAGGGCCGGCCGTATCTGCAGCGTGCCATCCTTTGCAGCCGCCGCACTGATCCTTGGCCTCGCTTCTCAACTCATTGCAGTCCTCTGCTGCACTGCGACAAAATCCACATTTTGCTTCTTCGATTTTGGTTGGTGCATCGTCCAATCGTCGTTCGTTCGTACTTCAGAGGGATGCCAGATTCTATGGCAAGACTTGCTTGCTGATGTCTATGTGCTTTGGATATTGAGGGTAAATCATAAATATTGGTCAACAGCTTCGTGGGTAAACAGTTCCGTCGACTTATGGTGTTTGTTTCGTAGCAAATTACCTCTGGCTGGTTCCGGCGTCAGGTCTGTTGGTAATTGCCTCTTGCTGCTTCTTTCATCTGGCTGTTGATTGCCTCGCGCTGCTCCCAACGTTTAATCCTTTGAAAATTTGCTGTGGCTAAGGATAGGTACGACTGCTGCTATCAATTACGCCAGTCAACGGTCATTTACCAACTGAAATGTGTCTTCTAAAGTTCTGCTTTGCTACTCCATGTCTGAAGTCCATTTTGATCCATCGCGTCTCATTTTTAGGTTATCACGACCTGTCGCTTGCATTTCATCAATGATATTCTTGTAGATCGCCAACGGTGCTGTGATATCTTTTGCAGACGTTGTACCTATATAATGTTATTCCTACAAAAATGTAAGGTACGAATATCTAAAAACACTTGACGTGCTAGAAAAGTTTCAGTTGCATGTTTAGAATCATATTCTAGTGCATAATTATTAGCAATTTTCAAGTAAACTGCCCGAAAAAAATATTTTTGACCAGTGCTCTCTTTCTGTCGCTTTTGTTGAGAACTTAGACACTGTATTTTATTATGTTCACTTGTTCGTCTTCAATGAACATTACCCTTTTTATCAACCACTCGATCTTTTATGAAAGACCCTTTCGTAAATATTTTTTTCCTCAGTCATAGCCTAAATAAAATGAACTTTTCCCCAGTTTAGTTCTCGTACAACATGCAGGCACGAAGCATCGATTTCATCAGTCATGTTCAGTTTAACGAAAGAGATTAAATATCTTTCTGAGCAAAGCAAAAAAAATATATCTCCTATAAGGACGCACCGCAAAACTGAAGGCTCGAAAAATATACTTAGTTACGCAGGTTACTGGATCAGATCAGTAAATTGTAACTAATTTCACTTTTCTTGACGAAGAAATTACCAGTCGTTGCTTTCAACAGTTATTGCTAACGGTGCAGATAAATTGTTTACGCAAAATGACCTTCATTTGCATCATATAGTTTAAGAAAAAACATCACAAGCTCTCCTATTTTCAGTTGGTGCTATCAATAGTCACACCACGTTTGAGATCGCTCTATTTACATAGGTTTCCGATTGTTTACCTTATCCATAATAAACTTTATTTTATTCGCAAATAACCCTAACATCACCACGGTTCTTTGAATCATCCAGGAGCTTTGTTTTCTTTCCCGACTTACTGTTCTCATGAGCCCTGATCCAGTGTAGGAACACCCTCGTGCATGGGTTCCACATATCCTTTGGTCTTCTATGTCAATTCAGATTCCTCTCTTCACACAGCTTATTTGTACTGGATTAGGGGGACTTATATTAGCTTATTACTAATATCGATCGGGAGCATCGAGCGACTCTCAGCCTGAATTATTATTATTATTATTATTAAAACTTTACGCTTGAGCTCCCACGGACAGGTAATACAATCGAAATGAAGCATCTTGCAGCACCGGGAAGCCCAAAACGCTGCTAAAGGAAATCCAGCAAAAACCCATTAACAGCTGACTTAAACGCCTGCAGGCCAATACGACTAAAAGCCTATGCCGGCAACAAATTCCAAACCTTAGCCGACCAGGGCACTAACTGATCTTGAAGGAGCAGTGAGTATGTCCCGATACCTTCTGACAAAGATTTTATACCGATGTCATGATGCACAGTCATTGTACTAGCCCCAATGTGACGTTTTAGCCAGCACTCTCGTGGGTCTGGCTGAGTCTACCCTGATTGAACATTTCAGTCTTTTGAAAATCGAAAGGAAGCTCTCGATTACTTCTTGGCCTGTGAGATGCTAACTGGACATCCCCTGTGTCCCTCAACTCAGCCGTGCCATAAACCCAGTGGGCCTGATGATTTCTCCAGCACTGTCCAGTGCGGCTTACTGTATATCGCTCATCACGTCCCGTCGCTTTGGTACCCTATTTTAATGAAGTGATTAATAAAATCTGCTATTGAAAATTCGAAGCACAGTATACATAATTTATGCAGATTCAGTGTTGCAATACTTGAAATGATGCAATTCTTCCTCAAGTGACGGGCAGTCGAAAAACCTTGCACCACTTTATCTGTTCGATCCTCAACCTACTTCACGTATACACTTTACTTATTGGAGTCACGTACTGAAACCACAGGCCGTGAGATAACATCAAGTGGCGAGAGCATTTTTGAATACGTTATGTGAGTCGTCGAAAGCGTTTCTCATGTATCTCTTGTCATCTTGTGCATTGCTTATCCTCCTATGCGCTTCTTATCAATTTACACGCCTCTTGTCGTCCAGTG
The DNA here is from genome assembly GCA_001587735.2 of Parhyale hawaiensis. NCBI lineage: Eukaryota > Metazoa > Arthropoda > Malacostraca > Amphipoda > Hyalidae > Parhyale > Parhyale hawaiensis. The sequence goes on from LQNS02278171.1 coordinate 6,796,439, forward strand.
TACTTCCTTGTCGTCCAGTGTACTTCCTTGTCGTCCAGTGTACTTCCTACTAGCCTATGCGTGTCTTGTCATCTATGCACTTCTTGTCATCTATACACTTCTTGTCATCATATGCACTCTGTCGCGACTTTTCGACCTTGCAATGGGCTCTACAGCCCCAAAGCGACCATATTTGTTTACTTTGTTGTGCTTTAAAATCTGACTGCTGCGGGGTCTGCAAACAGGCCTTAAAATGCATCACCTGCTGAAACGCTTTCATGTCAGTCCTCTTAGCGCGTCTTGCAAGACTGTCAGGCGGATTTTCTCTGCAAGTGTTGATAGCAATTTTGGGAGATGGCTTCGAGTTGTTTATCTTTCGCCTCAAGCAACTCTGTGCTCTGCCTCACTACTGCATTCTCTTGCCGGGCATTTTGAACATGGACTGCGTGCTTCACCTTAGCAAAGGCATAGCTTCTAGGCTTCTTTGCGGAGGATAAAGTTGCACAATGAAGTCTCGTCTTGAAAATCACGAATACAAAAATTTGTGCTTAGTTATAGTAGATACTAAGTGATAATGTTAATGATTTTGGGCGGTGTGTTCAGTAGGAATGATTATTCACAGGTGTTCGAGAAATTGGTGGGTTGTAAGCTGGTTCCTTTTACTGTGTACTGAGGTACCATTTGCTTGTCGGTTTGCGTACAGAACTGGTTTGGGTTGTTGTGTCGCATTGCTGTCGGTATAACTTCATTTACTGCCAGCGCTGTATCGGCGTTCTGAGGCACGCCCTGCACAGTTAGACTTTAGGGCAGCGCTTGATAGGCTCAACCACAGAGGTCTGCTGTACATGTGGGAGTCGTTTGGTGCGGGTGGTGAGGTTCTGTCGATTATTCGTGACACTTGTTTCTGAGCGAACACAGAGTCTGTCTGCTGACGTTGTTTTCAGTGCCTCAGTCGCGATGGAGTCTGGCGTCTTCAGGGTAGCACACTCGGCTCACTGCTGTTTGTTCTGCACACTTGTGACATGCTATCTTCGCTGGTGAACACGATGATCAACTATGCAGGTGATTCAATTTTGATTAAATTGATACCTAGCCCCAGCATGCGTAATGTTGTTGCTTTGTCTCTGAATAGGAACCTTCGGGCATTAGTACATGGCGCTCCTCAGTCTGGAGTATGAAGCTGATTGCCACGAAAACTGAATCTCTGATTGTCGGTCGGCCTTGGACACTTTTATCGCAGCATTCACCTCTGAAGCAGGATAACACTTTGCTTTCGGGAATTTACTCCTTGGAGATTTTCGGTGTTGTCTCTGATGAGAAGCGTACGTTTGAGCCACATATAAGGCGACTCGTGTCACGTGCTTCTAGTAAGATTGGGCTCCTGCGTAAGGTACATTCTGTGTTTTGAGACAAAGATGTAGTCTGTACATGCTTTTATGCTTTTTTACTACCTGTGTTGGAGTATTGCTAACCGGTCTGGGCTTCGGCTACTGACATTCACTTGCGTATTCTGGACCGACTTGTTATTTCAGGGTGTGCTGGGATTATTCTGGTGAATTTGTCCCATAGCAGAAGGGTAGTCGGACTCTGTTTTATAAGTTCTACGACAATGAGAGGTAGAGGTCGTATGCTTCTGTCCCTGTACTCGAGGTCTTTAGGAGAATCACACGTGCTGCGATTGTTGCGCATTACTTACTTTGGAGACTGTTAGATGCCGTACTGAACTCGTCGGTTCAGTCAGTGTTTCCTGCCCTGGTCCGTTTCTGTTTGGAACTCATTACCAGCATCTGCTTTCCATGGTGTAGGCCTGCAGACATTTTAGTCAGCTGTTAATGGCCTTCTGTTTGAGTTTCCTTGGCAGCATTTCGGACTTCCCGATGATGCATAATGCTTCATTTGGGTTGCACTAACTGTTCGTGGTGGCCCTAGGCTGCAATTTTAATTTTAATGATGACTCCCAATAGGAAATCCTGCGATTCATGAGTGAGCCCTTCGAGTCATTTTCACTGCCGAGGTTTTCTAGGAATTATATCGGTTGAGTTCCTCCTAGTTTTGATTTTGCTTGGAAAAGCCAAGTTGCAGAAATTTCTTACTTATTTCTGTCTCACTTTAGTTTTTCCGATACTGGCGGAGGCTGTCAATACCGATGACACTCATCTTGTTCAATGGAAAGTAACGCGCTGAGAGGACTCCATAGGTTACCTCAATATCAGGTGTTCGAGATACTTTTCTTTCCCTCCCAAGTTGCTTTTTGTTTTTCATATATACTTCTACTAACAGTTTTTTAACGTTATTCCTCTTCTCTCCCCGACTTGCTCTTCTCTTGTATTCCGTTTTACGTAACTTGAGTTCCCCCTTTTCTTGAACGCCGACCTGTGCCTCGGTATATTGCAACTGATCAGCGGAACGAGCGCGACCTGTGCGTGACGCGTACGTCATTCAAATGAGCGACGGTGCGCTTCCAGTTATGACGTCGATTCTTAACATGATTGTTTATATCTTTTGCGTTGTTGGAAGTCACATTAAAATCCTATATTGTTTATATTTTACGTTGTTGGAAGTCACATTCAAATCCTAATATTTTGTAACCTGAATTCAAGTGGAACAGCCTTTTTTAGAACATTTATAGCCTTATAAGCCGAGAAAAGGGAAATCAGCATATAGCAATCAGCTTGTTTGTCAGAACAAACATGGCGTCCATGTTCTTAGAACATTTTCGAGTTTGTTTTTAATGTAATGCGGGTTTGTACTGATTCTGATCATTAAAGTGACGGCAAAAAATATTTGTATCGATTTGTTCATGATCTGTTGCTGGGGCCGCCACTGGAAAACCCAGTCCAGCACAATTGCGTGGGGTAAGGAAACACTCCGTTGATGGAATAAAATATTTAAAGGAAAAATTTGCCAAGAGGTGCCAACCGTGCGGGAGCTAAGAACATAATGATACTTTTGCGTGTGATTTACAAAGTTAAATTGCGGAGCTCTATTGTAGTTCTAAAAACAAATGAAAAACGGTGCCTTCGCTAATAGTAACTAGAATTTTAGATCTATTGCACCATTCCACTGCACTGTGAACGCTACAGAAGATAAAATCAGCATTTATAGGTTTTTTTCACTAAACTTGACTGATGCTGCGCATTAAAAAAAAATGACTGTTCTTCATCCTTCAACCTCACGGGTTCATCGCACCTCCTTCCGCGCCCACCAGTTTGAGTGAATGCGTTCAATTGAATGACGTCTGAACTCACCTCAACGTTCCAATGGTTTCCTCTCTACAATGTGTCAAAGGCGCTGTAAAAATAAAAGCTCCAATAGCTTTTGGTAACAAGTGCGACCATTCCATGGCTATAAGCTACAATAATTGCTCGGCTTCTAACGATGATATTGCATTGCGTGCATCCTTGTATACTGTGTAAATTTTTCCTGATTTGTTTCCCTGTGCATAGTTCAGCTTTAGGTACGGTATCACCAAGTGCAGCTTCGATAGAAGTGATATTATTTTGGCATGAGGTAAGAAGCAGTTGAATAATATCTAGTTTGTATCTGGTAGTAAACGAGGAGTTGTAGTCAGTACGTGGAGGCAAAAGAAGACTCGCATTATGTATGCTTGTTGCACTATATCACTGTAAGTGAAGAAATCGGACGACTAGTTCGAAAAGTTCAAGAATTCACTTGTTGCTGCCACCGTGTAGCGCACCCACGAAATTGTACTAGGACTTACAGGGAAATTTTTAGTTAATGTGACCGAGTGCTACAACTAACACGGTTCAGAGGACGTACAGTAGGTAGAGATGTTCATTCTTCTTACTTAATGTAGCATAGTACATTTACAAGAAAGTTCTCTATGTGTAGTTCATTGTATTAAGTTTCATAGAAAAAAAGGCACCGATTCTACTGCGTTCAATTGATGTGAAGATCTATCTAGGAATTGCGTTGCATAATCTCGCCATCAGAGATCCTGCAGTCCGGATCATATTTAAGTCCCAATACGGCCGCCTTCCGTGTTTTAGAATCAAATCTCCTCTGCGGAAGCCGGAGTTGCCAGTCTGAATAGGAACCATAGGGGAGGCCTCCTCTGAACGGTCGCCGCTTTTTGCGTCCCCGCGTTTCTTTTGAAGTCTTAACTTGAATGTTACTTTTTAGGTCGGTTTTCTCGAGTAATGAGCCACTCGACCCAGCGCTCTCACTTAGAAAAAACCATCGTATATTTTCCTCGACGTTTTTTTAAGTTCTACCGTCCATTACCACTGGGCTGCAATCTGAACTGCTCACCGGAATGTTGTACTAGCTCTTTGAAAGCCGAAGAAATCGTGACTCCTACATGTTTTCGTTCGCACTGAAAACATTAAATTATTAGCGAGTTGGCATCGTTAAATTGCCGCGTATCCGGCGATTATTGCGTTTGTGTCACCGTCAGATGTTGAACTGACTCCAATGAAGGAATTTTTTTTGATCTTCCCTAGTTGACGACCTTCAAGGAATTAGATTACCTTGTACTATACCGGATTTTGCAAAAGTTATGGTATACTTCATGTTATATATTTATGATCAGTTTTAAAAGTAAACGTAATTATCCATGACACAAACTTAAAATTCACCCTTTTTAGGTAATCAATACTGAATAGCAATAAATTGTGGTGAGGTGCATGTGTACCTCAATGGAAGCAAATCGAATTGAGATATCTGCTCTACTCCACTCTGGGCCACAACAAGCTCGACATCACCATGCGGCTAAAGGTCAGATGGATGACCGCCCTCAGAGTCGTAGATAGATAGAGGAAGGTCACTACCTCGTTTAGATTAGCTGCGTCTCTACAACCGAACAACCCGCCTCCATAATGCGTAGGTCTCAATGAGACCTCTCGATGCCAGACTTGCCACGGCCCGCGTGGAGGAGAGCAGATGCCTATTCTATATATTCTATTCTATATTCTATATTCTATTCCCTTGTACAAAGCGTTAGTGCGGCCACACTTAGAATTTGCTGTTCAATTCTGGTCGCCACATCTGTGTAAAGATATCGATAAAATGGAAAGACTCCAACGCAGAGCAACGAAAT
>LQNS02278171.1:6802904-6817982 GCA_001587735.2 Parhyale hawaiensis
AATAGATTCTGAAACCTCTAATCTATCACTAGGCTTATCGCAAACAGCCAGCAAAGTAGCATCATCAGCGTAACCAACAAGTAAATTATTAACAAGATGAAACAGATCCGCCGTATATACAATGAACAACAAAGGGCCCAGAACACTACCTAATCTAATCTATTTGCTTCGATTGAGGCACACATTCACCTCACCGCTAGTTAGCGCCAGTGACAATTATCCAGAAAGGATACATTTTAGGTTTGTGTCACAAAAAAATTCGTTTACTATTTAAAACTGACCACACACGTGTAAATTGAAGTGTAACAGGACTTTTACAAAACCCGGTATTGTTTTTATATCTTAGGGTTAAAACGCCATTGAGATTTGGAATGACAAATTCTGTCGGTGAATTTCCAGCAATGCGCTTTCCTTATAATAGGTTGTAAACGCAGAAAAGGTTCAGCTGATTACTTATCTTCTTTATATAGGCAAGATTCAATATACACGCTGCAACCCCTCGGGACACAGAATGAGCCTTCTGCCATACACGCGGCGTAGTTAGGTCCATCCATGTAAATAGTGATCTAAGCTCTCAATTTAGCTGTGTGTTAGGTACCTAACCCCCCTTACTAGTTCAACTGTATATGCAAACAGCGTTAGCACATTTCATGCACCAGCAGATCATTCGGAGAAAAATCATCACTGCATGTATTCACCCGCTCACCAACTTTTCACTGAACTTTGTCAGGTGAAGCCGTTGCTTGACAGATTTGACGTAATCAGTTCTCCAAACACGTAGACGTACTGTCATTGATTATGAAATGAGTTGGCACGATCTTCTTTGCTAATAAACCGGCATACTAACAGCAGTAAAACTTTTTAACCTATGGCTACATCAGTGGTCAACGAACTTGCTAATTCAACTACTGTATATGAAATTGTTAATGAGACTTACAGTTTGGACTATGTAGTACTCATACATTACATATGAACACCACTTACAAGTACTTCGATTACTTTCTTTAAGTTTTTGGTTTCCCTTACGATCTCTCGACTTGTTGCAAGTTGGTTACGCAAGTTCTGCATTCATCCATTTGCTGGGCTCGTCTGGAATCATCTGCACCGCACGCGTTCCATTCCAAGCTTCTGTTGCACTTTCTCTGACATGTCACGAAATGCCTACAGAATCGGCGGACTCTCCAGCTGCTCGTTGCGCTAATTTACATTTGAGGTCGTACCTTTCGCTAGCTGCTTCCTCGCCAATTGACTTGCCACGCTTCATCAGAGCTCTCGCCGCTCCAGCGATACACTTCATTCTACCGCTGGAGTATCCTCGGCCTCGGTGCCCATCACTCTCTCAAAATTGACTTTGTCCGCTCTCTCTATCTCTTGCCCGCTCTCTCTCTCTGGGGGCTCATGCACTCTTTCTGGTTAATTGCGCTGCCTTTTGGACACCACTTATTGAGATTAAATGGAGTGAACAAGCAAGTTTTTTGATTAGGGGCTTCACTTGCACTGGCTCGTGTGTTCCAACTTTGCCTCCAGAGTTTTGTGCTTGTATTAGGAGCGCGCCATGCTACTGTGGGCGATGTTTGGTGCTGAAGAGTCAAGTTCTGGCAAAATGGCACCATGCCCTGCTGTTGTTGTTGGGGATTTATGTAATCTGAGTTGAAGTGTGAAACTAGTTGCCGCTCTCCACCGGAGAGTAGGAAGAGGAAAAGTCTTGCTTCTCTGACGAACTTGTGGCTCAGGATTACTGTTCTTTACTGCACCTGATCTGAAGTTACTGTACTGTACAGGACTGCAAATAGATCAGTTACGAAATACTGCTGCTTGTAGCAGCTAATAAAAAACTATTGATAACTTCTATTTAATTGTCCCACTTTACTGCCCATGAATAAACTAGATTTAAGTTTTATCCGAAATTTCAGATACCTATGGTTGTAGCGTAAGACTAATAATGGCGCTCCCTCTGTTCCGAAATAGTTGTTTCACAGCCAAATCTTTCATTTTGCCTTAGCAGTTCGATCTCAGCCAAATTATTTGCTGCTTACAATAACAGGTTAGTATTGGCCGGGGCTGAACTACCTACATAATGATGCGTTCTTACCTGTCAATTAAATTTAAGCAGCTAATAATTTGGCTGAGATCGAACTGCTAATGTAGAATGAAAATTTTGGTAGCTGACCACCTACTTCGGAATACAGGGAATGCTGGTTTCTACGTTTTACATGAGATGATACTGTATTAAGCCATGAACGACCACCTTTCAGTCATCTATGTCTGTTCTCCCCTCATTTCGTACTTGAGGAGATCATGTGCCATATCCCTGTTGCTATTATAGCTATGCAAGTACGCTGTGTTTCCCCTTGAAACAGCTTTATGATACGAAGTGAAGCTCAAACTCTCCGTAATTATAATCAGTGCAGAACAATAAGGCCTGCACGCTCTAATTCTACTTGACATTCTAAGTTCTTAAAGCGGATATGCTCTGCGAATCGTTATTGCTCCCTGATACCTTTTGCTCTATACTCCTCGTCCAGGTTCGTTCTTTCGTTCATGGTCACTTATACATTTTAGCGTACCCAGTGATCAAGGTTAGTCATTCGGTAGGCCTACCTATACCTATTGACACACTTTCTGTGTAGAATTGTTAAGTCGTGAACTGTCGCTTACACCTTTTAGCATAGCGTAAGTATAGGTTTACTTCACAGAACAATATTGGCTGACTCAATGTTTTGTTCGAAAAATAAATTCTAGTTTGAGTGATTATTACTCTTTTCTGAATTTTATCAGAAACTTTTTGTATCGTTTAAGCATAGACCGCAACAGCACTTGACTCTTAGGTATAAGTGGCCATTGACGCTGACAGCCAAAATGGGAAAATTGAATTTTCTCAAGAGCTATTGTGAACATATCCAGACACGGTCATGTAGGCAAGCGCCCGAGTGCGTTCCCGTTGTATCCAAGATACTTTCTCCTCAAGAAAATATTGGGTATCTTGGAATTTTTTTCTTCAATATTAGATAGGGGGAAAAGAAAAGCTCTTGAGAAAATCTCATTTTTCCGTTGCCGACTTTTGGCCGCCAGCGACAGACCTAAGAGTCAAGTCCTGCTGCGGTCTATGGTTTAGGTATCTTTTACTGAAATTAATAGTTCTAGTTTTCTCCACATTGCTTTTAAAGTGTGCAACACAATCAGCAGCAACTACTCTGCACTTATAAAATTAGCTCAATATCAACGTGAAGTGAGACAACTCTGTCATCGCCTGTCTGAAACCAGGTTCAAAATCAGGAATATCAACTACACTGCAGGTACACTAAATAGAGCAGGTCGTGCTTGAACCTTCGCTTGTTTTTTTGTGCGCACTTTCAGTGAATATCATCAGCACCAGTGCCGCTTTGTCAGCAGTTTTGACGCACCTGTGGGCCACCTCAGTAACATGCTTTTCTTTTTCTCTTGCACGCTTGCCAATGCACAGAAGGTAAGTTGCTTGCTTGGTTGCTTGCCTGCCTGCTCATTTATTGGTATCTAACTTTACTTTTTTCACAATGTCTCCTGCTTTTCTTATATACTAGAACTCTCGTGTTTCATTTTGTACTATTTGTACTATGATGTGCGCATAACCGCCAGCGTCTTGGCTAGTTCATAGTGGAGCTCTGCTCTTCCCTAAGTTTATTGTAACCCTTCCTCTCACTCACGAATTAATCGGCCTTTCTCGTAGAAATAGCCCTGTTTGAAATATTGTACGTAGACCACGCAATGAAACAAAAGGTTAAAATGATCATAAAATATAGTTCCTTAGGAGTCATAAATATTTGGTTGAATGTTAGCCTTAAATTGCAGACAAAAATCAACAACATTTGTGATTGACTATTAAACTGCAGTCAACTTTTTCAAATCCGGTACGAGGTTACGCGGTTGATTTGACAATGCAGAGCTGGCGATAGTTCTATGTGGTGGTTGATTTGACAATGCAGAGCTGGCGATAGTTCTATGTGGTGGTTGATTTGACAATGCAGAGCTGGCGATAGTTCTATGTGGTGCTTCCCTTAGTAGTGAAAAGACTATCTGTTGTAGTTACCACTATCTGCCTGCGTGATGTAATGTGTAATGGAAATCAGCAGCTGAAGATACCTTGTCCTGGGAAACGTACCTGCTGCATTTGATTCTTCTTTCGGTTATGGTAGCGTGTATAATATTCTGGAGACTTCTCTTAATAGGCTAAACTAGCCTTGAAACCTGCGAAGATGACTAACTGTTAATAACTGTACACACTCAACAATTTTTGAAACTGTGTGTGTGCTGAAATACCTATTATAGACACGTGTGTAGATACACCAGTTTCAGAAACCTGCGTAAATGCTTCAAATTTAGACACTTAGATACACACCGGTCACCTTACAATTTTGGGAAACTATCCAGACGCAAAAATTCCAGTGCCTCGTTTGTCAATGCACCAATTTTGTGAACTTGTGCAAATAACGCAGTTTCAGCAACTGGTGCAAAGTGTAAATGCATTTACTCTGGAAACGCGCGCAAATGCAGCAATTTTAAAAACGTATGTAGACGCAACCATGTTTAAAACCTGTGTAGAAATACCAATTCTGTGTTGTTCTATAGCTTGTTGTATATATACATTGTATTATTTCATACCATTTTTCTATTATTTTCGTTCCACTTCGTTTTCTGCTCTGTGTTGTCTTCGAATGAATCCCTAAGCTGTTTTTCTTACTTCTCGGACTACTTCTCTTCGTCAGTTGTTTACCAAATTTCGCTGACTCAGGACCCTCTTCTCTGCAGAACGAGCTTTCGTAGAAGAGCTTCTCCGGCGCAAGGATTATCTTCTTCTTTAAGCGGCCCCGTCATCTGCAATAAATATCCCCGAGCTCCCGCCATGCCCTCGGACGCGCCCGTCCTTGCTCTATCACTTCATCAAATGCATTTCCGTCGTGCCGGATATTACTGTCTATTGGGACACACCATTATTTCCGGTGCCGAATTGATGGAAACAAGGCATGGTCTCTCGCCGCCCCTATAGAGAAATGCTGCTGGGATAAAGCGATCTGGGTAAGATTTGGTCATCTCGCTATGACCATTGTTGGTACCCCTCGGGTATTTTTAGACGCCCACAGCCTGCAGCCGCTGCCCGCCGGCGGCCTGGCAAAAATTGGAATGCCAGTTATGTTACATGGAAAACTTGGAATGGAAATGCATGCGAATTCTTTTCGTGCTATTGGACTTCCGGAAGGCTGTATTTCTCTCGGCTTTGAAGCAACTTGAGATATTTGCTGCATTTGCTCTCACCGCCTATAGGGAAACAAGTCTACCACTTCTGTTGCTGCAAGGTGTAGCTCAGATGATGGAAAATTCTTTAGTTTCCTCAGGACTTAGCATGAAATACGTTGTTATTTCTGTTAAGAGGAAAGAAAAATATAGAAATACCGATTGGTCAGTATAGCTGAAATTAATAATCATGAGTAACTTTTGTCTGAGAATTCAATAATTGTATTTTAATTATAGTCTACAGCATATGTTTTGCAAGCGCATGTATTTGTAATATTATTCCGCCTACTGAGCGCTTTACGTTACAGAAAACTGTAAGACGCTTGTCATCTCCAGCTCCGTAAGGTTAAAATTTTTGTTCTATAGCATCAGCATTCGTCACCCGTCTACATTTTATTTATTTTATGTGGCGCAATTGTATGGCTCTCGCCCATACATTTTATTTTATTCTATAGCTTAGCTTTAATGTCGCCCATCTACATTTTATTTTGTTCTATGGCTTAACTTTATGTAGTCCTTACTTAGGAGAGAAATATTTAACATAGCTTCTGCTGCCGTAAATTTATAAACTTTCAGTTAGCTCCGGCTCTAAAGAGGCCAGTGTGTGTGTGTCTGTGTGCAGTTTGGAGCGGAAAATTTTCTTTGGATACTCCAGAGTTTATCTGCGACTAAACTTACTGGCAAACTTTGCCGTTGTTTGAGCTCCTTTGTGGATGCTCTTCACTTTGGAGTACTTTGTCATAAGTGGCCATTTACCACATGAGAGACTTGCAGGCGCCGCGCTGAAACCCCCGCCTGCACTTCTGCCTGCTAAATAGACAATACGTCCATAGGTTATTATGGTAGTAACAAGTTTTCCTGTAAATAAGAAATACTCGTTATTGCCACGCCTCCTACTGCACCATGGTATTATTACTGATTTCTTCCGAAAAAAGAATTGATTGAGCATCTGTAGTTCTACTGTTGTTCATAAAGAAAGCAATACTTTTTCTCCTGTTCTTGGAAAGATACAATTTTATTAGTAGTGTATCGCTAATTAATGGCTTCTAAACTAGTAATCTGCCTGCTAATTAAGACATTATTATGTGTGCGACGCTTTATACGACTCACTTCTTCTAAAAATTGTTTTACTCTTGATCTTATTTGTAAGCAAATACAAAATAGTTGTATTGCCTGTTTAACGTACTTTCTACACATTAATTATCTCCGCCAAGGAGGTTGTGTTTTTGTCGAGTTTATTTGTCGATATGTCTGTTTGTCACCAAGATAACTCAAGAAGTTGTTGATGAACTTTACAGGGATTGTTAAATATGTTGGAAGGAGCAGATAATTAACTTTTGGTGAAAATCTGTTCGTCCGTTTGCTTTATTTGTTTGTCTGCCTCATTTTTCTTATTTCCATTACTCAAAAAGTTATGGACGGATTTTTATGAAATTTCCATGAGTTGTTAGGTATATTACGTAGAGGAAATGGGAAGTTTTGTGATGATCTGTTTGTTTGTTTCTTTGTCGCCGTGCTTGATTTTATGCTCGTTAGCAAAATAACTCAAAAAGTTATGAAATAATCTCTATGAAATTTACAGGAATTGTTAGTAATGATAAGAGACATAATTGATTAAATTTTCGTGATGATCGGTTGGTCCGTTTGTGTTTTCGACTAAAGTTTGTCAGAATGTGTGTTAGCAGTAGAACTTAAAAGGTTATGAAAGGATCCTCAAAAAAATACAGAAGCTCTTAATACTGTTAAAAGGCACAGATAATTAGATTTTGGTGTTGATACAAAGAAAATCATCGTTTATGAACCAGCTTAAATATTTCGTTGCCGTGCCTTGCTTGGCGGAGTTATGAGCTCTCAGAGTGTTCTAGTTGGCATAGCAGCTTTCCCTAACCATGTGCTTGATGGCCGTCAGTGCAACGCCCTAATCTACGCTTTGCTTTTAATTACTCTGCTACGATACTTTCAGTAAACGTATAAATTTTATTTCGATTTTTTATCTTCATGACCTGTGGTCGCCTGCAGCCACAGTTTCTCCTGTGGGGCCAGTGAGCCTCTATCAGCATCACGAACCAGTGTATGTGTGTGGGTTTGCCAAATGACGGTGCGGTCCAAGTTGACTTTACCTTATGACTAATACCACGTCATAGTGTGTAACTTGCATATAATTATAGAAACTAGAAACACCTTTTTTGCAAACGAACTGGCTTTGACATAGACCACACGATACTTAGCTCTCCATTTCTCCCAAATGATACAACGTGGATAAAACTTTTCCAGTAAACATAGCGACCTGAAAAAAAAATAAATTGTTCTTGGAGACGCAAGAAATATATCCATTGGAAAGATTTCATCGAAGTTTACTTATTGTGCCATCAGGCCCACTTGGGAAATTGAATTGGAAGTCAAGGACCGTGGAGTCTGTGGCTATGATAATTCATTTTCAAAAGTGATGTTCACATTACTAAGGGACAGCAAGTATGACTTTACGGTAAAATGAAACACTTGGACCTGTGCTCCTACAATCGTAAATGTTATGATTACGGTAATTATGTGTAGCTTCATCCTTCTACCGGGCCATGAACTTCTCAGTATCAGACTGTCTTCGTTTAGTACGCAGATGTGTAACATTTAGGCCTCCTTTGCTGTCGTGTTACCTCCGTTGAAGTTCGTTCCTTTGTTCCTTTTAAAACCCCTATGGAGGTATAGGATGCGCCATATGGTTAGGTTGATTAGGTTCGCCCATTGTATGCTATGGAGAGCAGCGCCCCCAGAGGGTTTGTATGGGTTACCTTAGCCATTAGCTATTGGCCTGCGGGACGTCTGTCTCTCGTGGCCACATTGCTTCCTCTAATTTCATATTCCTACTGATCGTACTTCACGACTTGCTGTACCCATGCGCGTTGATCCTATGTGGGAACACCCTTGTGCATTGGTCCCACATGTCTATCGAAATACGATATATCCCTTCTTCATCTGTGACCTCATATTTGTGCAAAAACGGAGGCTTAAACCTCTCGACTCTGTTTTTATAACTGAGTAACAAACTCGTTCCTTGAAAAGATATAATATAGCATTTAACCCCACTGCTCTCGAATTACCAGAATATGTACCGTTCTACTCGCACAACCAACGTGACTTCCCTACCATTGTGTCGTGACGATCGACTCCCCCAGACCCTGCTAATCGTTCACCGTCTGCCGGCTGACCCCGCAGTCTCTCGATCGCTTTATTAAACTTTGTGGCCAGGTAATTGGCTGCGCTCTTGAGAGTCATTTGCTCGGAGGTGCGCCTGCACCGAGTGTGCTTTGATGCGTCTCGACGCTCTCTGTCTGTTGTAATTGAGACATCTGTTTCAGTGCTATAGATCATGTCGGGCCTCAGTTCTCTGTGGTCCACTTACGTAGTCTATATATAGGGACAAATGGCGATAACGTCATTTTGGGGGCAAAAAAATTATTTTGGCCTTGGGAGAGTTATAATCAATATGGACAAGATATGAGTGAATAAACTCTTAGAGCATTTATTTGCAGTCATTTCAGCGTTTGTATTGCTTTTCTAAGGTAAAAAAATGAATGTGTGAGGCCGAAATCATTTTCTGCTACGAAAATGACCTTATCGCCATTTGCCCGCATGGTATACTGTTTCATTAGCTGATGGCACTAGCTGTTTCATATGCAGTTGGCTGTGGCTGTTTCACGTGTATCTAGCAGTAGCTGTTTTGCCTGCAGTTAGCAGTAGCTATCCCATATACGGCTGGCAGTAAGTGTTTCACGTGCAGTTTCCAGCTGTTGTTTCCTGCTCAATAAGCAGTAACTGTTGTAATTCAGTTAGCAGAAGCTATTTCAAATTCTATTTGCATAGTTTCATGTGCAGTAAGTAGTAACGGTTTCACTTGCAGTTTTCATAAACTGTTTTTTTACAGTATATTGCGTGTAGTAATCGCCGTCGCGAATCTAGATTCAGTCTTTATGCCGCAATCGAGATCGCTCATACAGTGTTGTGCATGGCAGCGCCTATTCGGATCGCGTTTCATAATAATAATAATATTATTTATTATTATACTGGTATTTCATAGTTACCACGAATCGTGCAATCACCATACCACATAATGCTTCTAGTAAGCTATTACAAATGCTTTTCGCACATACAACATTGTATATTATAATTCAACATTCTTACGTGCAAGTGCAGTGCTAGCTACATAGTTCAACAGGATGTCTGTGACATCGGACTGTCGAAATGGCTGCTATAGTCAAATCAACGTAAGGAGTCCGATGGGCGAGGCTAAGAACGCAAAGCAACTTTGCCAAATCTCACTTCAGCGCGTGGTGTAACTTGTCTCAATCGATAAAATAATATTTATAATCGAATACTCGAAGTGCATTAGTTAATTGATTATATCTGGCACTGCTGCGTTCAATTCAGCCCCGCCCCTAAAGGACTGCTTACGCTAGTCTGACTATAACGATAACGAAGGCAAGGGTCCGATGGGGTGTACCTAAGCGAAGCACGTGACGAACCACCGCTGCTATAGGTTCTATAGGCCCAAGCTCTTGTTCAGAAGATCCGCCGTCGAGTACGTTTTATCCTTATAGCCGTCATTCCAACTGCAGTAGTAACCATAGGCTCAGCTATTTACCTATCTCGCAAATGCACAGATAGTCTTTGGATGAGCCGATCCTTCGAAGGTCTAACGGAACGGAGCCAGCGGGCCGGTATCGAAAACGTAAATGTGTGAGTGCCGGAAGTGATGTGTTTAAACGCGCGTGCTGGAAAACAAGAGCAGCCTTTACTGTTTAAACGTTGTATCCTGATCGTCCGCAAATATGAGCATTATATTTAACCTCCTTCCCTAGTAGTAATGCATTGGCTATTACAACTTGTAACTTATACTCTTATAAGTATTGTATATAAGATGTAAATAAATCTTCTTTCCCGACTTGCTGTTCCCATGCGCGTTGATCCTGTGTGGGAACACCCTTGTGCATGAGTTCCACGTGTCTATCGTCACACTATGTGTCCCTTGCTTCTTCCTATGTTAGATCGCCGTTGCTGTGGAAACGGAGACTTAAACTACTCAATATAATAATAATAAGATGTAAATAAATAAGATCTTGACACCGTTTCTTCGTCAATATGCTATATACTCTTATATATTATATAGCCTGCACACCTTATTATTCCGTTCAAAGTTTAAGAGCATAACGGAGTATTAGCACGAACTCGTGAAGAACTCACGCCCGCAACCTTAAAACATAACACAAACTCTGTTCATGTAGACAGTGATAAGGAATTTTTCTATCGCTAGGTATGCGCTCTATGCCAGCGACGCTTACGCTAATCATGTAAGCAACTGCGGGCTGTGCTTAGTAGTCTTTTTTGGTTCCTTTCCTTTCTTTTTTCTTTTCTTGCCTGAAAACCACAGTCTGTCTAACTTCACGGTAGTTCCGAAAAACTATCATTAGAAATTGTTAAGTTGCAATTTTACCTCCGCCCAGGAGGTTATATTTTCGTCGGATTTGTCTGTCTGTTTGTGTGTTACTCTGTTTGTCTGTTGGTCAATTTGTCTGTTTGGTTCTTTGTCTATTTGTCTGTCTATCTGTCTGTCATCAAATTATGGACGGATTTTGATGAAATTTACAGGGATTGTTAGGTATGTTAGGAGAAACAAATGATTAACTATTCGTGATGATCTTCCATCCGTTTGTTTGTTTGTCTATCTCATTTTTTCTCAAGACCATAACTCAAAAAGTTATGGACGGATTTTGATTGAATTAACATGAGTTGTTAGATATATTACAATGAGTAAATGGCTAAATTTTGAAGTGATATATTTTTTCGTTCGTTAGTCACTATCTAGTTTTCATGTTTGTTTGCACAATAATTCAAAAAATTATGAATGGATTTATATGAAATTTATAGGAGCTGTTAGTATTGGTAAAAGACATCAATGATTGAATTTTGATGCAGATTGGTTTGTTTGTTTATATGTTTGACTCATGTTTGTCATAAGGTTTGTTAGCAGCATAACTCAACATGTTATGAAAAAAACGAATCTTCACGAAAATTGCATAAGCTGCTAATACCATCAACGGGCACAAATGATGAGGTTTTGGAACTGATACAAAGAAAATTATGGTTTTAAAGCCACATTGAATTTTTCGTTACCGTCGCCTCGCTTGGCGGAGGTATGCACCCTCAGAGTGCTCTAGTTTTTATATTGACGAAAGCTGTGGTTAGATCATCATTGCTGGGAAAACTACCGTAAAATGAGGCCGATGTAACACCTACTAACGCTACTCTAGTGGCCAAAGATTTTCTGCGATCTCCTGAGAGGATGACATTAATCCTGCTAAGAAGTGCAGAAAACCTGGGCCTGTTAGACCCGACGATCGATAGTTTGCCAGGGCTTTGCTGGAAGGAGTCTCGGGTCTCACTTCAGAAGCGACCCTAGTGACTGCTGGGTAAAAGAAAGAGAACTTTAATATTTACATTGTCTGTTTTACACACGTACTTTACTGTGTATTTTACCCTGTTTGCAATCAGCAGAACGAATTTTTTATAATTTTGTTTTGTGTCAGCAACGTTTCTGTTAGCCAGTAACTGTTCACTGTTCCAAGAATTAAGTCAATTTTTGGGGAGCTCTTTCGATTTTCACTGCTGCTTCTTACATTTTTCACACTAGCGCTGATGAATCTTTTTACCTGCTCTTCCTTCTCTTCCTTGATATGCTGTTCCCTGTTTCCAGTCTTAGGTCCCTACTTGGACCTTCCTTAATTGTGCTTCTCTTTGGATAGTTAGGCTCAGACTTCAAGATCAGTCTGCGAATACAATTACTGACTAGAACTTAATCATCTATTCCTCTTAAACTATCCCTAACATTCCTTGTAAATTTCATAAATATCCGTTCGTCTCTTTTTGAGTTACCTTGGCGACAGACAGACAAACTCCGATAGCTAGATCACGATAACAGCTATCCCGTATGTACATAAATTTGTTGATTCAGAATCAGTTTGAGAATCAATTAGTGTACAAACGTAGCAACTTTCTACATGACTTTCTACATCAAGTGAGCTAAAATGCAACTAGAACTGACTTAAATACCGTGAATTCACCCGGATCCTTCGTGGATTATAATAAAGGTAGCTAGCTGATCCAACAAACATGGATTACGGGCACTAGGATCTCACAGTATCACGCGAAGGTAATGTTTGTACCATCTGGGACATTACCTATTAGGTCTTGTCTCCCTGTCGCCAATGCATGACCCTTGCTCACAGCATGGCACCTCCTCATCCATACCAGCTTCTGAAGCACTAATGACGTATATACTCTGTTTATCTGTAACTCTTATATCTGAGAATTTATTGTTATGTTATTGTCGGCTCCAGTTCACTTACAAGGAATGTAATGCTTCATCGCACTCTTTTTTTTTCTACCTTTGACTCGGCAGGTTTCGCGTCGGAGCGGTTCAGGGCCCAATAGGCTTAAGGTCTGGCCGCCTAATTCGCCTGATTTTAACCCTATTAATAATCTCGGGGCAATCCTCAAGGGCGCCGATTTACATGTGCCCTATGTTCACCGAAGGAAGACTTGCGAACAATTTTCAATGCTTGTACTTGATCACTCCCTTCACTCTCAAGAACTTGAAAACATCGACTGACTGTAGGGTGGGGTGTGGGCGTCATCAACTGTAGGTTGCACAGCTCCATGACCGATTATTTTTATTTTATGCATACATTAATGTGAAAAATGTTTTGCTAATAAAACTGATCCTCAAGGTGGTTCCGGGTCGCCACAAAATTTGTTTTTTATGTCAAAGTTGGTGTGTACATATCCTATTAATCTATTGATTTTACTCCATGCCTATTTTTTTCAAAAGGTACTAGTCTGATTCAAACAAAATTTCTGGTCGTGAAATCGTGTATCAAATGCACTGTATGGACAAATTTTTAACAGAGTTCTATGTATTCCCAATAACTTGTAATGTGAAAAAATATTCAACCTAATGGTGTTGTTGGGCGTTTGGCGTTATCTTCAGTATGCAGGGTAGGTACTATGTGCACAAACAATTGTTTGTATTAATCATTTATAGACTTACGCTAAACCAGTTATCTAATTTCTATAAAATATCACAATATGGAATATATCTGTCGATGTCTGCACAATCCTTTAGACAAGCGTACTTCTAGGAGAGGGTAATATTATTTCTGCCTAAGCATATGGTATTTGCTCAATGAATTACTGTCACCTTTTTTATTATGTCAGCTGAGTGCAACTGTAGCTAAATATCTTGTGTATCGCTGCTGTCACCTATTAAATCAATGTCTAACCTAACAAGTCCTAGCTTCTTTCATTGCAAACATTCCATGCAGCAATACTCATGGGAGAAAGGAAGGCTTTAGTTGGTGCAGATAAATCTTGGAATTAAATATATATTAAATAAATATAACTGATAAGCTGCAGTGATTGGTAGGTTGATCAGTCAACTGCAGCGCGAGCGTGCAACGGTCAGACGATAAAAATAACAGCGTCTCATTACGCAGTTTTCTGGAGGCCCTCTGCCTGATGGTGGTTTTTTCCTCTTGCTCCCGTCCATATTTTTTGATCGGCGATATTTTCATGCGCGAGGTCAAATACCGGAGGTCGTGTTAGCTCTCTGCTCTAAAGTATAGAGAGGGAATATATTCTATGTACCGACGATCAAATCTCAGAGGTCGAATTAGATCTTTGCACTTAAACTAGAAGGTGACTATGCTTTTTGCGTTGACTGACTTACATAAAAATATTTAACATTGTGCTGTATATTTATATATTAAGCGCGGTTGCAACTTTGATAGTGTCAAGCAGCATTGACTGGACGTGTCATAACTTCGTAAATAATACATGCATCTTTAAGTTTTGTTTTAACTCTGGCGCTTCTAAGTAAACTGAAGTAGAGTCTTGCAAAAGGTCAGCAAAACGGAATTTACGTATTGATCAGCACTAACTGGAACCTGTGAAAATTCCATAGAAAGAAAGTCATGTCTTTCAGTGATATCTCAGACCATTATCTTTCTAATTTTCTCCTAATACTGAGGGAATTTTGAAATTGGCTCCTTTTGCTATTGGTCCCTTACCAGGTCGTAACAAGGATAGCCTAAATTCTCCCTATCTAATTTTGATGAAAGCATTACGGTGGCACTAAGCAACTAACGGAGAGACAAGCAGAATTATAATATATGCTAGAGTACCTGAGCTGTCAAAAAGGACAGCGAAAAATTTGTGAAGACTCATCGTCATTTAACACACTTTCGTTACTAATGTGCTTCTGGAGGCTACGCTGCAACTGCTAACTAAAGTTATCATAAGAGATGAGTGCTCTCTCTTTCAATTCATCTAAGAAGAACAATCGTCCCCACCTTAGATGACTTGCAGAAAAAGTCTTACATTAGTAAACAGTAGAGCACTTCTGAATTAAATTTTCCGCCGCGTATCCTATTTACCGAAGGATAAGTCTTCACTAGATCTAAATTTTTTTTAAGTGAAAACTGCTTTGTCAAAGAAGCTAAGCTGGAAGAAATAGTTGTGCCTTCTGTCCCGTGAGCGTACCGTAGCCATGATACTGCCTTTCAAGCTTAAATATCTGCTTTATTGAAGTGCTGAATTTTTGCCTAGGTTTCTTAAAAAGCAGTCACGAAATATCTTCTATATATTAATACGCTTGTATCTACGTGTGTGTGTGGGTGTGTGTGTCACGCTCTTCACAAATAGATAGGCGTAAATTAGAGACTTGAGTTCATTTCACCTGTATCATATCTACGCTTTCGTTTT
>LQNS02278171.1:6821894-6851835 GCA_001587735.2 Parhyale hawaiensis
AGTTCGTCAGCGATAAGCGACGGACGTTTACTCAGACGGGGTGGGCTACGTTATAAGAGCTGCATTAGGTTAAACTGAGGTAAATTGTAATAGTGTAGCGTGGGTTGGTTCATTTTGGAAAGTTTAATCTTTATTCAACCGTAGAATTCCACGGGTCCCGCTAGTATCAATAAATACACGAAACGGTTATTATATTAAGACTAGAGGGCCCGTGCTGTCAAAAATGACAGCGAAAAATTTGTGATGACACACTTTCATTGCTTATACTTTCGTTACTAATATGCATATAGAGTAAAACGCTACGACGGCCAACTCAAATTATCGTAAGAGATGCGTGTTTTCTAGGGAGCAGTACACTTCAATTCGTTTTCAGCACACTCCTTCTTTCCCTTAGAGAGCATGCGAAAGAATTAGCTGTATTAGTAACCACTATAACATCACTGAATTCAATTTGAGCTGTGTGTTCATAATACACAATGATTTAATTTCAGCAGAACAAAATTTTCGCGCCCAAGAGGAAAATCCTTCTTCAAAAGAAAACAGGAAGTTGGAATAAAGAATTACTACATCTGCTACACCGGATATAATCGCTTCCTCCACGCTTCGTTGATTGTTTTATTAAATGTGCACATCGTGAACAAAAAACAAAATAAATTTCGATATAGAAAAAAAGTAGTGAATATCAGACTCAACGATAAGAGAAGCTGGAAGATCAAGAACTGCATTCAATGTTAATAACGATTAGTATTCCCAATTTAGCCATCTCCTGCAACCTGGTCTAATTATTGCCTGCTAAATTCCATAAGAAGGGAACAGGATCGCTAAAATCTCAAAAGTTGGCAAGAAATGCATTCAGATAATAAAGAGATAAGGATCTCTCTTTTGCCATCTTCTGCAACCTGGTCATCGATCTCCCTGGAAATGAAACTTGATTACGAAATCTGCAACCTGGCCTAATTTTCGCCTATTTCATTCGGATGAGTACCCGAAATATATAAAAACACGAAACGTTTTATTACATCTGTATAAGGATGGCCACAAATTTTCTACCTTTCCTGAAGCATAAACAACGGAAACTATTATGTAAAACAAAACGTATCATAACATTTAATTAGTTACGTGTACTCATAGGCGAGTTTTCGTTAACCTACGCCTTGTTTGTGGGATGTTTCTGCCTAGTGCAAGCATAATTTATCAGACACACGCTTCGTGTAATGCATGTTCATTTGTAACTATACCTAATTTAAATGTGGTTAGTAACCCGTGCAAATCCCATGGATGCTTTTTCCAGAAATCTCTAAATCAGTGCAACAACTTGGTCGGGCAGCAGTAAAAAGTACGGTGTTTTCTAATTTATCAGATAAATTTGTGAGTACTGTAACCGGTTTAAATGTAACCGAACAGTAAATTGAATCGGATGCAGCCTGTACAACTTTCATATCTGTTGTCATGCACTGATCTCTGCATTACAGTATGTCGAGTAGTATAATATTATGCGAGCTTTCCTAACCGATCAGATACATAGAGTTAATTTAAAAGCAAGGGTTAAAGTATAACAGGACATTACTCTCAATTTAAAGCATACCGAAGCAAATCCGTGTCCTTGTCCTGTGAGCTGTGCGTTGCAATCCGTGGGGCAGCAGTGGAATGTGCGGGGCTTCTATGCCCCTTCAGATTTACGATCGAACGGGAAAAGCAATTGCCTCGCATAGATTTTGCTGACATAGCTACTGTACATGGACCATAAAATCAAGGAATACTAACGATGTGCTAGCTACTGAAGCATTTCGTATCTTTATTCCTGCTGTTTGTTTTGTGTCCGTGGCAAAAATACGCTAGTATAAGTCCAATTGCCAGCACTGCGTAGTAGTGGTGAAACGGAAAAAACGTATGGAAACTTTAGCTTCACTGCTTTCTAGTACCTTATATTTTTACATAGGTACTCTCGTGTCAATCCCTGAAGGGAAAATATATTCAAATTGCATAAGAAATTAGACTTGATTTTGTACTTGATTACTCCTGAAGTACTAGTGTGCTTTATATATTATGGCTCAAACAATACTAATTTATTCCTAAGAGAAACGACGCATTTTTTGGTCCCTACCGGGCTAGATGAAAATTTAACGTGTCGAGATATGATACACTGAAGTGCATTTTTGAAACTTTGAATGAACGCATTGTTTACTCTCCGACCAGGAATAACTCCAGATATTTTACCGGAACTTTTAGTGATATTTAATAGTTTTTTATGTTTAGTATACCATCTCAGCGAAATGTTGAGACATCACGCGCAATCTAGAAACTATTTATTCACTGCCACCCGCGCTACGCTCTTGCTTACTCAACGATATGTAGCCCGAATCCGTCGAAGATTGTGCTCTTCCCTCTATTTTCTTTATTTGTAACGGTTATCCGTTAATTTCTTTATGACATAAACATGAAATCACATTGGGCTTGTGTGTGTGTGTGTGTATGTAATTTGGCACGGATATAATAGATAGGTAAACTGACTGTGTCCGGGATTTAAGTGGTGTAGGTATAAAGTGGTATAGAATATCATGCTTGACTTGTTACAGTTCGTCTATTTTGTCAATTTTGAGTTCCTTCGTTCAGTATATTTACTGCCATGCTATTAGGTACTAGCAAATTCTCTAATTCATCAGGGTTACATTCCTACAATTTTTTATATTGTGTGATTTTAACGAGTCATGAACATGCAAGTTTACCATTAACATCTGAATGCATAATTTTTAACACTACGGTAGCAAAATTTGGAAAAACTTTGAAGCGTCGGCAACTTAAGATGGAACGAATAATTGCCTGTACAGCGTTACCACGCTTTGAAAATGCATTGTAACGTGTCTTTTTTGTCTGAAGGGGTGTACTGAAATAAAATCAGATCATTATCAGCAAAATATTTAAAATTTTCTTCCATACCAGGAAGTGGATGAAGTGAATGTCTCTTTTTTTTTAAGATACCTACAGGATAGTTCGTGTTATCGCACATCCGTAGCAGTGAATGAGTTCTGTAATTTTTTAGTTTCTTTAGATATGTGAAACTGCATGTTTCCTAATCGTGTTATAACATCTACTACGTTAATAAAAGACACCATCGATCCAATTTAGCACCCAATGTCTCGTAGTTAGAAGTAGTAGAATACCTCTCAGGTGCGTAGGATGGGCCATAGGATTATGCTAATTTATATTCACCCATGATATGATATGAGGAGCAGTGTCCCCGGGTCACCCTATAGGTTACCTAAGCCATTAGCTAGGCCTTCGGCACGTCTGTCTTTCGTGCCCACTTTGCTTCCTTCTGATTTTATACTCCTACAGATCTTACTTTCCTCTGTTCTCTCTCTCTTTTTTTTTTCTAAGTTACTGTACTCCATACGCGTTGTTCCTGTGTAGGAACACCCTCGTGCATGCATGGGTTTCACGTGTCTATCGGCATACTATAAGTCCCTTCCTCTTTTTTTTTTTTTTTGAACAGACTAGCACTGACTTAGAGAGGCTGAAGCTAGCTTATATACCATACCAGAAGTAGAATATTCTGTGAAGAAATTAAAGTGAGTCTCTGCTAGTCCTGCGAACAAGTCTGTCCGCTATCACCTACAGTGCTTCTTCTCAGTACTAAATAACTTCGTTGCCGTCTAACCCGACTGTGGATTGCTTGCTTTGCCAGGACCCCGGCCTCAGACCAACGTCTCTCTCTCTGTGGCCCTTGAAGTATTGGTTGGTGTTGCATACATTCATTTGCACGCCAGCAATTCCAATTACTGGCGTTGGCTAACTCGGACTCATCTACCATTCATAGCAATCAGGGCACCAGCTGCATCACTGGTGGTGGAGACCTGCAGTCGTTGGAGCCCTCCGTTTCTGTGGGGGTCTCCAGGGGCGTTCTCTTAACATGTTTCTATACTAGAGTACGATTGCAATTGATTTGTTTCCCCATTCGTATTCATTTAGATCACATACAAATATCTGCTCTAGCTTGTCACTAGAATGCATATTTTAGGTTGGAGACAATATTCTGCATTAGCGTGGGATTGAACTTGAAATATATTACACTTTCTCTAATAAATTGGAACATTTTTCGGCAAGGGTGTGGCCTTTGATAAAATGTTTTTTTTTTTTGCACCTGGGTGTGACTAGACTATTTTTTTTTTTTTTTGCACTAATATGCAAAAAAGATTAGACAATGGCCAATAACGGTCCTAGGAACACACTATAGTTGCAACGGAGAAGGTATAAGAGGGGAGTCTATCATGCGCGTAAGAAATTGTGTGTGAATGTTTTAGAGCACAGCAAGCGTCCCTCTCACTCTCTTCATCGTTGCTGGCCAACCTGTTCATTCTAGTGGCGTCTCGAACTCGATGAAAAGCCACGAATTATTAAGTAAAAGTAAGAGAATTTTTCAGGAGGACTATGAAGTACATATATTGGGCCTTAACAGAACTTTCAAAAAGAGATATATATTTTTCACATTGTGCCTTTCAATCCAAAATGCAACTTCATTGAATTTTTTTGTCATGCGCAGAGCCGATATTGAGAATGGGGT
This sequence comes from Parhyale hawaiensis, assembly GCA_001587735.2. Taxonomy (NCBI): domain Eukaryota; kingdom Metazoa; phylum Arthropoda; class Malacostraca; order Amphipoda; family Hyalidae; genus Parhyale; species Parhyale hawaiensis. Next base: position 6,826,456 of record LQNS02278171.1, read on the forward strand.
AACTATTTGACATTGTATAATACACCTTTCTTTGAAAAATCGAAAAATTAGAAAAAAAATCTCTTTCGTGTAGCTTGTTGGAAATCGCAGCTATGACATTTGCATGTCTTAGCGAAGTGACTTTGTGTCAGTTTACGACGTTGTATGAACAACCGCAATTTCGATTTTCTCTTTTTCTATTTTCACTCTGCCTAGTGGCAAATCGTGAAGCAGTGATGAAAATAAACTTTTATTTAATAAGTCTCGCTGTTTTCCTTGTGGGAATCGCTACAGCCGCCTGAAAAATTTAGGCAATCAACAGCATTCTTTTCAAACAATTCAACTGTTTCTTTTGGCGGTAAGTGTATGTTTGTGGGAACTCTTATCGTCCTATAACAACCGTGTTTCATTTCGTACTTCATGCTAGTTACCTTATTACTTACCACCAAGCAATCTAATTTTCAAACCAACGTCGCAGTGTTCATAAAAGTAACTGTAGCTGCGCTACATTACAGTTCTAGACAACCGTAGTTTCTAAGGGAACTGGTTGTTTTGTTCAAATCAATTTTACCACCCAACAAATCTAAACAAAAGGAGTGTTGCAGCTATTATTAATACAAATAGTGTCACATATAAAATCTCAGACCAAGTCAATTTCGATAAAAATCATCTTCAGTGATATCAGTGAACACGGGGTAAAGGGAATGCTTAATATAACACCATTACCTTTTTTTCTTCGTCATATCTCTCTCTCTCTCTCTTTCTCAAACCGCTCTTGTGATTTTCCGTATTGGAATCACTGCAGCTGTGCAACACATTGCTGCACTAAACAACCGATAGCTGGACCACACAAAAGTTACCGTGTTTTATGGAGAACTTACCTCTTGAACGCAGCCGCCTCCCAAACTTGTTCGATGCTCAGTAAATCTGCTGACCGTCAATCCCTGTCCAGCTAACCTCGGGCTTCTGGGACCGTCGTGTCTGTGGCCGCTACAAAATTCGGAATATCGCGAGGACATTGACGCTCGCGCTCGGGTCCCAGGTGTCCTTATCCAGCTCTTTTGAGGATATTCTTCGAGTGGGACGTTGATCACTTACACGAGGACGCCTAAAAGTTAGCTTCTTTGTTCCGAGGTTCTCGTCTCTCTCTAATAGTCGCTGATTACCGACGACGTCGTTCCACTTGTTTCTGCTCAAGTTTCTGATTATGGTTGTTCTGTATTTGGCTTCTTGTTGGGCCTTAGGAATTAGTGCAAAATTTTAAACGAGGATTGGTGGTGTAATGTAAAGTGCGTTATAGTAAGTAACCCCTTAACGAACAAACTCGAGTGCTCGCATCTACGTAAAGCAGTTGTCTATAGTCACTCAAGTATTTGGAGCTTATGACTATCAAATTGAAGCAATTTTCAAGCAAAATGCTTCGTGAAAGGATTAACCATTCTCTGCATCGTTTATCATATGTGATACGTAGCTGATGGTATTATTACTACGGGAAAGTAACTATTAATTTATGATGAGAAGGGTTCAAACGTTTTGGTGTACCGGGATATGGCAGGATTCCTTCCAGGGCCTTGCCTCTAGGCTTTCCAGCTATGCGACATACTCTACTGTTCTCACAACACCCCCATTGTTATTTCCAGGTGAGAAAAATACAGTGATCCTGACTGTACTACGACTCTTGTGTTATAATACTTAATCATAATCCTCTGCCATATGCCAATGTCCTTGACGCACAGAATTGTTGTTCGGCATGGCAGTGTACATTCATGGAATTCATTGCTAAAGCTGGGAACATTGATACGATCGTGGAGACTGAGATGCACGGATCCAAATGTTATCTCATTGAAATGTCTCAAATAATATTATTCTATCGCTAAAATTAAATAACCTGCATGCTATTTATTTATTTAGACAAATAAATAAGCTGATAAATTAGGAAAACATTACTTAGGTTTCGGTGACTCGCTAGGTGAAATTTGTGGAGCCAGTTCTAAGGGTTGGGAATTAGAAGATGTTAAGCACTAGACCCATGGTTACTCAACCATTTCGTCGTCAAGGTTAAAATATCTTAAGTGTCTAGCTCTAGCATCGCTTGAAGTAATATATGACTAACGTTTGAGAATTTCCTCTTCTTCCATTTAACGACGTAGTTTTATATGCGGATCCAATTATACATTGCTTCAGGGTTACAAGATTTTTAGATCCCAGTTTAGTTGATGTTGGCATGATCTTGTGGAAAAATAGAGCTGTTACATTGATACGTGTTCCCGTAACTGAATATTCTACGTGTCCAGAACTTACTATATATATATATGTGTTCTGGAAAATAGGAACCAGGAAAGTACGACCAAATTTCCGAAAGTTTATCGGTTAGCTGGAGTCGAAGATAACTTGTTGCCAGTATTCCTTGGTGTTCATGTGACAACACAGACCCTAATATCGAATAATGACCTGAAAAATTCAAACCAATTTTCCCAAACATTGCATAAATTTTGGCATCTGATATAACCAGTTTTTTTTAGGTTTTGAGATGTAGTGCAAAGGAACAGATATATTATTTTCATTCTTTTTTGGCGCTTTCCTCGCCGAATTTGCGGAATAATATACATGACCGACCCTAGAAAGAATTTCTCTATCCGTTTCTGCCTTACATCTCCGCTTGAGCGTGCTTCAAGCATTTTTTATATCTTTTTATTTTTTTATTTTATGCTTCACTTCTCTTGAACTTGCTTGACTTGCTTTTAGTATTCGTAGGTACCTCGATCAATTTGTTTGACAAACTACATAGATCCCTGCGTTCCTCGTATCTGAGATCCAGTACGAGGTACATATAAACGGGCAGGAAGGTTTCATTTTATAGTATACAGTACTTAAACAGTTATGATAATAGGTAGTTATGCGCGTCGTGAAGCAAACCAGTGCGTTCTCAAAATCGAGTCTGCATTTACTAAAATCGATGGTTGCTCTTTAGCTGAACTTTATCCCTCTTTCTGACACGTGCTGAACGACGCACATCGCCCTGGCTCTCAAGTTATTTTGTGTATATCACTGCCGCTGAGCCGTTCCTCCACTGCTCCAGTGTCTAATGTACAGTAAAGCGTAAGCTGCAAGACTTTGATGCACGATGCTTTAAAGCACAGTAACTTGGCTCTTAAAAGCGCCAAGCTTTGATGTAATTGACCAGTGTTTTCTCTGTTCGCTAGGCTCCCAACAGAGCAGAGTTTCCAGCAAACACAGCTCGTGTTCCCCTACCTCTATCTTACCTGCAGGAAATTTGTGCTACCAGCGTCCCCGCGCTCGCAACTTCGGTCTAATTTATTCTCGCATAAGGGCCAAACTTTTCCAGCTTTTTATCATATGATATGAATGCTAAATTTAATTAATTCAGGCTATCGTATTGCATGCTTCCTGGACACCCTGAGGACACGGCAATGGGCCAACTTCGGTTTTGTCCGAGGGCTGAAGTTTGTAATCGTCGTCGCACACTCGCCTCAATATTTTTCTTTTGCAGCAGCGTAGTTTACGGGCGATATGATTCGCCAGCAGGTGGTAAAACGCCCGTTTCTTTCATGTATTTGTTTGTCATTTATTATGCAACTGATGTCGCGCATTGCTGGATTTATTTCGTTCATTTATAGTTTATTTCAAACCCAGGAAGACTTCACAGGTTATCATAACCTTACCTCCCCTTGCGTAACTTGTAAGTCTTTGGACGAAGTCCAGGTGATGTTCCTCGCATTACCTCACGTGTGTAGAGTCACCATGCTGGTTTTATTCTGTTGGATCGCAGCTAGCGACCAAAGGGAGAACAAGCAGCGAATTATAACCACAGTGCACGTAACCGCTGACCGCTTGTCTATCTGGCGTTCTTTTTAAATGAGAATCCTGCAAATTTTTTTGACACTATAACTTTCATATTAGTCGCATTTTGAATATGCCGTCGCATTTTGTTAGGAACAGTCTCGCTTTCCGCACACTGAAGTTTTTAGAATATTTAGTCGCCACAGCTTGTACCAGCATCTCTGCTGTGAATGCATTTATTATACGTCCTTTCGGAGTGACTGGCAACCATCCGTTGACTCTCATTCACAGTGATTCGTTCCAGAACTTTCTACGCAAATGTTTGTGAAGTGTTTGAATCTTCGTTGTATTGAACACAACTGGAGACAGCTAAGTCGCTTGTGGTAGTCGTAGTCACGGATATCTCGAATTTTGGCTTCGAACGATTTCGAAAAGCTTTAAGTCGTTTTAACTTTTTTGCTCGCACTTGGCATTCAAAGTGGAGAACAGTACTCTATTTTCTTCAAAATTAATTGCTTCCACAGAATGAGCCTCTCTACCTCACGTAGCGAGAAAATTTGTAAATCCCATCCCCTCCATTTCGTTCCCTCAGCGATAACTGTAGTTACATGTTCTTTAAAGGTAGCATCGTCTTGCATTCTCCCACCGAAGTCTGTTGCTACTGTCTTTCTTTCAATTTCATGCCTATTACTAGCAGTAAATGTTGTGGAAACAACGAGGGTTGAATTTTTCCGCATCTAAGTTGCTTGAATCTTATTTAATTGAAATTAATGTTTGCAGTTATTTTTCAATCAACCATTGGTAGAAACTTTCCAAATCTCGTTAAGCAGAAAGCACGTTTTCCTCTGATTGCACGACAGTTAATATTCGTGTGTCGTCAGGAAACGATGATTAGACTTCGTAGTTGCATTCATACCCCATGTCACTGAACGACCTATGGGAGGACTTTCCTTCATGCCCACTTTACTTCTTTCCATTTCTATGCTCCTGTTTATTATTTTTGTGTTGTGTTCTTCCTCTACTTCCTCGAATTAGAGTTCCCATGCGCGTTGATCTTGTGTGGGAACACCATGTTTCTATCGACGTACTGTATGTCCCTTGTTTCTTTCTTTGTTAGATCATTTTGTCGCCTTTGTAGTGGAGACTGAGGCTTAAACTTTTTAATATGATACAGTACTTGTTTGAGAAAAAGCATCATTTTACAGGTGGCAGGATTGCGCTAAATAGTACGTGGCTAAACGCCTTTTTTTCAATAAATTCCTGACGTACTTCGCAAATGTAGTCGCACTCGTGCCAGGATTTTTTTTAGCGAAAGGATGTGCAGGTTTAAAGGCCATGTTGTCGCTCTAGTACATTTGCCTCATTGGGGGTGCACTTAAACTTACGTACCCCCTGTTGGTTCACGCACGGACCCCTTACGGGCTCATGACGTTTGAAGCTCCTGAGACAATTTTGTTGGTTCAGCTGTATTGGTAACGCAGATTAGTAATTTATTTAACGTTAATAAAGTTAAAACGTCTGTTTTTTCCATAATTACATAAAGTTTCCTAATTAAAGGAAAGGTTATTTATTACATGGTTACCTCATTTTGTCACTTTTTTATTATCAATGGAAATGGTAGATTTAGCATAACAGTGGCTAGTATAAAGTTACTGCAAGTCAATACAAACAATATTTCAAAGCAAGTAGTAATGGATTTAGTATACTTAGACGTAAAGATTTGTGTGTTTACATTGATGTCATGGGAGTAATTACAAGTTTAGCGGATTCTATTACGCTCCTAATAATTTGATTTTATTTTCTTAACTTAATGACACTACGCTGTAAACCAACTAAATATCTATATAAATACACTGCAATCAATCAGTGCATGATATACTACGTTGTGGTCATTTTATTGGCAGGGGTCCGTGTGCTTCAAGTCGTTTACACTGAAGATGCGTAGAAAGCTGAAATTGGAGAATCACTGATTTAGTGTGTAACAGAACACTCGTTAGTTTGTTCCTTTTCTATGGGTATTGTAGTTGCTAGCATAAACCCATTTCTATGTTTTTTAAAGCAAGAACGTAGCTTTAGTGGCCGTATGGACTCCATTCCGTACATCACAACGTCTTCGTTTCTTCCCTTATCAAAGAAATTTTTTTTTGCTACCGTTATCGCGCACTTGCCCGGGCTTAGGCTCAACCAAAATATTACAAGCAGTACCGCGACGGAGCGCCTCTTTGTTCCTGTCTTTTAATATTTGTATATACTTCTCTTCTCGCATACTTGCCAATGCTAATTTTTAGCATCCATTAATGCATTTGTGGTGTCGGTGTGATGGCACTGATGGTTGAAATATCTGACGGCGTTGCCCCTATGGAACGTTCAACAATTTTATATATAATTGCCCTACTTACAACTATGGCAGGACGATGTAAAACATTAAATGAGTGTCGAATTTAATGGAATAAATCGATGAGGTGCTGTGTCAGTTGTTATGGGCAGTTCTCTTAACATTTTTACGCCCTCATGTGATGACTTCGTTATTGAACTCTGTTGCTAAAATGCCTTAGTAAAAGTGTACTCGCGTGAGATCATTGCCAAATAGCCAAAGTGCTTTACTAATGCTGTTGTTTGGATGCCCTGTGTATAGTGCGTATTCATGAAATCACTACCGTATATCCACGGTGCTGTAGGAATGCTATTGTTTTGGTGCTGTAGTAAGTTCCGAACTAGTGGAATCATTGCCCAATAAACAGAATGCTGTTGTTTCGATGTCCTAGTAAGTGCATACTCATAGAATTATTACGGTATATCCACGGTGCTCCAGTAATGCTACTTTTCAGATGCCCTTGTTAATTGCGTACTAGTGGAATCATTGCCCAAAGGCCAGATTGCTGTTGTTTGGATGCCTTAGTGATGTGCTTGTGCGTACTAGTAGAATCATTGTCCAGTAGCTAGAATGCTGTTGTTTGGATGACATGGTAAGTGCACACTCATAGAATCATTCCCAAATAAGCACACTGCGGTAATGAGCTTCTTCTGACAGACACAAGACCAAACATTCCAAGTCTGAGCCCAACATCGGAAGCTCAGGTCAGCTTCATTACTTCCTGGCGGCCTTCTTCCTGCCGCTTGGCAGATGTTTTCGGGCGCCTCTGCGTCTGCAGATGTTTTGATGTTTTGTGCCATCGGAGGCTCTTGCATCTATTCAGGGTCTACGTCTGTTTCACTCTGTCGAGTGGCTGGAGATATTTTGATGTTACGTATATATTGGATTTGCATTCATTCAGTCCGCAGAATTAATTTTGCTAATAGGATTTTTAAAAAAGCAACCGATTGCATCGCCTCAGCACTTCCCCAGTTACTTTAAATCTTTACAATCTATTCCTCGTACGAATAAAGGCAACCAAAGAAATTACTGGTTGGTATTTACTCCTTGGTCCTAAATTTTGGTAACGATATGATGACTTACTTCGTGTTTCTCTTTATGTATTCTCGCTCTTAAGTTGCACCATTTAAATGTCTTTTTCTGATCTTTTGTTACATGAATTGTTGACACCAAGCTCCTGGCAGTTACAGACGAAACACAAGCCGTAATAGACGAAAGTTTATAGTGCGCTCATTGCAGGTATAATTTAAGCCATTGACACAACCTAGCCACTACAGTCACTGCCTTAGCCATTAATTGGAGCCACAATCCAAGCCACGACAAACACAACCCAGGCCCTGAAAGACAGTCCAAGCCATTACAGACACAAGCCAAGCCGCTACAGACACAAGCCAAACCGCTACAGACACAAGCCAAGCCGCTACAGACACAAGCCAAGCCGCTACAGACACAAGCCAGCCGCTACAGACACAAGCCAAGCCGCTACAGACACAAGCCAAGCCACTACAGACACAATCTAAGTCGGGACAGTCGCCGTCACAGCCATTACAGAGACACCCGAAGCCATTACAGACACGATCCACACTATGCCAGACACAACCCAAGCCGTTACAGACGCCCTTATAGTCATTACAGAATCAACCCATGCCATCACAGTGACAATCCAAACCATATGCAGGCCCGAGATGTTGGCTCATCTCTTACGTTAATTAGTGTTGGCTGTGAAGAGTTCCTGTCCGGGTGATATCATCTACGTAGTGCAGTGTATATGAAGACCACGCTATCGATAATGCTCCTCTGGAGCCTCTCCAGCTTATTTATTTGCTATTTTATATTACTTGTCGCCTTCTGCGATGCCCTTGTGCACCCAGTTTGTTAACGATATATCCACGCCTGCCAATAGTTAATTATGATGTGAGAGGGACACACAAACTGGTTTAACTGGTTTGGTTTCGTGTCCCCTTGTAACAATTTTCGTGCGTTTTAGTGCTACAGTCTGTGCTTCGTTTATTATCCTCTTTACGGATTTCCTTCAGCTCTTAACTCGCTGATATTCCTCAAAAGCACCCCTATCTAATGACTGCGTTTGAATCGCAAATTTTTTACGTGAAATCATAGTATGAAAGTCATTAGAATTTGAAGTGCTGAAGTGCAACAGCGCTGTAGTACGAATGTGCAACAGTTGTTTGGTTTTCGCTGTGCATCGTTAATCGCGCTGTAGCTATTAACCAGAAGCGTCGGTAGAGTAATATTGGCCGAGTGCTCTTGAGTAAGATTGCAGTTCGCTTGTTGTGGCCGCGTGTTAGGGGACAGGTTGGCTGCTCGCACCTCATCAGGCGACTCCCCTGCTACCATCTACCTACCTTATCTGTTCTCAGGGGGCTCAGTTCGCCCTATGGCATCCTAATGTTATGGGTGTCCAGATACCAAACTAAATATTGCAGTACGACGTCGTTACATCATGTCAGCGCAGGTCAGCCACATGCTGTAAATAAATTCTCAGCGTAGTCATCAAAATAATTTATTAGTATATGAAAATGATTAGGTATGATTTGAAACAAGTTTACTGCTTTGTAATCATACTATTATAGTCATGTTGGGTTATGTTCAGAGTTTGTCATAGAAGAAAAATGTTGCTGCTACTATATCAGTGTCATTCAGAATATAAACACGCTCTACATTTTTATTATTATGAAGATACACTAGACTGGCGACGTGAGACCCCTTAGGGGGCTTAGGATGGGCCATAGGGTTAGGTTCGAACATCCTATGTTATGGGGCGCGGCGACCCCAGGGGCTCGTGTAGGTTACCTTAGCCAGTAGCTAGGATTTCGGGACGTAACTTTCCTGCCCACTTTGCTTCCTTCCATTTTCATACTGGTACTTGCTCATGCTTTATTCTAATCTTCCTCTTCTTTCCTGACTTGCTGTTCCCATCGCGTTGATCCTGTGTGGGAGCACCTTCGTTCATGGGTTCGCCATATTTCTATCGTCATACTATATGTTAGATCACCGTTGTTGTGGAGACGGAGGCTTAAACTACTTAATATAATGATGGCGACGTGAGAACGGAGGAAATTCCATAAGGTTATCAAGCACCCTCCCCCACGCAACCAGCTCAGCAAGTGAAAAAAAAAGAAAGAGAAGATCAGAGATCACAAAATAGCTCTGTTTACAGATTGCCCAAATCTGCCAATACCCGCAAAGGCAAAGCCATCAAGACCATTCCAAACTTCTACATATGATGGAAAAAACGAAGGAAAATGCTGGCTTGTACGGCATCGTACCGGTTCCAAGGCAAGCTCATGCGGAGCACCAGTACGCCGAGTACACCTAACTCAAATAAATGGCGCCGGGAGAAAGGCCACCAGTGGATGACTAGGGCAATTATATATTTTATAAAGAAAGCAGACCCCCACAAAGTCTGCGACGATGCGCCAGATCACAAGGCACAACACCATCCAGCATGAACGCACATCGACGAACCACTCTGTCAAGCAAGCTCAGCTGACAATCAGCAGCAGAACCCCAGACTAAGGAACAGTATTCTAGAAGGGGGAGGACAAAGTAATAAAAACAGCGACGTGTCAACTCTACCGAATCAACCACCCTCCAAGCACGTCGAATAAGACCGATTTTCTGCGATGCTCGTGAGGCAACCGAACGGATGTGGGGCTCAAACGTCAACTTTGGATCAAAACTGAAACCCAAGATTTCCAAGTCATTTACCACAGGAAGTAACGCACTATCAAGTATGAGTGCGGAGAGAGTAGGTTTCACTGTACGTGATCTAGACACGAGCATGCTCTTAGTCTTGCTTGCATTTAGCCTTATCCCCCACCTAGAACACAAGCAATCAATCACTTCCAAATCACGCTGAACTAGTAAATTATGAACAAGATCCTTCGGGTCCGTTGTATGTACGATGAACAACAAAGGGCCCAGAACACTACCTTATGGGACACCAGAAACCACATCCAAAAACTCACTGCTCTTCCAATCAACAAGTACACATTGGCGTCTACCAGACAAAATCTGACTAATAACCGCAAAAATTCAACCACCAATACCCATCAATCTTAGCTTATGCCCAAAACAGATTTGCCCCATTTCTGTTGATACGTAGTCATCTTAATATCCTAATTTACAAATATTGTGGGCACAAAAGGAATAAAAGCATGACTCTTCTTTATTTAATGCGTAGTTTCTTTTTTATAAACTTTTACGCCATTTATATTACATCCCGGCGAAATGACCTAACGGCGAACAGACCAACGGCGAAAAGACCTACAACCTTCATGTGTGTATAACATTATACTTTATAACCTGTTGTAATGCAAAGTTGTGTTGGTGAATGAAATTCGTCTAATTTTGTCTTTTTAACACATGCGAATCGTTCTATAGTTATTTCACGCAAATCATTCACTTCAACTTGAGTAAACATTTTCGGATGATTTCCTCAGTTCCGTTTATGGCGCTGAAAATCATACAATACGTCAAATCTATGGTCTATTAGTTTCCTTTACTTATGTAACTAAGTGTATGGCTAGTTCCAAATTGGAATAATAAATAATAAACAATTGGCGAGGAAGTATTTCTGGTATGCTGTAATACAACGACCCGTCGCTCTCGGCCTCATTTGTATACACCAGCATAGTGACGTGGCAGTCTCCTATTGGCTGAAGTTGATGCCAGGCACGAAGGTCGCTGATTGACTGAAATTGGGCGCCAGGATGTTCGCTTAGAGCTGACATAACTATCTGTAGTAAATGAACTGTGGTTCACTCACACAGATTGTTTCAGTGTCTCTGTGGCACTGGTTTGTCTCTACCTTTACAGCAGGTGTCATATTCCCCCTCTCTAGCTGCCTGACTTGCGGGTCCTATTCTCAGAAAAATGTTAAGGCCCTGTGACTAAACGGTTCAACCAAACAGGTTTGGTTTTGTACACCGAAGAAAAAAGTTCATCGTACTAAATAAAGTACACGTATAAATCTCTCTCGTTTATGTACCGAATACCTCAACCCGAAACATTTTCATATCCAATGGTAATAGATTTAGTTATGGGCGTTATGTTTAATGCAACGAACTTTTATCACTGGTGTTTGATGAAACCAATTGGTAGAACCAACTGGTTTCATTAGCTGGAGATTTTTCACTGTGCATGCATGGGAATCTTCCGTGCTTGAGTTTCCCCTGTTTTTTCTTGATGTGCTGCATGTCCTTGTGCTAGTTTGAAGTGGCTGAGACTGTCTAGGGGACTTGAACTAACGTACAACATAGTCTGATTATCATCCGCGAACGAAGTGAGGAGGTGATAATGTTTTCGTTGAAGATTTAGTATATATATTTATCACTCGTCAACGAATTGAGAGAGGTGATAATGTTTCGTTGAAAATCTAAGTATACATATATTGATATACACTGTGTGTCTATCGACCCAAAAATAGGTAGGAGTTGAGCAATCTTAATAATTTTTTGTAGGGAGTTTGGTGGGTTCACTTAGGTGTGACCCCATGCCAAAAACTAGGCCTAGCTGGCCATCAAAAATGACGGCGTTGAACTTGCCTCCATGGCGGCAGATTGTCTTATGCCATGAGGGGCTCTATTTTTCTTATATTACTATTATAGTAAATGGTTGGAGCCTCCGTTTCCACAACAACGGCGATCTAACATGGGGAGAAACCAGGGACAGCTGGCCACCAAGAATGACGACGATGAAATTTGCTCCCACCGTGGGTGATGGTTTTACGCCAGGAGGTGTTCTACATTATAATTTTATTCTGACATCGTTCTACTACACTGTAATGAAACCCGCAAATTTTTCATTTTTTTCTTTATTTTTCTGCCATGAGCTCCTTTGTAAAATTACCTATATTTTTCTTCACAATTATTCCGCAAATTGACGACAACTTTTTTCAGAAATCTGCGGACTCACCGCCAAACAACCATAAATTTCTAAATAAAATTTTTCGAAACACTCCGTAAATTTTGTGAGTTTTTTTTTCTGCTTTTGGCCCCGCTCTCCCGTAAAATCACTAGCCTATTTTATTTTTTGCTGTGTTTCCGTACGAGAGAAATAGCCTTTTGTAGTGAGATAGCTCAACCTAAGTAAAACGTCGGTCCTCAAGAATATTCATTGATGTCTCTCGCTCCCGTGTCTGCAGTGCTGAGCATTCAACTGCTTGATTTATTATTGCGGAAGTGTAACACCATTCCATCTCCGATAATGGATTGCGAACAATATACATAAAGTTATTCCATTGAAAATGCTTCGTACCCATCACTTCCTCATTCATTTTGTAGGATACGTTCCTGATAGTTTTATTGCTTTGGGAAGGCAAAAATAAATTATGCTGTGAAGGGCTAACTCTTTTCCGTGCACTTTAACCGTCAATTCCGTGATAATAGCCCATTTGGCCTTCTTTCATTTTCAAGTTACTGTTGATGCTCTGTCCTGTTTTACCTCGTCTTCCCATACTTACTGTTCCTATGCACGTTGATTCAGTGTGGGGTTGAATCCCCTTGTGCATGCGGTCCACGTTTCTACCGACATAGTATCATCTCCTATATGTCCCTTGTATTTTTTTCTCCCTTGGAATTGCAACGTCATACTGTGGATAGGGATGCTTAAACTAGGACCACAATAATAATAATATCCTGTCGTAACGCTTCATCTCCGCTAGAACTTAACTGGTAACGCGGCCTGCTGTCACTCATCTACTGCCATGACACGTCTTGGGTTGCAAATCGAGGTCTTCCCCGCATATTACTGATGCCCCGTATCAGTTGTTGCCAGCTCATCCCTTAGATTGGCAGTGATCGATGCCGCTCCCACCCCTCCTCCTCCCTCCCTGTGATTAAGAGGCTTTGAGCAAGCGAATCGGTTCGTTAATAAGTAAAAGCCACTGCCCGACAGTGGCATCGATCTGTGGCGACATCCAGACGCCCTCACTCGGGACTCGTCGATAATGGAAAGCAATTACGTTCTGTGCACTGGAACAATGACTTACAACAATAGACGCGTATTGCTTGGCAACTTTCTGGTCTTGTCATGCGTTTCACGTTTCCCTAACAGATGATGAATGTTGTTCACACCTAGTTTTCATTGTTATTGTGCTTCTTGCCGACATATTGTGCTGCTTGCCGACATTGTCTTGTATCGTCTGTGAGCCACTCCTCATAATAAAAGTGGGATTTCAATATTGAAATGAAGAGGATGATCAGTTGCTCAAGTAGTAATCTGGACACCGAGTCTCACGTGCTTCGATGAGGGTTGGGCTGTATTGTTTGGCGGTAACGGAATAATCTGTGGTTGCTTCTGTACTCTCATGCTACTTATGTTGGACTAATTATACCTCAGTTTGGACTTCGGCTGCTTCTTGTCTCCGTTTGCTGGACCGACTTGTCGACTCAGCCGATTGACTGTACGTCCAGAATGATTTGGTGAACTTGTGCCGTGAGTGGAGCCTTGCTTACCTCTGTATGTGTTATAAGTTGTTCGTTAAGCGCTGCCACTTTCATAGAGCCACAAAAAAGTTTAACAGTGTGATGATTAAAAGGTTTTCGACCGAGTTGATTCTGTGTCGCATCGATATCGCCTTTCTTGTGCTCTGCCCGGGGCCAGAAGCACTGCTGTTGCGGCCGTTTCATTCGTTATTCGAACGTGGGTCCCTCGTTTTGCTTTACCCCCCAGTTGTCCCTTATTCCTTTCTCGTTTGGGGTCATCATGGCCATAAATAGGAAGGCTTCGACCTTGGAACATAATCGTGCTCCTGCAATTAATTTAAAAAATGCTGATTGTGCAGAAACAAATCAGTGCAACAATCCCAACTCTAAGCATAGTGTAATGCATAATTGGTAGGAATAAGATTGCCAAACTGGAATAATTATTCATTTAGCTACATGATGTAGACTTTTTTTTGGGGGAGGGGGAGAGGAGTCGAATTCGTGATATAACTGAGTTTCTTCTATATGTCTTGTGCACTCTGATATCTTTCAAAGTGTATCAATTGGGTCTTTGGGATCTTTTTCTTTTCATGAAAAAATTATACTGTTTCGTTTTTATTATTTTTAGGATTAAAATATTGTCTCAACTAATTTTCCTTTTTTTCCCAGGTTTCTGTTCTTTTGACCAAGTTCCTCGTTCTGCCTCCATTACAGTTTGGCTCTTCTCACTTCCACCTTGTTAGATCATAGCATATGCTGCAGTTTGGCCTCTAACGTGTAAAATCACCTACCGTTACCATATAAAAAACTGTAACAATGCTTGTTATGCACAGGCATGTCCCTTCTTAAGAACAATAACATGACCCAAATTGGCAACGAATATTCTATATTATAATTCTGCTTGAAGCTCCGTCCATCTATACGACTCTGTTTCTGTACGGGACGTTTTACAGTATTAGGTGGGGGGGGGGGAACTTCAATTTGAGAGAAGCTCTGATTTTTGCTGGAACGAAGTTCATCCACATCTGTCTTCTTTAGCACTTCTTGAAAAAATTTTTAATCACTTTCTACCGCTTTTCATTTTTTTCATAACATATTATGTTTGCTTTGCTTGTGGCGCTCGACGATCTTAATAAGGCCAGCCAGATGCGTATTTAGGATACGCTGCTGGAGAATGGAGCGAGAAGTGTTGAACATATCAGCTCTAAGGTATTCTTTCAAGTGAATATGCGATGTTTAATTAAGGAAATACAATGGCATCTTGAGAACAGAAGGTTAAGCTGCTGAAAAAACTGGCCGAGTCTGTTTGTTATATATCTATCGCGTCAAAGAGAGCAGGAAAATCATGGGCTGCTGATCAATAGCCATGGGTCCCGTAGTCGTCCAAAACAAATATCGGACACGCTGACAAAGAAACTGAAACGCGTAAGATGATGATCGGCCAACTTATCTGTAAACAGTGGAAAACAGAGCGTAGAAAAAGCATGCATAGCTATGTATACGAGAACAAGGCGAGAAGTACCGTTGCATTCAAGAGTCACAGGTGAGAGAGGCTAAACTCCGAAAGACAAGGTGTGTTAAGGTGGACGGGGGTTCGTCAGGCGGACTTTAGATTAGACAGAGTAGGCTAAATTACAGGAACAATACCTTATGTCAAACGAAAGTAGGTGAAAACATCATTTAACCGTAGAATATTCACGGCTCCTGCTAGTTAAATACTACATCGGGTCATGCGCCATCTTCAGAACACGCGCAGGAAAACGCAGAAATCATTGCAGTTAAAGATAATGCAAGCAAAGGACTACTGTATGCTCATAACTCTGTTGTACTTGCAGCACATTATTATTTAAGACACAGAGGAGAAGAAACTTTATTATCCTGGCGTTTTCACAGCTTTATTACTATGACTCTGCGCTCCTCTGTGTTAGCCTGTTTGAACCTCTTTACTTTATTTGTGGTGAGTCAAGTTAGATGAAGTGCGTTAGGTTAGATAGGTGTGTTATGTTAAACGATGGGCTTTGTGATATATATTGTGCGTTGGGATTGACGACGTGCGATAGTTATAAGAGATATGTTGAGGTGGGCGGACTGCGTTATTGGTTAAACGGAATTCGTTAGGGTTAAGTGACGAGCGCTGGTTTCGACGGAGTGGCCGAGTGGGTTAGGTAAGAAAGCTGCCTTTGGTCGAACTGAGGTAAGTTATGAGGGTCTAGCTCAAGTTTGCTACATTTTAGAAAGCAAAAACAATAATTAACCGGGAAATTTCCGCTACGCTAGAAGTTCATAATTAGCAAAAAATTTTAGTTGCTAAGCGAAACACGTTTCACTTTGCTGTTTTTTTGTTTTTTATGCAAGTTGTTCTTGAAGCAAGGAATCTGTACTTCGTACTTATGTGTTTCTCCTGCATTAGAAATCAGTGCCTAAATGCGGTGGCAAAAATTTGTCCTAGCCTGAATTATTTTTTCAGGATATCTTCTTCATCTTACTCACTTTGCTTTTTTTTTAGAAATGGACATTTTTTGTAATAGCCTTTGCTTCAGTTTTTTATCGTTTTTTTCTGACGTATTTCCTTACTCGGCACTATTTCGTATGTTGGTTCCCGTTCATCGTTATGAGATATTCGGTCCTTTCTTTTTCCTGTCTTGTTCCATCTTATGGCTATGGAGGCTTCAACTAACACAATTATACTGTAATTTATTCTGGTATATTTGTGACCCTAGATAGTGTTGCCGTATACTGTACTGTTTATCTCTCTGCAGTATGATTTGGGTAATTTGATAAGCATGCATTCATGGCTAGGATTGTCTCACCTTCCACTTCATAAATTCCTACCATTATGCGACTCCGTGGACGCTCGTCTGTAAAAATAAGTAGTGTCACATTGGGATGTCGGTGGTGCTTGACTTACCCTATGAATCTCGACCGAGCTTATGCAACTATCCCAGTGTTTTGGTGGCAGTGCTGATAGAGCAACGAACGTAGCAAGCGTAAGCGATCGACATCTGGAAATTCCTGGAAGAGCCTGGTGCAGCAACAGAGTTTGTATCACTTCTGTGCCTTGCGTATAGGTGTTGAGATGCTATGGATTCCAGGATCTTCTTGCCAGTAGTGCAAACCTGTGACTCATATGTGCTGATATATATGTTCACTTGTTTATTAGAGATCAGCGTAGAGAAGGCATAGTTATTTTACAGGCCTGGTACGAAACTGTCAGTGTGGAAGCTAATACTTAAAGCGACTGCGTATTTAGCCGTGCATATCTGTGTAGAATAAAAAATATAAACTGTATGCAACTGGTGAAAGTAGAGATTAATTAGTATCGGTTGTGCACAGGCGAAGAATGTAAAAGCTGATTGATAACGAGTATATAAAATCAGTAAATGTGGAGGCTAATTGAACTCAAAGACCGAATGAAACTGTAAAAATATCAGCATTGGCGATACCGTTGCAACCTTCTCGTGTAAAAAC
Organism: Parhyale hawaiensis; assembly: GCA_001587735.2. NCBI lineage: Eukaryota > Metazoa > Arthropoda > Malacostraca > Amphipoda > Hyalidae > Parhyale > Parhyale hawaiensis. The sequence continues at coordinate 6,843,526 of LQNS02278171.1, forward strand.
AATATCAGTAACTCTGCAAAGTGGTGTAGTGAGTTAATTCTATCAGCTGCACGAGACTGTCTACGTAATATTTGCCATGCCTCATGTACTAATGTCAGTGTTAACACTGCAGTATCTAGGTTTTGACACGTACCATGTAACCCTTTGTGCGAGAACTAATGGTTAAAGTACTTTAACTTTGGCAGACCTGTTACTTCGCAGGAAAAGTTTGGAGACTGAATCCTTCAGCTTGAGTGAATTTGTGAATTTAAAAAATCGAATGCGACCCTCGGTGGCCTGATCAGTCACCAAATTTATCCACAACCAAGCTCGAAAGTGCTTTTTATTTTAATTTTTTTTAATTGTTCCCCCCTTTGCATATATCACACTTTATGCTCTTACTGACGATCTTGTTTTGTTACTAGTCTTCACCGTTCATTGTTTGCTCTTCCCTTTCATGTATGTGTTTCTCAGTTTGCTTGACATGCTACTACGTTTCCCTTTTCCATAGGTTTGGATTACAAGGGAGTGTTTGGGTAGTCGAGAGTGCTAAACTAAGAGAATGCCATTACGTCTACTGCTAGAATAAAAAACATACTTATAGACTGAAATAGGTGCTCTAAAGGATGACGCAAGAGTTTTGTTATTTTTGACAGGATAGCCACAATAAGCGCAATTTTGTAATTTCCTTACATCATACTAAAGAACTGTCGTGTTTCAGAAACTTTTTCGATTTGAAAATAAGTTGTATTACTTGGTAGAAGATAATCATGGGACGTGAACGTTCAGCAATAATTGAGCTATGCAATGCTGGCAGGACTGCATTAGAGATATTGATTATTGAATCTTCTCATGTGACCGGAAAATAAGCGAATGTTCATTTATCGAACTATCACTCCATTCACGCATAAGTGCTGGACGAATTCAATGTCAGTCAAGATTTCCACGCTCAGGAATGTTGCCAGGGCCAGAATTTAAAAAAAAAAAAATTCACGCCGCTCCGTAAGCGAGATGGCTGTAGAGCTGAATGTTTCAAGAGAGTCATTAAGACGAGGTGCGAAAAATAATTAGAACGTGCTTCTCTGAAACGAAGGAACGGTCAAAACCTGACAGTAGAAAGACCACTGCGGCATATCCTTTGTCCTAGAAATGAGCTGCATTCTATTACGTACCTTGCAACGTTTCGATAACTTTTTTGTATTATTTTTATTAGTGTTAAATAAAGTTTATTATTAATATTATTATTTCAAAGAAGAAAAGGCTTCTAAGAAATCGTACACTGTTTGATTGGCTGAAAACTCGCAGCTTGGAATCGTGCTCTTCAGAGACGAAAAGTTTTTCACTGAGTAGCATACTCGTAATAACCGGTCTCCTTGTATGAACACTATCCGTCATGTCCAGCGGAAGCTACAAATGTGTCACGAATATACAAACCCTGGCTACCCTCTTGTGCAGGTAGAGTTCTTAATCACTATGTCCAGATAAATACTGTAACCAGGTACGGCCTAAGTATATATAATACGACGAATCAGTCACTGTATATTTACTGGTTAATGGTCACACTGTAGAAAGATTACAACATAGGCTGGTCAGCACAGAGATGAGTGTACTCCTAGGGTTATGAAGTACAGGAAGGAAATGACGTAGCTTGCAAGCAGTACGCAGAATTTATAGATTATACTGGGAAATGTGCTTCGAGACCGCACACGAACGAAAAAAAACCTTTTCAGTGATGGACTGGGCGGGAGTGTTTCCAGAGAGCAAGACTACTTTCATTATCGGTTCAGAAGGAGTGAAGGTCAAATTTGTTAGCTATAGAGAATTTATTTTTGAACCCGTGATAAAGAATCTGAGCGATACGCCGTTCTTGCCTGCCCACACTGCACGCAGAAATCAGACGTAGCTTTGCGACAATGACACAAATTTTTTGAGCAAGAAAGAAAGGATCAGCCTCAAACCCTGACCTTAACCCGATGGACTGTAACATCGGGTCCATCTTGGAAGACAGTGCTGGTGCGAAGTCTCACAGTTCCGTAGGAACTTTGAACAAGTCTCAGGGGTGCGAGTGGGACACACTGCCCTGCCACACGACGTTTTGTGCGCTACTGTTGACGTAGTGCCTAAAAGACTGTATGCTGTAATAAAGACACGACGAAGGTTTATCAAATAATGTTTCCTTCAAGTTGGATTGCTAACTAATTGCAACATTTAGCTATATTATTGCGTTCACATCTCTGTGACGGAAATGCCCCCAGGGGGATAGTATAGGTTATCCTAGCCATTAGCCTGGCCTTCGTGACGTCTGTCTTTTGTGACCACTTTGCTGCTGTCTTCATACTCTCACTGATGATGCTTTGTTCTGTTCTTCCTCTTCTTTCTCAGCTTGCTGTTCCCATGTGGATTGACTCGTGCATGGGTTCTATGTGTCTCTTGATATTCTTTATGTCCCTTCTTTCTTTCTGTCTCTGGATCATTGTGTATTCTGTGGGTAGGGAATCTTATACTAGGAATATAATAATAATAATCTGTGACGGAAATTTTTTGTACTGTTTTTATCTCCGAATTTGCCGCCAGAGCCAGTGACGATCGACCCCGCTGCAAAACGCGCGTGTCCGTTGCAGCTTGCGGTGCAATGTTCAACTGCGACTGTTAAAGTGTATCTGTTCAACCAACTCTGCTGCCTATTTATGCATGCGGTAGCCTTAAAGCTGAACGACGTCTTGGCCTTCGCTGTTTGTTCATTTGTATTTTGATGCGCTTGTTTGTCTCTTTTCGTAGCAGATGCGAGATCTTTATTACGCTTAATTTTATAGTTGGGGAATAAGTATCTACTGTCCGGTTTTGATGTTGAGTATTCTCTCGATTGTCCGTCGCGTTATGCTGGAGCCACACTACGCGTTCTCACCGCAACTGGATGGAGGATGTACCGCTCGCTCGTAGTTCATGCTGCAGTATCTATGCTGGCGACTTTAATTACCAGGTCTTTGAGGTAAATCCGTGCAAATTTTAATACAAAGGCTACACCAATTACACTCTAACATTGGCATCACTAACCTTTGCCACTTATAATGTTCTGTCAACAATCAATAGAAAGGACTTAAGACAGTTCGTACAAAGAATATGCAGTGCAACAGTGAAACGTTCCGCAATCTGTGCATTCCGTCGGGCGGGCCACAGTCCAGCCTGGATTGCTGCCTCCCTCCAGTCTCCTAGGGAGCCAGTTTACGATGTTTGTAGGCCTTGTATTAGCCTAGCTAAATTTGCGGAGCTACCCACAGACAAAGAAAAGATAAAATTCCCAAACCTCTCTTCTTGACTTGTCTCAAAAGAAGCATTGTAGCCAATCCAACCGTTCCAGTCTCATATTTTTATTATCATTATTACTATTAAATCACCCCAGACTGGTGACGTGGGAACGGAGAAACTCCATGAGGTTGACAAACCCCCCGCGCAACCAGCCCAGCGAGTGAAGAAAAAAAAAGAAAGAGAAGAGCCGAGATCACAGAATAGCTCTGTGTACAGATAGCTTGAAGCTGCCAATACCCGCACCAGCAAAAACGGAGCCATTACATTCGCTAAGAAAAAAAATCTGCTAGCATCCCCACAGTTCTCCGGGCAGTGAAAGACCTCGGTATGTTCTCTTATGTCCGAAGTCGAAAGCATCTCCTAACTGATATAATCTTACTGCCAAGTCGTGCAAACGAAAATTATTTCATGGCTGTAAGTTGAAGCTTTAAAAAAAAAGATTATTTTCCCACAGGACTCTACTCCCGCCCATGCGGCGCCAAAGGCTGTTGAATTGCTGAAGTGGTTCAAATTCCAATTTTGGGAAAAAGACTTTTAGCCCTCAAACCTCTCAGATCTAAAACCATTAGATTCTTATTTCTGTTAGCGAAATGAGGCCAAAATATGTACTATTCCTTACAGCACTGCTACAGTCCCCAAAAAATATGTATGAAAGGTCATGGGGTCATTGGAATATGCAGAAGTAATTGGCGCTGTGTCTGAATTTTAATAGTGTGTAGAAGTCGTGATCGTGGCTGAAGGTGCTTATATTGAATAAAATTTCTACTCTTATATTTTCATGAATAATCTATAAAAGTTTCAAGGTCCTGTGTGATTTTTTCCTTGAGTTACTATAGCGTTAAACTATAGGATTAAAATTTGCACCAGTTTATTTTGAAGACCCAGCTGCGCATCCTTGCATCAAGTTATGCGTGCGATTGCACAGTGTGACGCCGATAGTACGAGCTTGCTCCGATTCTGTGTCATGTTACACACCTGGTCGTTTGTGTCTCGTGTTACGAGGTCACTTAAATTCTGTCATGTTACGTCCTCGCACTTGTTCGGTGACCTTGTCAAACTTTTGGAGTTGCCAAACTAACAAAATTCGACTGTCGGAATTTATTTCGCTTTTCAAAAGTTTGTTAGTGAAAATCTCCAAGCAAAAGTGTTTGCAGTTTGTTATTTGATTATTTATATGTTCATGTTGATAGATATTACAGGTAACAAGGTAATATTAGGCACTGTAAACCAACACGTTCTTCATCTTTCGTATTTGCAGTAGCCAGCCCAAGAGTTGTGATGATGTTTGTACATTACACTTTTAGTATTGCACGTTCCACCGAGAAACTTTAGATGTTTTATATCCGGGAATAGGTTTGAAACCCATTAAGGTTTTCTGTCGAACCCTTCAAAAAGTTCTTACGGACGAATTAACAAATTCATTGCAAAAATATTATCTCTACTCAACTTCCGGTTAAAAATAGTCAATAAACTTCAGCAATACTCACAGTTTTGGAAAAAATGCACATTGAAAATTTTATAATGTGCATACGAATTCGTCCATTAAGGAACAGCGCAACATATTTTTGGCAAAGGACAAATTCATCCACTGATCCATTTGTATTTAATTAACGCACAAATCGAACGATTGGTTCCATTTATGAATAATACAAATTTTGATAGGCCTAATAACGAATCACCCATCTTTAATCAACGGAAAAATCCGGATCAGCCATACATAAAGTCATGAGAGAATTTATCACTTTGGATATCACCAAACGAAATTTGTTGTACGACGGCACCTGGAATTTATCTTGAATGTGAAGCTCTTGTGCCATACAACGTGGTTGTGGAGAAATCGGAAAGAAAAACACTAATATCGGGAAAATATTGGGTGCAGAGTTTTCTGATATCACCGAGAATGACTTATTCGTCCGATGAATAATTTGTCTGGACGCAAGCGGACGCCTCCGCATTCGTCCGCGAAGTAAAACACTGTATCTCACATTGTGTTACGGAGCAAATCACTAAGGTAAAGTCAACTTAGACCACACCCTCACCTGGGAAACCCATATGCGCTGGTTTTTGTACTGCGGTTATAGGCCCACTGGCCCCAGATGAGTAAGTGTAGTTGCAGTCGAACTCGGGTCACGAAGAACTATGGCGCCAATTTGACGGAAGGAACAAGTGACCCGAGACTCCCCCCCCCCTTCATCTCTTAGGAAGGCAGTTCTGTCATGGCGCCGTAACTGACAAAATCTCGCTGATCCGACAACTCACTCAAGATTACCCTCCTCCTCGACTTCTGATGCTACACTGACGAGTTTGTTGGCTCTACTGAAACGAAACGCGTATCAAACGGTAGGCGAAGACCATACGGAAACATCCGCGCCGGCCATCGAAAAAGAGAGGACGAATTCGTCCGCATCGTCCCTAAATGCTTAAGGGGCTCTACAATGGGTTTGTGTTGAACCTTTAGCTACGCGGAGTCCGCTGGAAAGAGGAAGTTTGCCAATATGAACTCGAACTTCGTTCATCCGGAACTGTGATCCTTGCCGCTACCCTCTGAGCTGTTAGGTAGGTCCTCTCCGTAGGTCCTCTCTAGAAGTATGGTCATGCTAATCGTAAATTCATTTAATCGATGTGATTATACCTTACTACCTGCGCCGAGGAGGTTATATATTTGTCGAGGTTGTCTCTGCCTGCATGTCGGTCGGTCATTCTGTCGAGCTCTTTGTCTGTCGCCAAGATAACTTGAAAAGATATGGGCGGATCTTACGAAATTTGCAGAAATTGTTAGGTATGTTACGAGTAAGAGATGATCAGCTTATGGTGAAAATCAGTTCAACCGTTTGTTTGTTTGTTTGTCTGCCTCTTTTTCCTTGCTAGCATAACTAAAAAGTTGTGGATGGATCTTTATGAAATTTCAAGGAATTGTTGGGAGCTGTTGCTAGGGACAAATAATCAAGTTTTAGTGTTGATCTGTTTGTCAGTTTGTTTGTCTCTGCATTCGTCCAAATGTTTGTCAGTAACTTAACTCAAAAAGTTATGAACGGATCATAGCCTCAGTTAAGCCTTTGGAACATCTTTCTTTCGTGCCCAAGCACTCTGCATCCTCTCTCCTTGTTCTTTCTACTGATGAATTTTGTTCTGTCCTTCCTCTTCTTTGCTGACTTGCTGTACTCATATGTGTCAATTAGTTTGGAAACGTATTCGGGCATGGGTTCCGCGTTTCTGTAGACATGAAGAAGTTCCTAATCCTTTCTCGGACTTAAAACATAGCGTGGGTTTGGTGTTGCCTCAGGGCATTTAATCTAATCTTCGGCAATACGTAATTCGAAAATTTGTAAGAATCTTGAAATACATAACCGCTCTCTTTATTTCTTCCAGTGCAGTAGTGAACTTTTTTCACAGCTTAGTTCTAGGCCATACTTGACGATTGCCTGAACCTCGATGCTGAAGATACTAAGAAAATCAGTAGAAACCTTGAGAATGGCCGAAATCTTAATGCTGAAGATACTAAAGAAACCTGTCAAAAGTAAGAAACAATGAGGTTTTTGGATCTTAAACCCAACCTTTGCAATCCCACATTCAATGTTTTTAAATCGCGTGTATATACTTTTTATTCCTGAAGTGAATTATTCACGTTACAAAATGAACGCCGACTAGCCTGTCGGAAGAGCAGCGAACATTTGGGTTGGAAAGGGCACCTTTCGGTTCCAGAAGGTCCACTCACAAACTTTCCTTTTAGTGTTCTTGGATATTCCTACATGGATCAGTCTTCTTGACGGTTGGTGCGTGCAATCTTCGGTAAATAGAGAAAAACACTTCCAAGAACTTAGTATCCGTAGCCAGTCTGGGTTTCCTATACTCATTTTCATCGGCGTAGGCTTGATACAAAAACCAGACTAAACGTTTCGTTTTAGCATTGCCAAGCTGAATCTAATATCAGGTTCTGCCGTCTTCCCAGTTATCACTGACATTCTACCTCGCCTTGTTGAAACAAGACAGTTTATCGTTGAGCAAACAGAGCCGTCCAAGTCAGTCATGCTGCTGAACTTTGGAGCGCAATATCGACAAGGCTTTATAGCTTCGTAATTTTTCCGAATTATTTCAATGTTGCTGGCAAAAAGTGGAAATCCGCCGGTGGCAATTGTACTGCTCGTAATGCAAACATTTCTAGTGGAAAAAGCTTCATGCAAATTTGAATATCCTTCAATGAGACGCTCGACTGCTTAATTGCGCTCGTTCCGCTTTACTTTTTGACTGCTGACTACACAGAGCCTGCCAAGTCCCTTATTATCAAGCTTCATTGGCAGTGTTCTTAGTCTCTGTTTACAGACTTTCGAATAATTGGACACCATACGAATAATTACTCATTAGCAGGCTATATGTTTTATCTTTATTTGTTGACTTTGGCTGTCAAATGATAAAAGTTGGGTACCCTAATGATCTTGTAGTCGAGCTTAATCGTGGGGATTTCTTATTATCATCTACCCACAGACATCGGGATGTACAGGCGGCTTTTTTAATAAGTCACTTATTAGTTGAGCTTGACTGTGAGTTTTAGGATTTCATCACGTTTGAATTGCAGCTAGCTGCCAGAGAACTTTGTCGTATAGGTCGGTTTGTCGCTCATGTCAGTGGAAATTTAAAGTAGGTAAGTGCTCATAATTTACTGCACTTTTAGACGTATTTGCATGCAGATACCATACCAAAAACTCACTCACTATCACCGGCGAGCGAAGCGAAGAGCGATGATAATGGTTTCATTGAAGATTTAAGCATATATATATTTATATATATTTTCTTGAAATGGCATAAATGTAGATATCGATTAGAAGCATCTATATATTAATACGCTAGTACCTACGTACCTACCTTTTGTGTCACGCTCTTCATCATTAATAGATAGAAGGAAATTTGAGCTTTATTCAGTTCGAGAAGCTGGCGTATCTGTGCTACGGCTGATGACTTATCTCTCGGCCACAGGCCAGGTCTTTTTAATTGTTTATGCGTTATTGGAAATGAATGCAGTTCTTGCTC
>LQNS02278171.1:6859670-6895030 GCA_001587735.2 Parhyale hawaiensis
TTTAGGAACAATTTGCAGTGGTGGTCCAATAGATGGTGCTGGTAACCGTTGTTTTTGAAGAAAGTACGGAGAAAGTTAACTTCGTTTGAGAAGGTAAGATAGGAGGAGGACAAATGGTATGCTCGAAATAGAAGTGTTTTTATAGCATTGATCTTAAATTGATCGTAGCAGTGACTAAAAAAGCTTGTCCCGAGGCCCGAGAACGTGGGCTTTCTCGTTATACTCTTTATTGGTCACAGTCATTAATGCTCAGCTGGATTTTTATTCAAAAATGTTAATTAAGCCTGGCAAACTTGGAGTTACTGACATTACTTTCAGTATGTTCTAAACTAGAAATAATCTACTTGTTTTGTGAATAAAAACTTGTGCTGGTATCTGCTATCTTTACCCAATGGGTTAAGCTTCCGTGTGACAAGGATTTCAAACAATTTTTGTTATTTTACATTCAAGTCGTGAGTTTTTCTGTCGGTTATTCCGTTATCTTTTTTTTGTGTGTGTGGACGAATTGCTGTTTTTGTAGCGCTTCCTCTGCCATGCAGCTCAGCTTGAACAATTATTTAATCGAGCACTGCTTGTTTTTCCCCATTTCGCCGACGCCTTTTTGCATGCTCGCCATGCATGCACCATCATCGTTTACCGTGCCTCACGAGTCAACTTATTGATTTATCTATCGCATTTGTTTACCACTTGTACCTAGAGTGAGTCACATTGCAAGCAGGCGAACATATCTGTCACCGTCATACTATTTCTGGGCCACCGAGTCACCGTCGTACCTGCATTGACGAGCCCCGCACCCAGGGCCCCACCTTTTGTTTGGCTCCCTGTATCGTAGCAATGACGTTCCCAGGCTGCCGTCGTCGCACGCCATCATCGGCTTCTGGCCACGCGCTCATTGGAGCGCTCGTTCGTTGGATTGAGTACCTTGCTTGAGTAGTAGTAGTAAGCTCGGGTCCTTTCGTGCTGGAGGTGATCGACTCGCTCTTGCTTCGTGTTGGTGCATTGACATGGCTACGTACAGTCTCGGTTCTGTATTGATGTGTGTGTGCTGAATACGCTAATGTATGCAGTGGTTCAATCGCTAGTATGCTCGTGCTTGCCATCCATCGATCACTGCTTGTTTTATTTTTTGTGTGGTCTTGAGCATAGACTCTTAAGCTGAGACTAATCGCTACATAACATTCATGGTAGTTTTTTGTCTAACTGGGGTCGTGTTACCAGCGAAGTTCCTTGTGATTGTGTAAATTAACGCTATTGATACAGTGTTGAAAGAAACGCCCACCGTAACATAAGTTATCGGACCGTATGGAGCAAAGTTTAGTTCAAATTCAGTTTCATTTTCAGTGAAATTATAATCTGAGTGTAAACGATTGTCTTATAGTCTTGAAATGCGAATTCTGGTTGTCCAATTGGCCTTTTATTACTGCAATTTACATTAGCACTGAATTAGCTTCGTGGTAGGACGCCATTGTGCCCTTCGTATTGCAGTTTATAACGCAGGAAACGGCACTGCTACCAATTCATTTATCTGAACTCGCTAGCATTGTCTATTCTCGCTGTCCTAACTGTACGCACGTATTAAACTCCTTTTTCGGTGGTAGCCTAATTTGCAGACTTGCGTGGTGCGTGGTCGTAAATACGAAGTAATCGCCGTGCTCCTTTGTTGCTGCGCCCCTTCCTCAGAGCACGTATATCGCAGTCAAATCTTACCGCTACATAGCTAAGTCTTTGGTACTATCCTTTTTGCTTCACTAACCTCGGCGTTTTACAAACAATTACCCTAACTGCCGAGCGTGTGTCAGGTAAGATCCATTTAGTGAAAGTACCTTGGCGCGCCTTACTCCTGCATTCCGTACATCCGTCAGACCATTTCTATGCATTTTGGCAGTTCTTTGTCTTGCCGCCAGTATGAAGCGACCTGATCTGTATTAAGTCGCAGAGGTGGTGCCCGCCCGAAGCCTTCAGCTGTGGCGATTAGGAAGGTATACTTATGTGAAGTGTGCAGGATCAATACTAGCATGTCTGGCGGGTCAGCCACGAGCAGTCGCTCCACTAGCGCCACCAGCAGCCCCATTATTGCTGCTAAGAACAGTACTCGAGCTCCACTCAAGACAGAACCGCTCGTCCACAACGCTAATGACACTCACGATACTCGAATTGACATAGAAGATCCAAAAGACCCGGTGACTGCCCCTGACGCTGATGGCGGCGGCACCAAATGTAGTGGCGATGGTGCCCTCGAGGTCGCGGCCGGTTTGTCTTCGGGCACCGCTGACAAAATTCCTGATACGGCGGGTCAACTTTCTGAAGCCTCGGACAAAGTCGCTGTAAAAGAAAACGAACCGAGCGAAGTAGCTGTTCCTGTATCTAATTGCAGCTTCGTGAACATCGACCATGACGCTATCAGCACTGCCGACCATCGTCTGGCTAGCACGAACTCAGTTCCCAGTAGCAGCCCCTGCAAACTCAAGTGCAAGGCTTACGAACTAAAAAGAAAGAATTCTCCTGCTAAGGTCAAAGCGAAAGCGGATTCCATGGAATGCCCTCTTCTAAGTGATTTACCTGATCGGTCTTGCGAATCGGTCATACCAGAATCTATGGACACCGACGACAGAGAACAGATTGGGGCCTCTGACGATGCAGTTTTAATTGTCCAGACATCTCCTGATCGAGAGCGCTCAGCAAAAACAAGCGCAAACAAAAGGACGCCATCGGCCTCCCCATCCAGCCGGTCCTCCAGCAAAGACACTGTGAGCAGTTCCTGTGAGCTGCGCAGTTCTCCAGCTAACGCTTCTGATAACAAAGAAGGCTCCAAAAATTCCAGCAGTCTTACCGCGAGATGTCCCGGAACGTCTGCATCGCCGAGGCGTTCGCCGTCCAAACCGAGCGATAGTCCGGATTTCAAAGGTAGCCCATACAGAAAAAATGCCGCCTCTGTTCTTCGTTCGTCTTCCACGAAGAAGTTGTGCAGCGCTGGCAGCAGCAAGGAGTCTGGAGGCAGCTCTGAAGGAGCCGTGGAACTCGATGACATTTATCCAGCTCATTTCGTTAGTTTACATAGAGACGCGAGCTCCAGCAGCGACTTTACGGACGGCAGCGTGGACCAGATCGAGATAGAAGTTACACAAGGGTAAGTTCTATTTACTTTCTGCTGAAAAGACTTGCTCAGCTGGGATTAATACGAAGCAAAATATTAGCGCTTCTGGAGCAGTCAAATGAACTTTCTTCTTTAGTCAATTTTTTCCTGGCAACTCGGTTATATTAAAGACGACGAGCTTGATTAACGCTGCCGCTCTCTTTTACCTTTCTCAGTTTTTTCGACTTTGTTACAAGGCTTTTGTCATGAACAATGAAAGAGTTGATTCGTTTTGCTTGTTTCTGTCAATTTTGCAGTCAGATATTGTGTATACCTGTACTTGTGATACCTGTGACGTTCTTTGTATGAAGTCCAGGTGGCGTTATTGACGCAACCCATCTTGTGCAAAGGTGATATTGCACGTCATGACCAGCGAGAGAACAAGCAACGAGTTATCACTACAGTGCACGTAGCCGCTTACAGCTGGTTTGCCTTCTTGAAATCACACACTTCATTGCCTGCTAATTGTCAACTGCATATAGTTATAGTATAGATAGCAGACAGCAAGATATTTTGGTTGATCTTAATCACTTACACCCGATGTTCTGCTTTGTTCTGCTTTTCTGTTAGAGAGTAGGTACTTTCTGCTTCCTTTGTTTTTCCTTTGAAAAATAGAGAACATCTACTACGGATGCACTTTATATGAAAACCGTGCAATTGACTAACTTTTCGTGAGTATCATTGTTATGGTAGTATCTACTTAGAAAATTTTTTTCTACAAAATTTTTATGCGAGATTCGTACGACCAGTAAATATTAGCGTGATGAATATATATGGAAATTTTATGATTCCTACAATACTGGAAATTACAGCTACTGTATTTCATGTATTGTAGCTACTCCTATTAAGTGTCTTCTACCGTAGTTTGTATAAGCTTATGAATATTCTGGTTCCAGATGACGTACCTATTGAAGAATTAGATCAGAAGCGAATAATTTAGTCGAAATTTTATTACCCACGTTTCGCTGCGACCTCAGCTCATCAGATGGGAGGATCGAAGATGGTGAAGAATATTTCGTTGACATCATCAAAGTATCAGCGGTTATCACATGAAGATGTAAATATGATACCGGTTGGACGAAAGCTATAAATGACATTTTCTCTAATACAATTGTTTGTTATAGCGAAACGCGTCGTGGGTAATAAAATTTCGACTAAGTTATTTGCTTCTGATCTAATGCTTATGAATATATATATATATTATATATACACACTTTTGGGTGTCCACGTATATCCAAACCACACATTTCTAATTTTCAGTTTGAACTAGTTATTGCATGGCAAATACGACGTTCTAAGAAGACATTATTTTGTTTAGCTGATACTAACATAAGTAAAAGGATTTATTTGTACAACTTTTCTTAAATCCTTAAAAAGCATGTTCGGTCTTTTTAGACGTCTTTTTTAGCTTTAAGAAGCTAGCGCTGTTCGATACATTTTGTATTGCTGCCAGAACGGTCATGCCGATTATAACCATTATAGCGTGTCATGAGTAGCGAGCTGTAGATTCTGCTGGAAGCGAATTACGGTCTTTTTCGTAAAAGCGCACTAATTCCAATAACTAATTTGGTGATTCTTAGCGTGATTTTTACTTGTCCAGTTTGTGTTTTTCTTCTCTTTCCTTCTTTTGCAAAGAATTTTCTTGTGTTCTTCCCTTTCCGTCTTACTTTGCTATAGTCATGCGTGGTATTCTTCCGTATGTGACTTCCTTCTTGTTTTGGACCTCTCACCTTTCTCTATGGATCTTCGTTTCGTTCATACAAGAAACCGGTAACGTAACGTTTGTCCAGCTGCATGGCAGTTAATTTCAAAGCATTCACTAAATTACATCGTTCCTGACTTTTTCTGCAGCAATGCTAAATGTCAAGCACCGATCAATTCCCGTTTTCGTTTAGCGAAGCATCTCATTTCCCTTGCATGCACTTAGCTATCAAAAGAATGTCCGTTACAGGCGTAGAAGCGTGGACGTTTTCGCCTTCAATAGGCGCCTATTGAAGGGACGTCAAGGAACCTTCTTAAGATCCTTGCTCATTTGAACACCGCCTTTGATGTCGAGGTCGATCGCCTCCAAGTTCGGTAGCCATTAAGGAAATTGTTCTGATAAGCAGGCTTACCTCGCGCTTACGCCGTCGGCCTGGGCTCATCCATGCCTGTTTCACCTTTGTGTCCCATGGCAAATGTTGCTATTCAATGCTCGTTCGGTTTAGCAAGGGAGACCATTACAGGATTTCATGCTTCCCTGGTCCGCATACAAAGCGAAGTTGACGGCAACAACACGCCCGTTAAATTGAAATGGTGCGTGCGTGTTGACCGCAGCTTTTGCTTTAAGCATTGGTGTTGACAGCTCAACATTGTTAGCTCTCTTCACTGTAAACATAGCTGCCGCGTTTAGTAGATAATGCAAAGCTTCAGAGGTCGCATTAATAAGAGGTCGGAACTGTTACAATAGCGGTAGCATACTTGCTAAATCCGTAAGTACTGTTATCCTTCAGTAAATGCAAGTGCAACATCGGAAACCGTTGCATCGACTGTGACGCATTGATGTTGAGATGCTACCATTATTAGCTATTGATGTTGAGCTTTTCATTGTAATGTAGCTCAGGGCAAACAACTGCAAGATCCGAAGCAGATGTACGGTGGACAGTGCGTTTCAAATCTCTTTATTGAAATCAACCTAAGTCGGTTTCGGTTTTACCTGTGTTATAATTAGTTGGTTCATTGTGGCAGGATAGTTGTGTTAGATCTGTTATACACTGGTGGGCCTTGCTGTCTTTATTTTTGTCTTCATAATTGTACCGCTGTTTCATTTTCGTATAACCAGAGAAGATCTCTGTGGGGGAAATGATGTACCAAAATGACGGTGTTTGCTATAAAAATTGGGACTAATTACCACCGCTTGGGCCTCACACCCCCAAGGGCCCAGAGTGCCTCTTCTGCACGAGGTGTTGCAGCTTGCCGTAGTTCCTACTGACGAGGTTAGTTTTGTAAAGTTAGGTAGGCTCTGAATACTTCCCCTTCTGTTTCGGGAGGTAGGCCGCTGATCGAGGTGGTCGACCTACTCTCGCTGGACTTCTACCTTCTTGTATTTAGTTTCCTTCCCCTTCAAAAAGTTATAGACGAATTTTGACAAAATTTACAGGGATTGTTAGGTATGTTAGGAAGAACAGATGTTTAACTTTTGGTGAAGATCTGTCCATCCGTTTGTTCATTTATCCGCTTCATTTTTCTCAATGCTATAACGTAAAAACTTACGGACGGATTTTTATAAAATTTACATTAGTTGTTAGATATTTCACGAAAAATAAATGACCAAATTTTTGTGATGATCGGTTTGTTCGTTCGTTTGTCACTGTTTTTAATTTTATGCTTGTTAGCACAGTAACTAAAAAAATTTTGTGAATGGATCTTTATGAAATAAATAGAATTTGATAGTAATGCTAAAAGACGTAGTTGAATAAATTTTGGTAATGATCGGTTGGTGCCTTTGTGAGTTTGACTCATGTTTGTCAGAATGTTTTATTAGCAGCATAACTCCAAAATTATGAACGGCTCTTCAAAAAATTATTGAAGCTGTTAACACTGTTGAAGGGCACAAATGATTAAATTTTGGTGTTGATACAAAGAAAGTCGTGGTCTCAGAACCATGTATAATTTATCTTAACCGTTGCTTTGCTTTGCGGAGGTGTACGCTCTCAGAGTGCTCTCTTTTCAAATGTAGATAACTTTGCGGAATATTGCAACTTTGCATTTATGCAAACTACATTCATGTTTTCAAACTTCCAATTTGATATTTATTTTGATTCAAATAAACTGTAGAATCTAAGCAAAGGAATGTATAAGTTATATAGGTCGCGCTACACACTGATAAATTGCTAATTAGATTATAAGGCTTACTGCGTATTACAGATCACTTGTTTATTGTACCTCGGCTAAATTAAGAGAACGTGAGGGATGTCCAGCCAGTGTCTCACGAGCTCCGATGTAATCGTGAGCGTTCCTTTCGTTTTCTGGCTGGGTTGAAACGGCTAATCAGAGCAGGTCTGTCACTGTCCATGAATGAGTGTGCAAAAACCCTGGGGTTAGTCGGATTACTGCCTATATAGGGCTGCACGTCGTGGCCTTAGGATGAAGTCTATCGTTAGGGCCAACAAAAGACAGTGCAGTGAATTTGTTTCTCTCTGCTGGGCATCCGAATGCGTTGCTCTGTCCGTTTTCCTTACCTTGTTGACGCCTTAATGATTCTTCGAACGAGGTCCAGGTGGTGTTACTATATGAGTTGTCCCCACGTCGTGCGTAGCTGTTAAAGCAGCGGAAAATTGCAAGGCTTGCAACTGTGTTCTCAGTCCCTCAAAAGTTGAATTAAGAGACCATAGAAATGCACTAGAGACGCTTACTAAGCCGGCTGCTTTGAAGGCTGACATTCTAGTAAATCCTTTGCTTGACACGCAGTTGTGTTTACCTCACAAACATAACAAAACTTTGGAACGCTATGATGAGCGAACACGTTCATTTGGCTCTCGTGTGAACCCGCCTGTAAAAGGCATCGGAACATTTTCCCTGCTCGTTCAAGAAGAATTTGAGTTGAGATATGACTGTTGCTTCTAAACCATTTACAGAGCCAGGGTAGAATTTTTAGGAGTCTTGTGGATGAAAGAACTGATCGCCTGCAACTCCTCTGAAGTCCCTGCGTGGGCGATAAAAAAAACTTACTGGCTTCTCTTTCCTAGTGTTTGAAGCCGTTGTAAACGACGGGGAAGTGATGCCTCCTCATTTCTTGTGCCACTAGAAAATCAACTCTGTTGAATATCTGAAAAAATTGAATTAAGCGTTGATGTCCCGGATCTAGCCGCATTACGGTCCTAACAAAGTTATAGTTCTCAAGAACTCTACACCCCTCCCCTCCATGGATCCCACGCTTGAAAAATTTGTTCCACTGTTTATCAGAAAGTTAGTGGACTTTTAGCTCAATGGACTTGAACCCTTGTGGTTATTGGAGTGTTGTTGAGGGAGGGTATAGTGGAAACCTCACAGAAACCTTTACGGCATTCCAGTTCTCCATCAGACGAGCATGGTAGTCTCATTATGTAGGACACACTGATCAAACAAAGTTAATGTTTGTGTTGTTAATAAGCAATGTTTAGTGTCACGGCTTCCAATGTCATCGTTTTCTGTATTTTTTTTCTCGCTTCATAGATAAAACGTGACAGCAGCCCAATATAGCCCTTCATAACTTACAAGATTTTGTCGCGAATGGCATAACGTACTTTTAAATGCGGTACTAATCCTTTTCTGTCATAGTGAGCATCCTCTGTCACAGATGAAAGGAATTCCGATGGCATGCTTATACTTACCCTGTAGTTAACTATTTCCAAATATAAACCAATTCTGTACAACCCATTTTTCGGTATTTTTATGCTTCACAAAATAATATATCGGACATGAATAACTTTTATATGAGCCCTCAGTATTTCTAAGTTATCTTTACTTCACAGGTTAGCATTATAAAAATAACTGTGTTGTTTTGGAGCTTATTTCCAACTATCTCGATACTTCTTTATTTAAAATAACTGCACTGCATTCGTAGACGGCATCCTGATGAAGAACTGCGTTTCTTTCATTCAAAATCGCCATATTTTTCTGGCAGCAGATACTGAGCTCCTTTTTGACTTGGTGCATCGGTTTTCTCTTTTTCAGCTTTTAAAGCTGTGCCACTCTCTTTTGCTCTTCTACGCTGTACCAACGGCAGAAAAACTGCACATTTATTCCATATGCAGCTCTCTCTCTTGAGTCCCCTGCTTTAGTGCGGTGAAGTTATTCACTATTTGGAAAATCTGTTCCTTTCTTTGAGCTCCGTCCATCGCTCCAGCATATACTGTACGATGTAGCAGTCTCAAGCCAACCCCCTCATTTCTTTAGACGTCGCTCGAAAACTAGGAATGTGTGACGCAAAAATAGACAGCGTGAATCCATTACTTTTTGAACGATGAGAAAAGTTTATTCAAATACAACGAGCGTGAGCGTTAATATTTGATGCGTCTGTCATTTCTTAGCACGACTTGAATTCTTAACAGGCAACAGTTTCTGGAAAACTGTAAATTACTCATCGGGAATAATTTTTAGATGTACGCAAATTAGATGCATTGAATAATTCAAAGTTTTTACGTGATTAGTGCTGTTATTTCTGACTTTCTGTTATTATTTGGGTTCTGAGATATTCGCCGCGAGAACGCTGCTCCATGCATCACTGATAATGCCCCGTCGTTTATCTAACCAGGTATGTTCTTGGCTTCTTGCCCCTTTATGTCATTTCATGATTGCCAGTGAGCTCCATACCGCTAGCTTTCACGACACTTCTGCTGGATAAGTCATAAACTGAAGAAGGTTTTATAGGGATTGTTAGGCAGGTTAGGAGAAACACATGATTATCATTTATTTTTCTACCTGATAACCTAATCCAAATAGTTAAGAAATGTGCAGGAAATTCTAGGGATGTTACGTATAGCAAGCGGTTAAATTTTTATGATGATCTATTGATTCGTTTGCCTGTTTGTCTCTATGTTTATTTTTATGTTTCTTGGTAACATAACCGAAAACATTATGAACGGATCTTCATGAAATTTACAGCAATTGCTAGAAATGTTAAGAGCTACGCATAACTAACTTTTTCTGATGACATGTTTCTCTGTTTTTATTTTTTTTACAGTATAACTCAAAAAGGCATGAACGGCGCCTCAAGAAATTTACTGGAACTGCTAAGAATATTAAGTTACGAGGAACTGTAGAGCTAGTTTTGATAATGATCTCAAATAAGTATGTATGTCCTGAATTTAGGAATAACTTGAATTTTACGTTAACATTGCGTCGCTTGGCGGAGGTATGCGCTGTCAGAGTGCTTCTTTTGATTATATATAGGTTTGTTTTTTCTATCTTACTTTGCTATTTCTATACCGCGTAATGATAAGTCATTTGAGTGTACCCCAAGATATCAGTGGTATTAAAGAAAAATTTCCCTGCATGGTAAAATGACATCTATAAATAAATAGCCCATGCATGATTTATTAGTGCGTTTATTTATTTACCCTACCATATAACTTGCCGTCATTTAGTTCTGCTGATCCCACTGCTACGCATACTATTTACCCCTATGTTCATCACGTTCGTCGCATAAGCAGCCTGGAGTTTGAGTTTCGGAGTCCATGAGGTTAGGGAAAAATTATCGCCTTTCGTGTGTTATGGGGAGGCGGGTCGTACCATTCAGCTGACCCTGTAAGTTACCTTAGCGTTACCTAGGCTTTCCGTACTTTATTCTTCCATGGCCACTTAGCTTCCTCGCTTGTTCATAGCTGTACTGGTACGCTGTGTTCTGTTCTTTCTCTTCTTTCCCGACTTGTTGTGCCTTTGCGCTTCGATCCTGTTTCGGAACAACCTCATGCATGGGTTCCACGTTTCTCTCAACAAACCATGCATCCCTTCCTGCCGCTCTAGGTGAACATCTTTACCGCAGCTAAGGAGTCACTAACTGTAATAATAATGGCACCAACAACTGCTAGAAAACTGGAGATTAACTGGTATCGCATCCTGCTCACAATTCATAACTTGAAACTTCACCAAACTCGACTCCGACTGCACCATCAGTGGCTGGTTTTCAGCTCCACTGATTCACGCACGCTCAAGGCAAATTTTCTTCAGGCCCTCTCCGAGCCAGCGACCGTTGGGAATTCCTCCAAAACTTGCTTTATCAAATTCCCTAACGCAATTATGCATTCAGGTCTTCGGATTTGTGTAGTTTAGCGCCTCTTGCCATGATCAGCACGTCTTTCGCTGCCAGCCCGAAGTTAGTTGAAGCCTGCGTTTTGTGCGAGTGTCCGGCCCAAAGTTTCTGCAATCTCAAGTGGACGTGTCGAAGTTGTCGCGCGTCACCGCTCACCCGCCATATTTTTTGGGGTGCCCATCTCCATTGGTCTTCCATACAAATGGTGGTCCTTCATCTGCCTGGGGGTCCGTCTTCCTTGTATTTCTTGCGTAATGATGAAAAGAACCCTTGTCTTCATACAATGTTTGACATCCAGGATTTTTTAGTGTTAAGCTGAACGCATTGTTTTGGTTATCTTGCAAGATGCTGAAATGATTAGATATTTTATTTCAGAGAAAATTTTATTCAGAGAAAATGAATGAATAGTTTTGTGCTTAAGTAGGGTGTTGAGTTTATAAAAAGTTTATTATGCTGCTGCTGCTGCTGCTGCTGTAGTAGAAACTTTGAATTTCTAAGAAAAGTTTTGCTTTGTGGCTCTGAGGGCTTAATGAAATGAAAAGGCGCAGTCAATCAAGTTTGATTTGGAGGACCGATGACTTAAGTTCCTCTTATTGAACATAGCACGCATAAGTAGATATCTTATTTTTTTTCAGTGGAAACATCCATGTTTCGAGTTGCGGTATGTGGCACATCTACTAGTGACTTCTTTGTGCGTACTAACTATATTAAGAACGAAGAAATCTTTTATTTGGTCTCCATAACCAAACGTGTTCGGTTGAACTATTTAGTCCCATTAAGTGGAGATCTTTTTGCGTATTTTGTCGCCGCGTGTTATTTTTATTTCCATGAATATAAGGTGTCATGTCCTAACAGTGTTCGCCTCGCGCCATAAAATGTCGTGCTTATCGAGCAGGAGCGAGTATATCCCCGTATATAATTTTTGCTCGTGACTGTTGCTCTCCTAGCTCGCAATCTGAACTCGGTTTGCTTACTTGCTGCTTCTGCTACTAACGGTCTTCTCTCCATCCTTTGTCTTGCACCCGGACTCGCTGATCCCGATCGAGGTGTTCTCTAACAATGAGCTCCTCAGTTTCCAGCACGTAGTATATTGGCTTGTAATTCCTATTCAATTGCAAATTGCTTTGAGAATCAGAAAGGCCAAAATATGGAGCTTCACACTAGTCAGAATTTGCCCCTTACGTCGACTGTCAAAACAATAGTAAGATTTTCAACCATTCGCGCGTTTTGACCAAGCACATCGAGAAATATTGTACTGCGCTTAGAACATTTGACGCATTACAAAAATCTCATTGTGAGAAACGTACTTCAGCTTGAATGATTCCCATACCTCTCGCCAAATTTCTATAGTAAAAGCACTAAAACTTACTGAATATTTTCAGAACAATTCCCGAGCATTCAGTTCGTGCAGACAACTGCTGACATAGATGTTCTCAGCGTCAAACAAAAACCTTTGCAGCTTAATCTATTTTACGTTAGTAGAGCACTGCCCAAGTATGCATTTCGTATAGACTACTGCTGACGTGAAATATACTGTAATACGCTACATCAAACAAGACGTTCGTACTTTAATCCAGTGAGAAACGCGTTAGGAGCAACCAACGCTCGCCGGGAGAGATGGAGAAAGAGAAAATTGCTAGGAGGACGTTGCCGCCGACGTTGCTGTGCGTGTTCTCCGGTGTGATATCTCGCTGCCATCAGCCACTCCATTAGATGAACTTCCTGGCAGGGCAATGTAGTCTCTGTGTGTTGTTATGTGCGGCAATGGTAAAAGTGTGAGGGTGTGTCTAGCGGGCGAGTGCGGTATGTGCTGTGCGCTATTAGGTGGGGGATTGTTAATGCTAGTGCGCTGGTTAAGTGAAGGATATTTACCACGGATGCATTATTTATTTCTTACCTCCGCACAAGAGTTTATGTTTTTGTCGTGTTTATGTGACTGTTTGTCTGCCTGTCTGTCTACTTGTCTGTCACCAAGATAACTCAAAAAGTTACGAACGGATCTTTATAAAATTTGCAGGTATTGTTAGGCATGTTTAAAGTAACAGATGGTTAACTTTTGACCATGATCCGTTCAACCGTTTGTTTATCTACCTCTTTTTTTTAATACCATAGCTCAAATGATATGGACGGGTGTAATGGAATTTGCATGAGTTGTTTGTGTATCGCAAAAAGGAGATGGCCAAGTTTGATGATGATCTGTTTGTTCGTTTCTTTGTTGGTCTCTGTTTTCGATTTAATGTTTGTTAGCAAAATAACTTAACAAGTTATGAACTTACTTCATGAAATTTACAAGAATTGTTAGAAATATTAACAGACACGATTGATCGAATTTTGGTGATGATCAGTTGGTCCGTTTGTGTGTTTGACTAATGAATGGTTACAAGAATGTTTGTCAGCAGCATAACTCAACAAGTTATGAGCGGATCTTCATGAAAGTTACTACTGTTATTACTGTCAACAGGCCCAAATGACTAGACTTTGGTGCTGATAAAAAGTCAGTCATGGTGTCAGAACCAGTGTGAAATGTTTGTTAATGTTGCCTTGCTTAGCGGAGGTATGTGCTCTCAGAGTGCTCGTTAGTTATTTGTTTCCCCACCACGTACTACTGCACTGTTGGGTGTAGGAATTTTGCTGCTAGTGTATTTTTGGATGTAGGCGTGTTATCGCTAATGCACTATTGGGTGTAGAAATGGTACCCCTTGTGCACTGTTGGGTGAAGGATTGTAAGCGCAATTGCACCCTTGAGTGTGGTGCAGTGAAACGTGTCGACAGATGAGTGTAAGCTTGCTCTGCTGTACCATTGGTATGTGTAGCGTCCACGTCGGAGGGAAATTGTATATATATATATGTATGTACGAGTAGAGAATTCTCTTTTAATTGCTTCTTTCAATTTTTCGCTTTGCTGATCTATGTGGTGTTAGCTTGGAACTTTTTATTCCGGAACGCACATCAGGTGAGAAGTTCTTGCTCTGGAATTCAATTTGCATGCCATATTTCATGGATTTAATTGACATGGTCACCTCCGTATCTATTCTTCAAACTCATATCTCACAGGAAGCCCCCAGTTCCCTCACACGAATTATGGCGTTATCATTTCATTGAAGTTTCATTTCAGGTATTTAAGAGTAATGCGAGTAATGCTATCAATAAAAACCTGATATTATCGAATATATAACAATTTCACTCTATTTAGGATAATTAATGAATAAGGAATAAAACCGAAATTATTCTTTAGATTTTGAAAATAATAAAATTTCGGAGTTCAGCCTCATTGAATGTATTTATTTTTTTGCGTCGACTGCCTTAGTTGAAGTAAACCGAGTGTTTATTCAGTTTTCTTTTTATTATGTTTTGTGTTGCATGGCCCTTGTCGTTATTCAAAGTGGGCGCGGGTATGTCCTGTTTCTTGGGGTTGACGCTTTAGCTGGCGTTTCTGCATCACCGCTTCTTCCGGCGGGAAATACATCTTGTCCCTACATTGTTTTGTCTTGCAGATGCACTATTGGGCTCAAATGCGACATCCTGAACCGATCTTTCGGTTTCATTCCATCATAACACGTAGCGGAGGTCTCGAACGTCCACCTAAAGAATTGTTCCTTCCAATAAAAAATCAACTGCAGCTGACAAACTTGATCGAAGCTTATTAATACTGTCTTAAAAATGGTTCTCTTAATCGGGGGCAAATTGTCTGCGGTACGCAGTGTACTATACAACTGGTGTATCTTCGTATGAAGTTGGATGTCTCTTTCATATCAATATTATCTGCAACATACAATACTTATACGACATGATAGACAGTAACTGACATCCTCCGACAGAGTTGGAAATATACCTCATTGTAAAACTGTCTGCCGCATACGGTACGCTCAACAGTATCTAATATCCCCCGACAGAGTTGGAAATTTCCATTGTAAAACAGTCTGCCACGTACGGTATATCCTCCGACGAAGTTGGAAATCTTCCTCATAGCAAAGCTGTCTGCTGAGCTCATGCGGTACAGTCAATATAAGCTGCTACCCTCGTGCCCTAACATGAGCAGGACAAGAGTCCCCAGCGTTGTCTGGCCCCAGCCACAATATCATTTCATCAGGCCTAACAAATGAGATCAGCAACCCAGTCTGAGGTCGTTGCCAGTTGCTGCCGTGGTATCTCGCTAGCATCCAGGTCATATCATTCTAAATCGGCTTTGCTCATCGCTATCTATCCCAAGTCTCTTTTTTTTATAGTTGACCCCTTATAGCTTCCCGATATATGTATCTGCGCTGTCCCCTTCTGAGTGCTTGAACCTCAGCATAATCCACAGCTCACCATTTTGTATAGGTTTGTGGGAAATACAAGAATCACCCGAGTGAGCAGAAGACGTGACAGCATGGAACTGTTCAGTTCATGAGCATATCGCTCTCACTGCTATTTCTGCGCTAGCAGTAATTTTGTTTTACACGATAAAAGATGCTACATATACTAATGTCATTACATTAGAATGACAGCGTCTTCAGTAAGAGCTAAAACCTCCATTGCCATAGCCTCCCGTATTTTAGGTGGCATCTGAGGCTCAAAAATGATTGATACTCTCTTTATCTCCCTCCAGTTTATATAGCGCGAGTCAAGAGTCATGGCACATGTTAGAGAAAATTCCCTTTCCTGATCTTTACTATGAAACTGTGATTAATTCTTGCATGCCCGCCTGTTGTTTACCAGATGATATATGAGTTTGGCAGAGCCTAACAGAGCACGGTAAATCTGCCGTCTCTCAGTCACTGACTGTAGAAACATTATCATAAATTGCTGCCTGGAAAATATACGCCCCGGCTCGCCCATCTCTGAGAATGTCGGTGGAATCATGAAGCTGATTAGACATTAGCTTCCTAGTCAGTAGCTGGCCTTGGTAAAAATCCTCCAGCATGCCATTATTTTCAAGCCGCAGTTCATCAGCCTTCTTTTTGAGAATTTATTACGCTCCAATGAGCCATTTAGCCAAACTTTTAACGGCTGCTTGCTATGTAGTAAAAGAGACGTGATATATTCGAGCCGTCTGCTGCTGCTAGGCGCGCCTTATTCAAGCGTTACGAACATACAGGGCAGCAGAGTCCAGAAGGATTTGCAAAATGGGCCATAGAGGTGGCTTAGTTCCACTCGTCCATCCCATGTTAGACAGAGTCGTGCCATTAAGAGGTCGTCATATGAGACTTACGCCTCAGTTAAATATTTAGAACGTTTGTCAGTTTGCTACTCCAACTGATGATATTTTGTTACATTTCTTCATCTGTTCCGATCCGTGGCTTCCGCATATGGCGTGATACGCTGCAAACATCTTCGTTGTAACCTCCTCCGAGGAGGTTATGTTTTCGTCGGGTTTGTCTGTCTGTTTATTTGTCTGTCTGTCTTGCTGTCTGTCTGTCATCAAGATAACTCAAAAAGTTATGGGCGGATTTTGACGAAATTTACTGAAATTGTTAGGTATGTTAGGTGGAACAAATGACTAACTTTCGGTGAAGATCCGTCCATCCGTATGTTTGTTTGTCTGCCTCATTTTTATCATTGTTGTAATTCAAAACGTTATGGATTGATCCTTATGAAATTTACATGTTACTAGGTATATTACGAAGAGTAAACGACCACATTTTTCTAATGATCCGCTTGTTTGTTTGTTTGTTTGTTCGTTCGTTTGTTACTGTTTTCAATTTTATGCTTGTTAGTACAATAACTCAAAAAATGGTAAATGGATCTTTATGCAATTTATAGGAATTATTAGTAATTTATAAAGACGTTAATTATTTAGTTTTGGTGCAGATTGGTTTGTTCGTTTGTATATTTCACTCATGTTTGTCATAATGCTCGTTAGCAGTATAACTCAAAAAATTAAGAACGGATCTTCGAAAAAAATCACTGGAGCTATTAACATTATTGAAGGGCACAAATGATTAAATTTTGGTGTTGATACAAAGAAAATCATGGTCTCCGACCAATTTTGATTTTTGGTAACCGTTGCCTCGCTTGGCGCAGGTATGCGCTCTCTCAGTGCACTAGTTTCTTTCTTTGATTGCAAGTAGCTCCGTAGGTAAAGAGGCTCCTAAACTGTTTTAGGAATATGATACTTATCATTTGTATGGCCCCTCGATAGCAAATTTTGGTCTGGCTTGCTTTGTTCTGCTTCCGCATTTGGGAAGCTTTTTAGCAAGAGCCTCTTCAGCCGCCGTCGGTCCAAAGATATTCGACCACGACCTGCACCCATTTACCTAAAAAGGCTTTATAATTAATATAAAAGGTGATGGGAATTGGTGGCTGTGTGCCCGACTCCTAAAGCAATTGTATCATTATTGTAATATCTGCAATGGCCGTGTGACCGCTGACCGGGGTATTTATAGTACGTAGGTTAAGACCATTGGGCTTAAAGGGGTTGTAGTACCATTTTTTTTCATGACGCAAGAAAATACTGTAGAAGCAACCATTGCGTGAACATATTTATTTAATGAGAGATATCCCATCTAAAAAAATCGCATTAAAAATACATGTTCAAAAATTTTGAAGAATTAACTCGCGTAAAGCATCAGCTGAACCAAGTTTTCGTTGCTTGTTCAAAGCCAAGCTAATTTAAGATAATACCGTCGCATTATTTTTTTTTTTCTAGCAGAAAATAGCTCATATTGTTATTACTTTACTTTTGGGAAGACTGAGACTGCTCCCATTGGCGACTACAAAGATAAAACAGCCCTGCCGATGAATTATCTGCTCCAGGTATTGGCGTGGATCTAAATATAATGTAAAATAGACTTACATGTTACTGCGCTAAGGTTAGCCTTGAAGCATACTGTAGGCACAGCATTAATTGAGAGAAAAAAGCTAATTCCATATCAATAACAGTTCTAAGATTGCTGTTGCCCAATCAAGCACTGTAATAAAAATTTATCCCGACACCGCCCCTTTAAACCCTTAAATAAAATAAAGTTTAGCGGGCGGTGAAAACAAAAGATTAGAAACTGCTGCCATAGGGCCGCCACCAGCTATGTACGTTTGACACGTTTAGTCTTCCCTGCTTCCAGAAGTCCAAAGGGAGGGGCCCTTTAATTTTATGATCTAAAGCTATCGTGGATGCTTCGGAAACTACAAATGCTACGTAAGAGACGCAGTTACGCAGCACATCTTGCTCTCTGCCTTTGTTAACTTTCCTGTTCGTGTGAATTGGCTTTCTCTTCTGTCGAGACTTGCAATCATATGCACAGTTCCGTGTCTGCAGTTGCATGCTGAATATCCCTTCAACTGCCTCTCATAAAATGCATGCATTGACTACAAAAGTTAAAAACTAGTGCTTGATTTAAGCTTAGTCTAGAATGCTGCATGAGCTCTGATATAGTGGCGGTTTTAGCTGAGTCAACATTACTCACATAAGCATATTGAACGCACCATCGATTGGCAAGGCAAGGGTGAATTAAGAGTAACCCAATAAACTTGATCGTTCAGAACTTTAGAACAGAGCGTCGGTTTCGCCATTTTGGATCGTGCTGATGGTGGTGGAAGTCACTTGATTACCCCTTGAAACGGCTAAGAATTCCGTTTTACGAAACAGGATTGAGTTTCCAATTTTCATAGGGTTAACCACTGACACTCAATCCAACGGAGACAAGTCAAGCTATTGGTTTCGCCATGTCAATCGTTTGCGAACTTATACCTTATATTAACCCTAAGCTTAACTAAACTGTGCTCATTTTGGGATTTGGCTCTTCTTAAGGTCAACCTGTTCAGGCTATGTTCACCTCACCTGCTCTTTCGGTGATGCCGACTTGATGTAAGTTCACACGGGAACGGTGCGCTACTGCAGCAACGGCGCTACAGCGCCGTAGGACGGCTCCTTATAGCAAAGCGGAAGTCCCCGTGCGATGTATGTCTGACATTGTCTGTTTTTACAGTGTGCGTCCGATCTGTCTGTTCTGTCACACGGGTCCTCAGTCACCCGCAAACTGTTAGCATAGAAGGTCGTCGTGGTTTGACTGTCGGCACAAGGATTTTAGATTTTGCAGTATTTGCATTGTATTTTTTTATTTCCTTTGGACCGATAAGGAAGCTCTATGAACAATGAGCCGTTATATGAACAACGACGTGCTATAATACTGCCATATATTGTCATTGCACGAGCTAATCTTTCTTCGATGAATTCTGCCTACCAAATAATTGCTTGATTGCCTGAAATGTCTACCAAGAACGTTGAGCGTTCTACATAGTGTTGACCTACGGATTGTCCACCGAATGTTTCATTTACTATGATACTAATATTATTTTAATGGACAAACCGCTCTGTGAATTATTTTTAATAAAAATTATTTCGATAGCTGTACTTACTCTACGAACTGTACACCGAATGTTTACTTTACTATTCTATAATTACGGATTAATCCACATGATCAAAACTTCTTTGTGAGGAAATTATGCTACGAACCTTGGACTTCGGCTTACATGAGGGATTTGAACTGCTGTGAGTGTTTTTCATAAGTTCAATTTTATGTGTGTTGATGTCAACGAAAATTTCAATCTCATCGTGGGTTGAAGAAGGCGTTTTCACCCGAGAACGTAGTAGTAGTAGCGTATAATGTACCTGCGTCATGTGTTAAGTGCATTAGCTACATGGTAATAATAGTGGTAATTTGACGACCGTGTTCCACGATTACCGCAGTGAATTTTTTCAAATCAGTATCAGTTTTGTGGTAATGATCTGCAGACAATAGACGACCGCCGGCCGGGTGTACCCGAATTAGTTTGTTAAGGGGTTGAATAGACATCGTGAGCCAAGTATTTAGCCCATTCCTGCATGGTGTATCGTACGTTCAACGTTCCAAGTAATGCTATTTTGTACTAGAAAGGTGTCAGTGAATCAAGAGTTAAAAGGCCATTACTAAATCCGTTGAATGAATCATCTGTGTGAGATGTCTGCTTCGCGCAGTGCTACGAAGGGAGTCAAATATGATGAACTTGACCGTTCGATTTACCATTTTGGTTAGATTCCCACAGGCTGCATGGGCCAACCAATCGCCCGTAGTCAGGTTCACTTTTCCTATTGTACCTATGAGCAACGACGCCCCTCCCCCCAGGGAAGCCCATGAATTACCTTGTCCTCAGTTACGTCTTCGAAACGCCTTTCTTTCATGTCCACTTTGTTTCCTTTTATTTTCAGGCACTTGTTAATGATACTTTTTTCTGTTCCTTTTGTTTCCCAACCTTCTGTACCCAAGCGCGTTCATCCTGTGTGAATATACTCCACGTATAGCTTCCTGGTTTCTATCGATATGCTACATGTCCCCAGTTGTCCCTTCTTCTTCTTCTTCCTCTCTTTGAGACACTGCATTTTTTTCTATGGAGGTTAAGTCAACGTATTTTTCAATCTAATCTTTGGATAAGCATGCAGGCATCAGTCACCAGCCGGTTACGCTTGTTTATGTCGTAAACTCTCTCCTACTCGGTTGTATCTATTTTACATTTCGGGATTTACTACAAGCGATAAATGTGTCGATCTTGGGCTTGTCGAAGCTTCCCATTATCAAAGGAAATTCTTTCAGTAATTCCTTTTAATAAACGATCAAACATCACCCCTTCCAGCTTATCCGTGCGGCGTCTACCACATGACACTGCTAGGTACTTTCTTGCTGCTTACATTCTGCTCTTTTTTTGGCCGGCAATATTTAAAGAGTTGGAGTTTTTGACTTTGTTCACAGCGCCTCCATGTCCCTGAGGCATTGCGGGGGCAGGCAAAGTGGTGGTAGATGCATCTTCAAAAGATGAAGCAGCTCTCGTTCAGCAGCTGCTGCCGTTCCTCCTCTGCTGAACGGCCGTTCAGCCGTTCCTCCTCTGCCGTTCCTCTTGGCCATTTTTGCATTTTTATCCCTTCGGGCAAAGGCTTTGATCTTTTCGATGGTCAAATTCGATCAGTTTCTGCATGGCTAACCGAGTGTTGGGCTGGCATCAAGGTCTAAATCCTAGAAATTTATTTAACCAGTTCCTGTTCACTTGAATTATCTTCAAGAGACTTACTGTAAGTGCTCATTACGGTCTTCATTTCCTTCAAGAACCCCGGACTGATCCCTGTCTGAGTTGGCCCACTTTCCCGGATCTACCTTTCTTCAGTTTGAGGAAGTCTGATTCCTATGCCCATAGGAACCTCATGTGTTACTTTTGCCTTTGAATCTCCAGGCGTGCAAAACACTTTTCTTTTGTGGAAGCTAATCCTTTTCGTGCTCCTATTGTCTTCTGTGCTATCACCCGCGAACGAAGTGAGAGAGTTAATAATGTTTTTGTTAAAGATTTAAGTATATTTGTATATAGGTACGTATGTCCTCCCAAAAATTGATCGAAGTAGTTGAACATTTTTCATAATTTTTTCTAGGGAGTTTGATGGGTTGACTTAGATGTGACCCATGCCAAAAAACTAGTCCTAGCTGGCCATAAAAAATAACGGCATTGAATTATTCTCCACCGCGGTGAATTTGCCTCTACCGCAGCTGATCGTCTCACACCACGAGGCATCCCATTTTTCCTGTTGTTATTATTATTAAGAGATCTGCACGGGGCGGTCAGCACGGCGCTAGCCTTGTTGAACACAGCATCCATATGAGAAATTAGGATTAGTTGGCCGTCAAAAATGACTTCGTTGAATTTGCCCCCACCGCGGGTGATGATCTTACGCAACGAGGCGTTCCAGTTTTTTCTGTGTTCTTATTCGCTGTGATCCTCAGTGTTCGGTTTTCCATTTATATTGACGGGTTACGTAGACTTACCACATCCACTGATTAGAAGCATCGAACCCCATCAAAGCTGAAGCTCACATTCAGAAATGTTATATCTAAGGCTATTTTCCTGCGTAGTTAAATGCTTATGTGATCTATGCCCATATTGTTATGGCATCTATCCTCTGGATATGCTGCAGTGCGTTTACAGATACGGATCAAATGGCAATTCTGTATGGCTTAGACTTAGCATGTTTGTATTACTCTTTGCATTGCTTCAGTTATCTTTTAGCTGGCTGGCAGTATGCTAATAAAAGTAAATTGCTAATTTAGATTAGATAGGCGGCAATAGACGAACCACTACTCCCATTCCCAAAGAGACACCGGAACATACGCCCCGGCACTCTATGAGCTATTGGCAAGGATCGTAACACAAAAGTTTCACCGAAGAAAACAATGAAGCTGATTTATGTTTGTGCAATTAAAGCTCCAGATTTTCCGCACTGCGCTCACTCGTATTTCTCTACCGTATGACATCCGTCGATGCATTTCAAGAATATAGCGAAAAAATCGTCGAGACGAAGATTTGGGAACGTTATTCCTGCAAGTTTTATATCATACTGTCATTGAACGTCAGAAATATTGCTGTTTGCAAGACGCCTAGAGCAAACTTGTGATGTCACGCTCTTCTCTTCACATGCCCTCCGCTGTCTTTTGTTTTCGGAATTTCTAAGGAAATTTCCTGCTAGCTTTTGACTAAACCAGAAGCGTCTCCCGCCGTTTCTTACGGAATGTAGTTGTTGTTCGTTTTCCTTCATTACGAAACTGAAAAACTCTGCAGGAGCTGATGAAGCAATTACCAGCTGTCGTCTTAGTACGTTACAAAAGCTTAGAATTTCTTATGGACCTTCTAACGAAGCGACTTCTTCTCTTGGGTTGTTGAGTGCTTTGCTTTAGTAGGGAACTTCCCGACACAGTTGTGTGCTGCAAAGATTGCTAAACATACCTATTGCTTTGCTAAATGTAGAAACCTGTTTTGAAAGGTTCATTCTATGCATTATCATCCTCCGTGTGTTGGGCTTTTAACAGTATGCTCTGCGAATACATTGATATCTCAAGTAAGCCCTATACGTGTAATTTGGTTTATCGTTGCAACGCGTAGTGCCTTGTTTGATATTCAGGCTTATGTATTATCTCAGGCTTTATTCCTAGACGTTGGGCCTCAGAATTGGAGCCTGATTAGTTGCGTCTTTTTGCTGCACACATCGGCACTGTATGTTTCCCTTCTACTAGCACGAAACTTTCACATACGTCAATAGAGTCTTGCTCTCCGTATGATGCTGAAGCCCTGCCTTGGCGTCTAGAGTGATAGGGTGAAGCTGTTCTGTTGGAAAGTAGGAAAATTTAGGTAATTATATCCTCCAAAAATACCGTGAGAAGTGATGAGTATAAAACAAGAGTGATACAAGATTTTCCTGAATTTATTTCAGCCCAAGCCAGGAAGTTTGAGCCCCACCTAGGGCAGCTGTGCTTACAACTTAGAAGTCTTAATGGCTGAAGGGATGTAAAGCAATTCTCACGCACTTGCTCTGCAGCATTGGTTTGAGATGGTAAATTCTCGTCTACAATCTTGAAGACGTACAAAGGTCATACTACAGTGAAAGTGCTTTTGGCAAAGTATGATGCATTCAGAATTAATTAGCCTTACTGGATTCACTCGCTAATTGGTGCGTGTATTTTTTTTTACGTGTATTCTTCCTGCACGTAACGCGGATCAACTAAGTATTTTTATCGCTTTAGAAAAGCTTATGTTAAGAAATGTATTACGTAGAGGAGTAGTAGAATGCCGGACGGCGACAAAACATTGAAGTACTATGTATTGCATTACTAATACCGCGCACCTAAAACCCATAGCGCCCATTGTCATGCCCATTTCAATTCAAACGACACATTTCTGAAAATATTAATTTCTTATGGAACGCTACTAATGCCTTTTCGGCCCACCGTATTGTTCTTCTTTTAATTTTTCAATTTTCTTGCTTTCATCTACAGGCGGCAAATAATCGATTTTCTTGGAACTGGGTACGCCGCACGCAGCAGTCACTGCTCCGTGCTTCACCGTCATGAAATGACGGTAAAAAATATAATTCCACCATAATATGTACGGTGTAATGCACAGCTTATCAATTTCTTGGTCTCGCCGTTCCGATCTGCAGCATTAGATAGGAAGAAATTCACAGCTGAACGAAAAGTGGGCCATAAAGGCCTTGACACAGCTTGTAAATCCAAATTGTGGCAGGGCCTATAAAATTCTCCTCAGCTGTATGCTGACAAAATTTGGGGTCGCCGCAGCGCCGCACAGAAGCTGAATAACGTTTTAGCTTCTGGGGCGGCCCTGGTTTTTGATCAGAGTTGTAGCATAAATACCAGTTTGTACTTCTCTCCCTCTGCGAATATTTTTTCTCTTAGCTCCAAATGCACAATTTGAGTAGAACGCCAATTAAGTAAAAAGGAAAAATATTCCGAGATCAGTGCCTCAGAGCTGCGTAAGACAACGGAGGTTTCGTTTCAGTATTCATTTTCTCCCGTCGTTTTTATTAATAAAAGCGCTTCAACTACCAAATAGTTATTTCAAATAACCCCAGTTTTCTGCCCTCCGAGCTACGCTGCTAGTAACTTGTCAAACGTAAATTCAACATCCTGCTAGTGCAATGGACAATTTGTTGTCAGGTGGCATCTTGCGTATCAGCGATAGTCTTATGGCCTTAAAAATGAAAGTTTCGACTGATATCTTGCCTCGGTTTTGCGAGTCTCGAGCATGCACACGGTAGAGTGGATGCGTCAGCTGCACCCTAGGCTTGTTCACAAATAAATTGAAAATTCGATCAATAAGGTGCATCATGGGTAATATTATTAATAATAAAAAAAAACTAAAAAAGATAATCTACTATATAATAAAACAGAGTTATTGGTCACTTGCTCCCTCGCTTGCTTGCTCCAATGTTGGTCCGTCTATAGTAATAATATAAGGAGAAATTCAAGAACGCACGACGGTATTTTGGATACCGGGGTCGGAATTCGGAAGCTCCAGCTAAAGGACCTGAGCCTGGCTGCATGACCGTGTCTGGACATGTCCATGTTCATTATTCAACGGTGCTGCGGGTGATGTCACTTAACTACGCCTCATTATATGTATACAAGTTTTTAGGCAGAATGCTGAATTTTCATTTAAGATGTCTTCTAAACAGTACCAAGCGCAGGAGACAGCGGAGATATTCCTGAAGTGCTAATTTTCTGCCGTCATTTATAATGACGACTCGGGCCACTAGTAGTGTATAGAAGTCACTACTGCATTGGCACAGTTGCTTTTTATATAAGAAAATATGCAATCATAGAGAACGGGACATCACGTGACCTAAACCGTTGCCAGGTCCCGCCACACAAATTGTAAGACGGTAACTCAAATAAATTCTTAAAACTTCAATAAAAAAAATGGTTAAAACTATCTAAAATACGATTGCCATCACAGCGATTATTCTTGTACCCATTTTTAAGTGATTGTGCTCGTGAAACTCTTAATATCAGCAAAAATACGCGAGATACGATCAATCCGAAGACTCACGTTCTCTCGACATAAGTAGAACATGCTGGATCGGAATCCTGCGACCGACGCCTCTCGAAAACACTGTCATATGTCCTGAGTTTTCTTTCATATGCAGCGAAAACACAGGACAACCTGCCGAAAGGACTATCGTCTGCAGCGAGCCTTAGTCTATTTCATTACAGACCTGCAAACGCTGTGTTAAACTTGGAAACCGAAACTAAAGCCCTTTAATGAAGACCAATATATTTACCTCCGCCAAGGATGTTATGTTTCTGTCGTGTTTGTCTGTCCGTCAGTTTGTCTGTCTGTCACCAAGATAATTCAAAACTAATGGACGGATCTTAATGAAATTTATAAGGGTTGTTCGCTATATTTGTGTGTCTACCCTGTTTTTGTTTGGGCCAGAAATCAAAAAAGTTAAGGATGGATTTTTGCTTGTTAGCAAAATAACTCAATACATTGTGAACGGAGCTTTATGAACTTTACAGGAATTGTTAATAATTTTCAAAGATATAGATATATGATTAAATATTGCCGATGATCGGTTAGTCTATTTGTATGTTTGTCTAATCGCTATTTGTCAAAATGTCTGTTAGTAACATAAGGTGATGTCAAACCTTCAAGAGAGTTACAGAAGCTGTTATTACTATCAAAAGGCTCATATGATTGGATTTTGGTGTTGATACAAAGGAAATCATAGTTTCAGAACTAATTTGAATTTTTAGTTACCGTTGCCTTGCTTAGCGGAGGTATGCGCTGTTAGAGTGCTCAAGTTTATTATACAGTATAATTATTGCCTCCAACTAGGTTTTATTTATGTCTTATATCAAAGATTGTCTGCCTGCTAGTTTGTCTCTCTGTCTGTCAGTTTGTCACCAAGGTAACTCCAAAAGTCATCGTCTGTTTTCATGAAATTTACACGAGAAAGGAGTACCAAATTTCGGTGATGGTATGCTGGTCGGTTTGACTATTTATCTCTCTATTTGCCTCTGGGTTATCAGCAACATAACCCAGAAGGTTATGAATGGGCCGTATGAATTTGGAGGAAACGTTAGAAATATTACGAAAAATAAAAGACCCGAATTTTGTGATGATATGATCTGTTGTATCGTTTCGTTGTTTGTCTCTGGGTTTGCCTTTCTATTCGTCTGACACAACTGAAAAACATATTGACAGATCTTCATGAAATTTTCAGAAATTGCTAGGATTGATGAGAGGCGCAAATGACCACATTTTAATGTTGATCTGTTTGTCCGTTCAGTTGTTTGTATTCTTCTTGGTCGTTTTTTGTTTTTTAGAACATAACTCCAAAAAGTTGTAAGCGAATTTACATGACATCTACAGCAGCTTCTAGGAATGTTACGAGGAACAGTTTATAAAATTTGAGGGGGAGTCAAGAAGACATCATGGATTCAGGACAAATTTGAATTTTTCGTTAACATTGCCTTAGGCAGCTTAGGTATGCACTCTCAGAGTGCTTTATAGCTTATATTTATTTGCTATACTTTTCTTTATTTATATTTTTATGTACTTACATTTGTATTTATTAATATGTTTTGTTTATTTACAAATTTTGTGTCCCCTTCAAACAAAATGGTGCGGAATTAAATGTAGGCGAGTTTTTCTCTCAACTCAGCTTAACGCAGCTGGACTTCAGAGGTCGAAATTCCAAAGCTGAATTGCGAAAGTTTCCCGTGGGCTGAAGTCGCACCGTGTAATGCATCAACTACGCCGTGGATACGATGGTACTGTTTCCCTGAGTTTCTCTTACATTATCTGCCAAATTGTTCCTAGCCATAACAAAATAAGGCGACGAAGAGGCGGTGGTGCAAATTCTACACCGTCATTTTTGAAAAGCGTGTGCATTGATTAAACAATAATAAACGGAATATAATAATTGTTTATAAGTTTATTTTTATAAATGTGATCGTAAAGGATCTTTTTCATTAGGTTTATGCATATCAGTCTCGAAAAAGTGGTCGTATATTTATTTTGTTTTTAAATCATCACAATCAGTAAAGGAATGGCTTCTAATTATTGTTCTTGTTTCTTTCAGGTGAGTGTTTGTCGCTTCTTGTGAGGTTGCAGCAGCTGGTACTGTATGTATGTATGCACTTTTGGGCTTCATTGTAGAATTTTTAGAAAAAAATACTGAGAGAACGTTGTGATAAAAAAATACAAATTTACTTGCTTGTGACAGTGTAGGTTTTTTTCCGGAAATGCAAAATGCCTGACTGTGTACACAGTGGGTCTGGTACTGTTGGGCGCAGCTTTTCTGGCACGAGTAGATTGGAGGGGGGAGGGGCGCAAGCTTAAAGTTGGTGATGAGTCGGTTGTTACTATTATATTGCTCTTCTCATTCATTTTATTTATTCTTTGGCCTAATATAATTACCTAACCTACCATAAACTACCCTAACCTAACGTAACCCTGTCTACCCTAATGTTACCTTAACTCTTACAATATTACCCATCATAACCCATTGTAACCTAATATAACCTCGTCTAACCCAGCTGACCTGACCGAACCTAATGGCACATTGCCAATAATAATCTAACTTGCCCTGAAATAACCAGACCGTACCTATAGGCTTGTGTAACCGAACGTTAGGTATCATACATTAGCCTAGCTTTACTATTCCAAAATGTCTTTAACTTTGGTGTTCTAGCAGATACCATGTTGGGTAAGTTATATTTTCTTGACATAGCTGTGGAAGATACTATTTAATGTTTTATTTCGGTCCAAGTTGAATGTTCTTACAACTTTTTGATTCTGTAACTCCCAACGGCTGGGCCCAATAGTACCATTCCGTCCACTAGCTGTTTGTAGTTATGACCCAACAATTTTAGCTTAGCAAGAGTAAACTATTTGTTTAGTATCCCAATTTCGGCTCCAATATATCTAGGGTTTTGTTTACGTGCTGCGTTATTTTTATATCTACTATGTGGATACATATATGTCTAGTGACATGGTTTATGTTGGACCGCCTTTCATATCTCCTGGACGTATCTAAGCCTTCTATAGTAGTTAGCTTCACACTTCATTAAGCCACTGACCCTTTCTCTCATACTGTTGCTTACTGTATAAGAAATGTATCAAATATTGTTATTCCTACCAGAAAGAGAGATCAATCCGTGAGTGAAATACTTGAATGCTGTGAACCCCATTCTGGGAATGACCCAAATAATCACTCTGTATAAGCTAGTATCAACGAATAGGTATGTAAACACTAACGATACAGTATCTACATCAAGTGAGAAGTTAGTACAAACTCTCATAATAATGTCACTGGAAGTTTTATTGCAGTTACGTTAGCGATGTACGTATATGTATTTTGGGTTAGTAGTCTTATACAATGTTTGCATATTTTTATAACGTTAGTGGTTGAGTTCATTAGTCGTACAAGTTTCACGAGGCCTCTGAATGTCTTTCTACTGAAAATGTGGTCAATTTAATCGCTTACCGTTCCTACTATTGAATTTACTGGTCTGGTCTGAAGCAGCACTAGACCATGTACGTGCGAAACTACCAGTATTTTTTACGTCTGTTATAAATGACAACGTTTAAATTTTTTGCTAACTCTCAGCGACTAAGGCGAATGACGCTATTCAGCGACGAATATTTAATATCTGTAGTCTTGAAATCGACAATAGCATCCCTGTGATGTGCTGCTGCTGCTACGTTACGACCATCTATGGGTGTCGAATTTTATTCACTTTGACGACTTCGGCCCGCGAGGATGTAGAAGGAAAAAAGAAATCGAAATCCAGGGCACGCCAGCTAACCTTGGCAAGAGCGGCTGGAGGTCGGATAATTAGTCCACAAATGGCTCGCTGTCGAGCCGGGCGCGGCAGCTCATTCTTTTGGAGATGAGCTGAAAAGCTGAGGACGATTAGGGCGCCCGGACTGTGTCACGTCCATAACTGATGTCGCTGAGCTGGCGGATCCGGCAGTGTGGCCGATCCAGCTCAGTAAACTAACCCGACAGGGGTTCTCGCTCAGCTCCGACGTGAGGATGACGTAAAAATGACGTTTCTTGAGATAATAATAACATTTGGCAGCGTCAGACTGACGAAAAGGCGCCACGAACACTGCCCAAAATGCACAGCTTTCATGGTCGGTTTGACGTTCCACTCTCAACGGAAGCTCTCATTTTTTGCTTTTCCGTATTCACTACAGTGTCAGTTTACGGAAAAAAAAATTATGGCTCTGACGTTACCGTTGCTTTCTTGATGTACACTGCACATTACTGCTGGCGATGGGAACGGTTTGGCTTAAAAATTTTGCTGTGCATTATATTGTAAACCCTTCACTGGACCTTTGATTCTATGCGCACTTTCAAACTGTCTGTGATTTAAAATTTGTAGGATTTTCCATTATTGGTATACAGTAGTTGATCATTTATTGGTCTCTAGATATACATTGCAAGTTTTGTATAATTGTGAACTTTTAGAATTAGCAAAATCTGATTTTTTACTTTTAGTGCCGGTCGTTGATTTCTAAGGGTATGCTTGCGACTTCTCTATGTCTGTAACTCTGAGGGTCAAGGAGGTTGTTGCACATGAAATGTTCGTTCTGTTTCACAGTTCCCTTTATTTACACTTTGAAATTACCTGTAACCATGAACTTTTGGCGTTGGCAAATTACTAAAAGTAGCAATTAATCCATTAATGCAGTTTTACCATGGGGGGGGGTGCATATGAACTTACGGACTCCCTGTAGTTCACGCACGGATTCCCTACTGGTTAATGACGTTTGAAGCGTCTGCGGCTATATTACATTCGTTTTATTCCATAGATAATAATAATTACAGAATATTTTAAGGTTAGTATAGCAGGAAAAATGTATATTTAAATAGCTTATAATAATATTTTACATAATTTTATTGAAATTAAAAAATTTTAGCTATGGTTTAATTACCCTTAAATACTTTTGCTCGATTACAAAAACTTAACTTTTTCTTTTTCAAAAACGACGAAAACAGCAAATGCTATCCATCATACAGTGCAAATAGTCATTCAGGGTGAGTCAAAATAAATTCAAGAGAGGTAAAGGTGAAAGCTCGCTGTTCTGAATATAATGGGCTGTGCTGGGATGTCACGTGACTGTGACATGAGTAATTATATGTTTGGCGCATGTTGTTATGCCTCTGCCCTTCTGTATTAACTGAAAAGCAAAAGCCTGGAAACCATCGACATCTACAATACTCATTCGGTGCGTAATATTTTAATTTGATGCCATTTTAATGACAGGGGGTCCGTGTGCTTCAGGGCGATTTCACAGGGAGTCCGTAGAAAACTGAACTTTGAGAACCACTGCATTAACACCTAGCATTTCACTAAGCACTACACTTCCGAGAAATACACTTATGCTCTATGCGTCAATGGGCTAATTTGTTTCACATCTGCCTTAACAATATACTTGCAGGCTGCTTTTGACTTTACACATTCAGTGTTAATAAAAGAATCATTCCATATGAATGCATCAGGCGGTTTCACTAGCCCCTAATGCACCCTCGCTAACTTCCCGTCGCTGCTAGAAGAGTTTCAGTAGCTCTGTGGTGCTCAATGCTCAATATTTACGACGCAAATCCAATCGCATTTCCAACCCGTCCTGTCTGACTGATGTCCATCATGCCACGCTTGCAGCGATGACGCTCGAATGAACTCGTCTATTGGAGTAAATTCTCTTGGACAGTTAATCGTTACCTTGTCCATTACGGCTACTGTGTCTTTGTTTACGGTGCCCTTAATGGGTCCAGATGGATGTTAGCCAGGGTTGGCTGGTTTAAATCAAATAAAAACTACGGTTTAAACGAACCAAAAAAAATAGTTTTTTATTATTCACTTTTTATTCGATTTGTTTGGTTTTTATTCATAAACATTGCAAAATGAACAGTTTTACTTCTAGAAATTATTAGATTTTAATTGTACAACTTGAAGGATGAGTTAATGTGTTTCTATTTAGGAATCTGTTTGACTGTTAGGACAGTTAGGGTCAACTATTGCTTATGTTTATTAAAAACCTATAACCTATTGAGTTTTGTGTTATTTCATTTCAGAGATGCATTTATAATTATAGTCTGATATGCCTGCAGCTATTGAAAATTAGAAGTAGTAGTTAAAGTTTCTATTAGATAGCTAGTGAACTCATGCGAAGGAGGTAGCCATATAGCCATTTCACTTTCTTTAGTTCAATACTCTGTTTCTGGCTAACTGGTAGCTAGCCATTTCTATCGAGTTCTCTTTTTGTTTTCAAGTGCTTAGTTGTTTTTCAAAGGATTTTATTGCTATTTCACTTTCTTCAGTTCATTACTCTGTTTTTAATTAGCTAGTAGCTAGCCAATTCTGTCAAGTTGCACTGTTACTTGGAGTGTTTTCAAGTTTTTCAAAGGATTTTACATTGCAATAATGATCAATCATAGCATCTTTGCAGTTTGGACATTAAATGAAGCCATAGCAAATACAGGTACTCTGCTAACTGCTTTTTCATAGCCCCTTTTCTTTAAGTTATTTTTATACAATAGGTAGTTGAAATGAAGCGACTTAGACTGTTGATGGTTAGCTAACTACATGTTTACTGAGCAGAAAACCCTTTAAATGTTGAATAAAAATCTTAGAACTAGAATAAATATAAAAAAAACACATAAACAAAAAAAACTCTTTTTTACACGTTTTAACAAAAAAAAACATGGTTTTAGCCATCCCTGATGTTAGCACGTTGGGACGTTGGGAATTTTTTTCTTTTTTGTGGACGTTTGCGTACAAGTTTCAACCGAAATGTGGCATGTACCAAGTAAATTTATTCTTATCGGCATGAAACTTAATTTATGGGCGCTGATTTTCCATTCCATCGTTACTGTTCGACTCTCCAGATGATGAACACCGTTAATGCATTTGTTGTAACGTTTTATATCCGCTATTTTATCTAAGTCTCAAATTCTTCGCTATAAAATCAGTGACGAAATTGCTCTTGTGCTTACGGATATGCTTCATGCGAAGACAGTGGAAGGGACGCATTATCTTTCTGTCTCTCCTAGAATAAGTATATCCATTGGAGTGACGGTGAAGACTAAGTACTTGTCTTGTGGATTAGTAATCAATAGTTGAATCCACCTTAGCGGGAATTGTTAGTGTTGATAACAACGCCTTTAGGTGCCTAGTGACTGATCACAACAGATGATTCCCTGGTTGTCAAGAAGTACAGAACAATTTGACTCAGTCCGATAGTGAAGACTCAGATATTCTATGCAGTCGATAGAATGCGCAAAGTGATGGCGGCCTGTCCATAAGACGTCCTGTCGACGCATCCTGAACACACCGCTATATGGTTGCGTTGTAAGGCTTCAGAAGGAGTATTATAACAAAACTGTTAAACTTACGATTTCCCTAAAAATTACACTCAGATCACGTATCATAGACGCTGAGTGTCATAATCTTATTGGGTAAATTAGCTACGATTGCCTAGAATCAGTAATGTTCGACTGGTTTTGCTCGATTCTATTAAATGTTTGGGTCGTCTATTGACTGTGAAAAGCGCTTAATAGTTCGCGCCTGTGTCCTTTGTTGCAAGTGCGGGATGCGAAGTGCCGGCAACTTTTACCCTGACACAGTTTGTTCATTTGCAGAGTTTGGAGACTTTCTGTATCGAGTGCCGACAATTGCTTATGCCATTTGCGAGAATATGTCAGTACAGATAATACAGTACTGTTGTGCTGGTTCACGGTTAGGGGCAGTTTGTCTGTCCCAGTGTTCATAATCAGCTTCGTGTCGTTGATGTGTACACCGGTGATCCCTCGTCAGGAGAATTATCCAGCGGACCCTACCCTGGTCGGAATATTTTTAAGTAATCACGCTGTCAAGGATGAACATCAGGAACTATCGGTATGCCGCATCTGACCGCAGTTCCTGCTGATAAGTTTAGTTTGTAATGTTAGGTATGTAGGCTTTTC
This sequence comes from Parhyale hawaiensis, assembly GCA_001587735.2. Taxonomy (NCBI): domain Eukaryota; kingdom Metazoa; phylum Arthropoda; class Malacostraca; order Amphipoda; family Hyalidae; genus Parhyale; species Parhyale hawaiensis. The sequence continues at coordinate 6,892,839 of LQNS02278171.1, forward strand.
TTCTTCCCCCTTGTTCCGCGTCATTTTCCTACTAGTACACTAGACCGATTTGAGACAAATCATGGTTGAACACGACCTCACTGAGTCTGGATTACACTTTGATGTTTGCGAGGTGGTGAAAGCTTCGAGTATAGTAATAAATACAGCACTTTGAAGGCGCATACCTCCGCCAAGCAAGGCAACGGTCACGAAAAATTCAAATTTGTTCTGAAACCATGATATTCTGTGTATCAACTCTAAAATCTAATCATTTGTGCCTTTTGATAGTATCAACAGTTTCTGCAATTTTAGTGAAGATCCGTTCATAACTTTCTGAGTTATGCTGCTAACAAACATTATGACAAACAATAAGTCAAACACACAGACGAACCAACCGATCATCACCTATATTTAATCATTTATGTCTCTTTGCATTACTAATAATTCTTGTAAATTTCATAAAGATACATCCATAACTGTTGAAGTCATTTGCTTACAAGCATAAAATCAAACGCAATGCAGAACAAACCAACAAATCAACAGATCATCACAAAACATATTTGGTCATTTACTCTTCGTAATATACCTAACAACTCACGTAAATTTCACGCAAATCTGTCCATAACTTTTTGAGTTATGGTACTAAGGAAGATAGGCTGACAAACGAACAGATGAACGGATTTCACCAAATGTTAATCATCAGTTACTGTTAACATGCCTAACAATCGCAGTAGATTTGGTTAAGATTCGTTCGTAACGTCTTTAGTTATCTTGGTGATAGACAAACAGCCCAACAAACACGACAAAAACATAACCTCCCTGACGGAGGTAATAATTGTAATAATAACACCGGGGGTCCACAATCTTTACCAGCCTGGAGCTCCCTTCGCTTCCTGGTGGACTCCTAACTTCCTCTTACCCAACATTCTTGCAAATGCATTTTCTAAAAATTATTTTACTAATTATTTGACGTGAATAAACTGCTGATAATGCCACCCGTCGCCCTCTCGTCTCCTTCCGGCGATATTTCTGTCTCCTGTTGAAAGTTGATACAGCCCACTTCGGGAACCACAGGACTAAGATGGGTAGATGTCGATACGTTCGAAGGCCAAGTGCCAAATCATCTCCATAGTCTGTTCCGCGAACTTGGTGGACTGTTGTGCTTTCCGAACTTATGGGCCACCCATGACGGATTATTCAAAAGTGTTATAGCTGGAGTGGAGGTTGCGTACCGTAATTCCAGAAGTGCTTCGTTATGCACAACCCTGCTTGATATTGGGCCTGTACAGTTGACTGTGAGTACCCCTAAGAAGCTATAAGATTGGTAGTAAATCATGAAGTTAGGTTAGTGAAGTTCATCCATTCAATGTAATGAGAATTAGCGTCTGCATCAGCTCGAGTTCGACCTTCTGGACGCATTTCATCTGAGCTTCAACCCGGGATCCGGGTCGAGTGTTGGCCAATTTTAAATCCGGGTAACTTAGGATGATTCCCGTGAAACTCGGGGAAAGTTTTTTTTTCTAAAAATGCAGAAATAATTTGTTTCTCAGTGCCAGTTTTTTGTATTTTTTTTAGTGACCTGGCGACTAGATTTGCCTGCGCGTATGTTAGCGTTATTTGGCTCATCATGTGTCATTTTTGCATTGCATCTTTGATGTTTTTTTTTTTTGGGGGGGTGTACGTCACTGACTAAACAGCTACCACTGTATTATTCTAACTTTAACGTTATGGCTTTAATTGGTAAAAAAAAATGAGCCAAGGGCCCCAATTATATAGAATGGCTCAGTGTTGCGTGTGCTGCAGCGGAGAATAAGGCCATGATCCTTATTTGTTCCACTAGTGGACCCGTGCGTGAAGAATTCACGCAATAACCTATACGTTTGCCTAATGCCTCTAGGCCGGTGCGGAATCTCCTTTTCTCTTATTTGCTTCTTGATTTTCTTCTTTTCTTCTTTGATCCTTTGTCGTGCTGTCATCCTTAGGTCTTCTATATAGACAGGCAGAATTACCGGTAACGTCTTGAGTGAAACACTTCAACAAACTTAAACAAAATAGCAGCTTATTTACAATGTGTTCGCTCGGTAGTAAAGATACCGTTGATACCGTCTTTCCACCTCAAATATCTGTTTCATTTGAGGTGCTCAAATTTTGACCAATGAAGAGAAAACTGCTTCGTCAGAGGAAAACAGTAAGCTAGAAGAAATAATTGTCTA
>LQNS02278171.1:6900866-6920366 GCA_001587735.2 Parhyale hawaiensis
TGGCGGTCCCTCATTATGTGCGCCGTTTGCAGCGATCGCAGTGGCGTTTCATGGCGGTCCCTCATTATGTGCGCCGTTTGCAGCGATCGCAGTGGCGCTTCATGGCGGTCCCTCATTATGTGCGCCGTTTGCAGCGATCGCAGTGGCGTTTCATGTCGGTTCTTCATTATGTGCGCCGTTTGCAGCGATCGCAGTAGCGCTTCATGGCGGTCCCTAATTATGTGCACCGTTCACAGCGATCGCAATGGCGCTGCATCATGTCGATCCTTCATTACGTGCGCCGTTTGGATCGATCGCACTGGTGCTGCATAATGTCGGTCGCTTATTATGTGCGCCATTTGGAGCGATCGCAGTGGCGCTGCATCATTTCGGTCCCTCATTGTTTCCCCAATTTGTAATGTCGTAACTTCATACTGTCTATCTCGTAGTCTATCGCCACTCAAGTGTACCGATATCACACCTCCATTGTCTTTGTCTCCGTCTACATCGGTGTCTTATCGAGCGTTTTATTGCAAGTGTCCTGTTTTTTTTTACTCTATAACTGTTATGTCTTAGTGTAGCAACCTCTGCACTGGATATTGCTTATCGGAATGGCAGCCCAGGCATGCCAGCTCTTGCAGCACTTGACGCGCTGACTCAGCATTTGAAATCTGCACAACTACCGTGGGGGAACATGCCTTTCCCAGAAATGGGGAGGGTAGGAGAGGGCCACGGGTCACCACAAAGAATGTTCCGTCGATGGGGCCATAGTTAATTCTTGATGATCCGTGGTCGGCTGCAGCCGCACACTTTTCTACGGCATATTCACCTTCATTTGCAGCACGAACCAGTGCGTGTGTGTTTCCCAGTTGGAGGCGCTGCCAAGTTTGCTTTACCTTTACGTTCCGAGCTGTGAGGGTTAGGTCAGTAATATTTTAACCCCATCTTTCTTAGTTATCACTCCAGTCTCAGATAATGTCAGGGTAAAGATAATTTTGTTAACGCGCATTCAGTTTTTTCACATGTGCACCCGTAAAGCCAGTCAGTTCTTCAACCCCTCGCGAGGACATCTTGTTTTCAGGGTGTCTGTAGGTGTATCTGTCCTTCCACATCCAAGATTTTAGGTTTTCTCAGAAATCCCATGGGCACCTCTTCCTGCAGCTGACATATGCTGCCCCATTGTTACTCAAAGAGGAGGGGTTCAATACAAGGAGGAAGTGAAAAACGTCAGCGGCGAAGTTCAAATTTCCAGTAAATTTGAAGCTTGGCTGACTGGCTGCGCATTTGCATTGCAATACTGTATTGGAGTTTTTGAGTGTTTTATTCGTATTATGCGGCAAAAAATACGTATATTGTGTAGGGTACACGCGTGAATTGACGCACATTAAATTGTATGTACGAGGCTGGAAGGCTGCAGCATGGGGGAAAGTAATGAGAGAATGTAAAGTTTTCGGGCCTATCGGGTATCATATATGCTTTATTAGCTTTCTTTTGCCATAATCATAGCAAGACTTTACTTAACGCACTTTTAATATTGGCTGTAGAATATATTGTTGTGGTAAAACGCGCCACCGGAAATCAGTCAGCCACGCCGCAGAAATTATTTTACTGACGTGCCAGGCAAACAATGGCTGTATTCCCTCATTTTATGTAGACAATTAAACCTCCTTGGTGATGGAAGGGTGTTTGTGTCGTCTTCGATCTGAGGTGGGACTTGCCCCGTCACAGATTGAGAGCTCCGACTTGTTGCGAAACGTCGGTTTTCGTATCACAAATAAATGCAATAACTCCAATATCAGGCAATACGTAGGTATTTGTGTCCCTCAAATGTGTTTAATGTTGCTGCAGTTTCTGTGCGTGCTCCTGATTGGCACCAGCGTCTAAATTGCTGCCTGTTTTTTACCGGCTCATCAGTCGCACGCGCGAGGTGCCGGTAGTGCGGTCGTCACTTGTTTATATGCTCTGCTTATGACTAATTTTGTTGACAGCCGAGGCTGTTCTGTCGCCGCTATCCTTGCCTCCACGAGCCTTTCATGCTTGCAGCACCAGAGAGAACTGCTCTGAATAGTCTCTAATTACAACTTGTTTTTGTTATGCTGCCGGCGTGGCTTATTTCTCAGTACCTACCGCCAATACATCACGCCTTCCTTCACCAGCTCTTGCCACCACAGATTCACCATGTCGACACTTCATTCACAAGCTTTTTTATTGGAGCACATAGTAACGATAATTAAGTGTCCCAATTTGTAAATATTATGTTGCATAGCAAAGTTTTTGCATTGGGCAACAGTGCTGTGCGACAAATTTATCACAGTGGAAATTTTCGTTCATGAGCATCTCTGCGGCTTTGGGAAGCGGGTAGCACCGATAATACTATCAGTGTTTATTTATTTGTTGATCTTCGATTAAGTTTGTTCGGCACTTGTATTCGGCAGATACGCATCAGTTGCGCATCAGTTTAGCCCATTAATCTTTATTCAGTGTTTCCAACGAAAACTGATGTTTACTTCAGGCTCTAAAGAGGTAAACAGTGCCTTTCGTATCAGATATGCCTGTGCAGGAACCAATTCATTGTCATATATACGTACAATTTCACTTCGTTGTCGCATTTATGTAAATTACCATAGCAGTGTGTGAGTGAATATACCACTTCGCTGTCGTGTATGTGTAAAATACAAAGTTGTTGTAATCTATAGGCAGAATTTAGCACATATTATTTTTTCCGAATGTATTTAATGCTATTTCATTTTGATATGTTTGCAAAATGTTGTTTTTTTCGTAAATGTACATAATACTGCTTGATTTTTCTCTTTATGTGTCTTTTTACCATTCGTGCGCGTGTCAAAAATACCCTGCAGGCGATTAGAAAAGTCTTTCCAAACTCAGCTCTTTGAATCACCCTGGACTGTTCCACTGTCTTCGCTCTGGGAGTTGAAGACTAAGGGACATATGGCATACAACGCGTAGAACACCCAATGTTCCTCCCCATTGATTACGTCACATCTGGTCTCCTTCAAATTCCAGCGAGTAAGTCATTGGGCGCCTTCAGCCATTGGTGGATGCTGCTGGAAGCGACCAGAGGCGACGTCATCAGTGACCATGTCCGTCCACTCAATGTTCCATGCTCTCTGGATTCGACAAGTCTACTTATACTGTAGTTAAATAGGGGCATTGGTGTCCGAAGCCACAGTCTTTGCAAGTTTGACACTACGTCCTTAACAAAATAGCGTTGGGGAACTGTTTGATGTGATACGTGTCCGCGGCAAACTTGCTCCTGCAATAAACTGAGCGTGATAACTTTAAAAACTGAATACCTCCACTCATTGGAAAGTAACTTGCCTCTATCAGCTACCTCGCTTCTTTGTCGTACTCCTGCTCAGTCTTTTATTTCCTTCTTTTCATTTTACCTAATTTATTGATTCTGTATGCGATGATTATCTGTACGAGTGCCTCGTTTTGGTATGGCCGTGCTGCAAAACATGTCCCTTGAGCCACTGTTATCGTGGCTTGGGGAACACAACACGTACATAATTTAACTTAGCCTGTCAGTGCCGCACCACGCTTGTTTCTTCATATCATTTTCAGGTTTCGAAGCCTGCACGAGCCGTTTACTGTGTTCCAGAAGCAATTCAAACTTCATGCCAGTCTGGAAGATGTGCCCTTCGCTGCAGTAGCGCAGGTGAAATTGCATAGAACTTGCAATTGGTTATCAGCAGTTCATTAAGCTGAATCCGGGACGATAACTATAATGCACTACTGTCATTGTTCTTTTTGGGAATCTAATTTTAATATTGCCAAAATGACAAGACAAGCGATGAAATACATTTTGTTTTCCTTAGATATCCATAGTGAAGTATTATTTTATGACGAATTCTGTGACACTCGCTAAATCTCTGACAGTATCATCTAAAGTACCTAGCTTGATTGGTTAATTATGGATTTATATCTTTTAATGTTTATGCCAATTTTTGTTAGACCCGTTGGGTTCTCGAGTGACGTTATATAAATGAAAACAAGGAAATACAAAAGCGTAAATATGGTCGTAACAACATAAAAGTGATTCTAATTAAGAGCGACGACTTCAAGTATAGGTATAAATATGAAATTAATTACCAGCAAATGCTTCCCTCTTCACTCTATTCTCCGTTTTTTCTTATTTACTGTTCCCATGCTCTTGTAAATTACTGCGCACAAATTTTTCGTACACAAAATTTCCTTTTACCTCTGTATCACACACTATCTTATGGGTAGAGCGGTATGAGCTGAAAACGCGGTATTATTGCAATGTTGAGCTGGCCTGTTGCTACCATCCCGCCTATGCATTTTTCCAGTCTACCGCCACGCTCCACAAGAAGCAAAAGTCCGTCTCAGATCTCAGAAAAGCATTCGAGAATCTCCAGAATTCATTTTTGCTTTCTGAGGCGTTAATTTACGCCGATTTAACAGGCTATTTGACGCTCCGCGCTGCCAATCTCTGAATGCTATCTGAAGTGTTTTTTCCCTAGAGAAATTCCCAAAATCACCGGCACTGGCACGCGCTTTACGATGCAGCCTTTACAACCCGCCATCTCAAGTTGATAATTACCAGAAAATGTGTGGGAATGGCATCATCTTGCTGTATTAACTCCATTCTCTTTTCACATCCGCCTGTGTCTTCTCGCTACTATCATACGTACAAAGAGAAGCTGGCGTACACTTTATCGAAAAATCCCGACTTTTATGGAGGAGCTCAGACCTTGCCGCTTGCTCACCGTCGCTTCCATAACATCGCTACAACAAAATGCTCTCGCGTCAAGTTTGAGATAGGCGATGAGCGCGCTTGTTATGCCTGCAAAAACTCTTTACTTTTGCTCCATGTCTCCGAGACCTGGTATCTTTCGATGCGTTTTATGTGAGTCTCCTGCTATGGAGGAAACAGTTACTGCTGTGCGTTGTTGCATTTAGCGTTAGTTTGATCGTTGTGTACTTTCACCGCAGTATTAGTACAATACGTAGTTGTGTGCATTTGCTGTAATCGTTTATACGAGAATTGCGTGCCATTGCAGGAGTCATTGATACGATAATTGCGATCTTTTGCAATAATCTTTGGTCCGAGGGCCTTTCCAAAAGTGATGCCTCCTATTTTTTCATTCCGCCCGAAGGGATCTGACGGACAGCAAATTGCATTGTTATGAGGACTGAACTTACGCACTCATGACATGAATGTTTCTTCACTCTGTTGCAGATATTGACGGTGTGACACTCAAAGAAAGCAATCCCTGTCATGGACGTTCGTCAGAATCAGAGATGAATCATTGAAATCCTCTATGCAGAAAAGTTTAGCCAGTCAACATTGATCGACGTCTGGTGAACGTTTACGAAGCAGATGCAGGTGATGTCAGCACAGTTAGAAGGATGGGTTCGTCGATTTCAGAGTGACGATAAAGATATGTCCATGCACAGCCACCACTACAAAAAACAAGTACGTTTCCATCAACTCATCTACACCGATCGGCGTATAACTGTGAATAAAATACATGTAGAGTTGATGTGGGTGCCACCGTGCCAGTGCATTGGAAACGAAGGCCCTGATTTCCCGTGTAAGGCCAGAGAAGAGGGTAACATTCCGTTTGTGACACGACAACGCCAGGTCACAAAATTTCAAGACCACGGATTGTATAGCAAACTTTGGTTGGACGGTGCTGTCTCACAACCCCCCTCCCCGATAGTCTCGACCTGGCACCGCCAGACAGCCACTTGTTCGGACTTTGCAGGGCGCATTACGTGGATAGCGTTTCCCCGACAACAACGCCGTAATTGCAGCCGTGATAAAATGGACGCCATTGGCAGGGGTATCAAGGTTCTCATTCATTGCTGACAAAAGTGCATTGAGAACGGTTGTGACTACATAGAAAAATAATTTCTGGAGCACAAAATGTCGCTCGGTTTATTGGTGCCACCTCCGTCTTAGTACCTCTTGATTTTTTTAGGTAAAAAATTGAAGGCATAACTTTTGGAACGACCCTCGTATGTCTTCGTTTACGGAGTACTGTCACTTTCTTCTACAGGACTGTAGTTGTGTTTTGTTACAACAATCGTTGGCACCTACGTCAATGATGTGTTATGGCAGTATAAAGATGCAGATACCTTACTGCCATTGACTCACACGTATCCCTGACAATTGCATGCTGTCTTATTATGCTCTGCACTGAACAGAAGAGATTGTCAAAAATTTATGGCCAATTTTACACTGTACTCAAAGCGAAGGGGCAGGAATATGCTTTTGATCAATGGTATGGTAGCAGCTGTCTATTAGAAAGTAAAATGCACGAGATTTCAACAAACTGCTGATGTGTTTGAAGCAGGTATTCATTTATGCCGTTTCGGCATAATTTTATTGATAAACGCATTTTAACTATGTATTATGCTTTATTATGAGTTGATCTTCTGGCAATCTAACTTTTAGGAGTTAGCAGACATTGTATCCAAAGGCAGTAGAGTTTACGCGGAAATACACAGCCCGCAGCATATCGCAAGATCCACGACAAGAGTGTAAAAAGCAATTACCCTTTGCTGGTATTGCTCTCTAGACACGAACACTTGAAACTTGAAAAAGGCAGTTGCCTTTTTCTCTCGGACAAGAAGTACTGACCCGCTCAAATTATTTTCCATTTTGCCAATATTGTAATAACGTATATTGCATTTATTTATAGAAATATGTTAGTTACAAAATTTAGTCCTTCAGTTACTCTTATGCCACCCTGAACTATAGGAACGCGCGTGCGTGTTCCATAGATACCCATTTTCTGTGCATCGATCCCATGTTGTTCTTGTCGCTTTGGTGAATTCTTCTTCCGATTCACAGGTTCGGCGAACAGCTTTCTTCTATCAAAGTTTAACCAAAACAGTCCCGCGATTTGACAACTTCTCTTAATGAACGTCTTCAAATGATTGGCACGCGCTCGGTTGTTTGTTTTGTAAATTTTGAGATTAAATAGCTGTGCGCCAGTGACTGCTCTACTGTCGACTGACTTCACCTTGGCTGGAGAAATTAGTTATGTCTTTCGCTTCCTTCCTCGCCGACCGCCATGTCATCTGTCTACTGATAGGTAGGAAAGTCTATTGCACCATGTGCTGCCGCCAGGAAGATGAAATGAACGATTGTTATAGTTAAATGTTATGAATCGAGGACTGGAGTGATGCCTAACTCACGCCCCTCGCATTGCCAAAGTCGGATTACTAGCTAATCACTTGCGTTCCGACTCCTTGCTCTTTACAGTATAGTGACTTCATTTCATTATTACCTCCGCCAAGCAGGTTATGTTTTCGTAGAGTTTGTCTGTCACTTTGTCTCTGTCACCAAGATGACGCGAAAAGTTATGAACGGATATTTATGAAATTTACAGGAATTTTTATTAATTAATGTTACAAGACATAAATGATCGAATATTGGTGATGATCGCTGGGTCCGTTTGTGTGTTTTACATAATGTTTGACATAATGTTTGTTAGCAGCATAACTCGAAAAGTTGTGAACGGATCTAAAGAAAAATACAGCAGATGTTATTGCTGTCAAACTGCACAAATGATTACATTTTAGTCTTGATGCAAGGAAAATCACAATTTCAAAACCATTTTGAACTTTTCATCACCGTTGCAATGCTTGGCGGAGGTAGACGCTCTCAGAGTGTTCTAGTTCGTATTGTTACACTTATACTGACGCACAATGTCTTGACGCAAGAGCACTGAGTCCCGCGGCAACTACAGCGAAGCGAAATTAAGATAAAACATTTTGTAGCCTTCTTGCCATCATTCATTTTTTTTACATCGAGACTTCTGGCCTTCCTCCAACTTCGGCCTCTGTCCACTAGATATCAGCATTACCTGTCAAGCAGGAGTAGGCCGCCTACAGGAACGCTCAAGAAAAACATCAACGATTTTAACTCAAGTGCGCTCAATTATTATTTGGTTTCTCGTGGGAAAAGTACTGCCTGAAATCCGAAAAAGATACTGCGATTTGTGTAACATCCTAATTATACGTCAGTTTTTGTAGATATAAGACTCATCGAAGCGTAGAGTAAACGTCTCGGTGAGTGTTAAGGGACTGAGATTTAACCTGATGCAAAGCATCATCTTGTGCTCAAAATACCATGAGCGCAACTACAGTAATCGTTATTATGAAATTTAAATACTTCATGTTCAACCTTACAGCTAGTGACCCGTCGACAAGACTCTTACATTATGCAGATGTTTAAAATCCGCTATGTAATAATACATAGTTGTTTGTCGCTCCGAGCTGGCTTGTTTGCTTTCTCGCTCCAATGTTGGTCCTTCTCTCCGTCACGCTCTGAAGGATTTAGATAGGAGAAAATTCATCTACTGAAAAATATGTTGAGCACCATGAAATTTAAGCCTTTGGTATTACGGTGGCATATATAGCTTCTGAAATCTATGTTCACCGGTGGATGCACTGCAGCTTCTAAAACTAACTTCTCATTGTAAAGTAGCTCGATGCTACTTAATATGATTCTTCTTCTGAGCGTGGGAGATGAAAGGCGCTATCTTTGATAGAGTTTTTGATCCTGTCGGGCATAAGCTGTATCGTATATTTTTTAACTGAATTTCTTCGTAGCAATTATAAAAGCTCAGTCTCTGAATCTCTTCGTGGCTGCTGGAACTTGAACAGAGGCCAAATTATATTCAACTTACATCGCAGCCAAATTTCGCCCCTAAAGGCTTAACTATCGGTTGGTATCCAGGTTACGAGAAGTCCTGAGCATTTCCGCTGAATTCTTTTGACTGAACTAAATTTTCTTAGTGCTGCGCAAAGTTTGACTAATTCCAAACTGATATCCGCGCCTTATCTTGCAGGGGGGATATTTTACTCTCGCAAAACTCATGGCTGTTCAACTTGCGTTTCATTAATGGAAGATCGCGCCTGCAGGTGTGAGACCTATTTTACAGCAAAACCTATATTGGGATCCGCAACAATTAAAAGCTTATTTACAAAGTTAATGCCCTAAATTTTGACGACTGAGCCCTCTAGCAGAAGATAGACGTTATCTACAGTGACGCTCTGTGTTGATACCTGCCCGAGATTGATGCTCATGCTGACATGTGGCAAAAGTTAAGCGTAATTAGCATATTCATGAAGCTAGTCTTTGAAACTAAGGATGTTCAAACTAGAATTATTTTTGCTTCACTTTCACGTCCTCGAATAATGCCGTTGCGAAACATTGCATGGTCGTTTCTATGCTTTTTCACCTTATGCCCTGTTTACGCTACCGCATCTATATCCCCTGTCCACACTGTTGCACGTTTGCAGATCGTTGCACATATTCCTCATCATATCGCAACTTCGTGTGTTTTCACACCTCTCTGACTCCATGTATGTCTTTGCATGATTTAAATTGCAAATAAAACCGGGTTCAGTCTGTATACTTTTGCTCTCCGTACTCAGTGCAATGAATTTAAAAGTTTCAGTACTTTACTACTTCCTTCTTAACGTCACAAAACTGAGTTCTAATTCACTGCAAATACGAAGAGATATCCAGAACTTTACTACGTAGTAACACTAGTTAAAGCAAACTGACTTGGCTGCTAGCCTTTTATTATTTGTTTTGATGGACACAGACTGATGTTTGGAAGGGCGATACGAAGCGTTTGACTCCATTGCCCTGCGTGCGGGGAACAGAGGAGAGTACTTCACCGGCGCGCCCATCGACTGTCTTACGGATTCGTTTTCTCAGCTAATCTTCCAAATGTCTTGCTTTGTCGTCGTAAACACAACTGCGTGTCTACCGAAAATTGCTGATATGCTGGCCGCCAAGTCTGTTGGCAGCGAGCGCTTTGCTATAGAGAAAGTAAAGAAATTATCGCTACAATCACGGTGATGTATTTTTCATCGACTCTAACGTACGTATAATACGTTATTTGCAGTGCTGATATATACAACTTCCTTGGCTAAAGCACGTCAATAACGATGTTTTCAGCCTTGCATGGTACTTATCGAACGTTGTGTATGCAGTACTAGCGAACGGATATTCCTATGCAATTTTTTTGCTTTTGCGAAATCGCACAGACGAATGTCTTCCGTTTCCATACTGTTACCATCAGGTTGGTGTGAACGTAATATCCGATTAAAAAAATATAAGGCAAAAAATATTTTTTAGTTGGCGTACCGCGGTGGAATGGGCTACATTTAGGTGTTCTATATATAAGTTCTTTAATGGTAATGGTAGTGTTCTCTAGAACAAAAGGTTTCAGTAATGCGGAGTGATGTTTTTTTTTTTACTTTTCTTTCAAATTTAAATCACTCACCACTTCTGAAGCGAGAAAACCACCCCCTGCAACTTCTTCCATTCACTACATCAACCTCATAAGTGTCCTGAATGAATTTACTGCCGCACTTACATCAGCGCCTTCATTAAATTCGTCCAGTAAACCTTCTCTTACGAGACCGGTAGACGGGACAAATACATATGGTGGTAAAGTTTTTGAAGATTATGGGCATACGTTAGATAATCACAAAGAAAATGATACAAATTAAACAAAGTTACTTTATATCCGCAAGAAGAGGTTTAAAATATTGATCAATTCGGTCTAAAAATTTGTACTGGAAATTGGACCGTATTTTTGCACCAACCTGATATCATTCCTTACAAAACCTCATGTTATAAACCGATAATGCGTCGTACCTCGCAAAGGCTTCCTTTTACCACAGACAGCCATTCTTCCCAGGCTTTCTCTTATAAATGCGATGTCCATCAAATCACGTAATGCATTCCATCTGCCGTAGACCGTAGCACAAACTACAGAAATTCCTTTCCCAAGAGCCGCTATGGGCATCGCTTCTCTTTCTCAGGGACGCCGGTATTCCCTTCGTGTTTTATGCCGCGCATTTGTATTTCTTACAATAGCAATCAAGCTCGAGCCATTCGTATATTAGACGCTGGTGCCAATAGCTGTACAAAGGAGGTCGTATCGCTGCCGCCACCGCTCTCTTGCTGCTGCAGGCATGCGCATTGCCAGCGTCGTATTGCAGATGAGTCCATCCATTGTCTGTACGTTATTCTTCTCAGTTAGCACGCCGGGTCAGGCTTGAGCTCCAAAATATGATGGTTTGTACTCGTACGGTGTCTACCGTCAAAACTTAGAGAAATCCAAATTGATGCGCTATGCTATGTTATGGGGAGCAGCGGCCCCAGGGGGTTTGTGTAAATTACCTTAGCCAGTCTTTCTTTGGTGCCCACTTTGCCTCCCGATTTCAATCTCCTTGCTGATCTTACTTTCCTCTGTTTTCCTCTTCTTTCCCGATTTGCTGTTTCATGCGCGTTGATCCATCTTCGTGCGTGGGTTCCAATTATCTGTCGACATACTGCATACATGTCCCTTCCTTTTCTTCTCTTGAAACTCCTTCGCTGTGTCTAGGAAGACTCAAACTACTGATATGATAATACTCATGTGATAACATCAGAAAATGTACTGTTATTGTAGTTTATATCGGGAGTTTGAGATGTTGCTCTGCTTGTACGGTATCGCCCTTCGTGGGGCATAGGATGGACCATAGGGTTCAATTAGTTTAGGTTTGCCCATCAAATATTATGAGGAGCAGCGCCCCCAGGGCGCCCACTTTGCTTCGTTCCTGATTTCGTACTCCTACTGATCTAATTTTCATCTGTTCTTCCTCATCATTCTCGACTTGCTGTTCCCTCCTTCGTGCATGGGTTGCACATTTCTGTCGAATTACTACATGTCCCTTCCTCTTCCTCTCTTAAATCATCATAGTTGTGTTTAGAGAGGCTTAAACATCTAATATAATAATAATGATAATTGTACAGTATCGGTAAGATATGCAGTAGATGTATTACTGCTTCATATTTGTTGCCTGGTTCCATATACCGTGCTACTTTTTATAAGCTATATCATCAGAGCCGGTTATAAAAATCGCTTTACTAAAGTGTATAGCAGGAGTTAAAAAATAATGCGATATTTCAGAACATGTTACTGGTATGTTTTTCCTTAATTTTCTAGTCGTAATTTCAAAAGGATTGTGTGATGAAGCAAAAGGCATGTTGTGGAGATCGTTTTGAGATGCGCAATAAGTGTACTGCTGACCGCTTGGATCGAGCCATAATAACCCAAACAGATTTTGCGGCCGCACCTTACGCAAAGCCCCCATGCAGCTTCTGAAACGGCCAACTGTTTTTGCCAAGGCCGGTTTACAAGAGTTAATTAATTATCGTTAAAGTGAACATGGGTCCAATACAGAATAGAATTGTGCGCAGGTGTAAAGAACTGGAGACTAGTACCCTCGCCTTGTTTGATGGATTTCGCAATTATTGTTATAAGTTGCAAGAGAGCCTTAGAATAGTAGAATATTGGTTACATGTACTGTGCAGTACTTTTTAACTCATTGCACACTGAGAACTGCTATGATAAAGCTGGAAAAATTACTTTGTCAGTGTCAGAGTTTGCTTACCTGTACCTGACGCTGTTTACAGATACTGGAGTAATGACTGCTATTTAAGTACTGTAAAGTAGTTGTTTGTACATAGTTTCTTTTAAATTTTGTTGCAAATATTTGTTTTCCTTCCAATTGTAATTACAGTTACATCCTCTTGATTATAACTGATAATTACTTCCATTGAAACAGCGTTATAGAGCAGCACAAACAAGCAACAACAATTAAAATACAATAAATTTTATTATCAATTTTAGCTATGGATAAATCTACTCGTCAGATAAATCACTTCGTCAGAAAATCAAAGCCTTTCTTCTAGCAACTTACCCGTTCTTTGTGTAGTAACTAGTGCCAAAAACTCTGTTAAATGTCCAGTATATGTATATATATATTCCTGTAGTTGGGCCGTAAAGAGCACATTTATGTATATATTACGTGCTTAGAAGGGGACTTCTTCACAATGGCAAAAACGGGGTCAGGTCCTCCTTATGTATTAGGGGTATCTGTCGCTTCGTAAAGAGGACATGGAAAAAAATCTACGGACCGCTCCGCCGTCTTGTCGATAGTAAAACGCGTTTTAGAATCTGCCACCCACCACCACGACCCTAGTACAGAAGCCCTTCCCAATGAGCTCTTACCCCGAGAACCTTGTAGGTTAGGTAGGCAAGGACTGGTTGACCTAATATACTGTTTTTTAGTGTTTTTTAGTGTTTTAGAACGTATTTTAGTATATTAGGTGAACCAGTCCTTGCCTACCTTACCTACAAGGTTCTCGTCGTAAGAGCTCATTGTTGGTTAGCTGTTCGTTAGTATACTTACAGTCTTTATATGCTATTCTACCGTGTCCCCTTATTCTCTCAACTACAGGTATATATATATATGAATCCTTATTGTATCTAATATCCCTGAACTCTTGCTCAAAAATGTCTCACTAAACCTCCTCCCCACTTCTCACCGATATCTCGTTAGCGACAGCGACGAGCTTTAGCTAACCTTCGTGTGATGTTAATAATTGCACGGTTAGTATATATTAACGACGCCTCAGGAGGGTTAGGTTGGACCATACTAATAGGGATTGGGAGTAGTATCCGCAAGGAGGGGCCATATGTTACCTTAACCCATTCGTGCTCAAGTTAGTCATCAGTACGGTATTCTTAATCATACCCCTATTCGTATGATTCCCGAATGCGTACAGTAGTCACGAAAGCGTTAATAATGCGTAGTTTGTCCCTTCATTCCTGTGTTTCCAGTTTGAGTTTTTGTGCTCCTACTAGTAACGTTTAAATAAACTCTTCCTTTTATTTCGTGTTGATATGGTGCCGTTGCAGCTTGTGCCTCTGTGTAGGGGTTCCCCTTGGTGCAGTACATTCAATATCCTGCTTTATTGCTCTCTTTGAATCCCAAGAATGCTGTTAGTAACAGGAAATATAGGATGTGAGTTTCATGGCTGTCTTCTATGTAAACAACAAAACGTTTCTTGCTTCAGTTCGCAATCAGCCTTGTTATGATTCCTCTTACTGCAGGATATTGAGGGAGTTTCCTCATGACGCAGCGCCTGCTCTCGATGTAAACAACAAAACGCGTGTCCCCATCTCAGCTTGGCGGCATAAGGAGGCCGTCTGCGTAACACTGCAGATGTGTGGCAAAGGTGTGTGTATATATATGCCTGCAGGTGTGCAGACCGCTGCAGCTGTAATACGGAGCTGCCAAAGCGCTGCAGTTCACTGGCTTCAGCGCCTCTCGCCAGTAGTACGCCGTGGCCCGTTGCTACCGTTTTCGTAACTGCAGCGCGTTGTGACCAGTTGCAGTGATTTTCTGTCCGCAGTCGCCTATTGTTGTGTTGCAGTTATACTGGTATGGACTTGCTGCAGCTTTTACCTACGCTTGTAGTATCGCGTGACTGTATTTCACTGCCGTTGCATACCGTGGCCAGTTGTTCTATGGACGATTAAGCGCACTGGCTGTTTGATTTTTTGGACGCTTATACGCTGGGGCTAGTCGTCATTTCAGCGTTTTAGGGTCAGTAGCGAGCTGTGCTTTTTTTTACTGTTGCATTGTGCCTCAATTGACTGTTGCGAAAAACTCCTAAAATAATCATTATAGTAATCATTACCTATATCATTGTGATTAGCGGCGAGTAGCTTGTGTTTTTAATGTTGTCCAACGCACTGACGCAATGAGTGGGTTACTGTAAATTCTATACACTAATTGTAATTAACGCATTTGTCTGTGTCGTGAGTGGCCAGCATTTTCTGCTTTTTTCGTCGCTTTGCAAGCGAGCGTTTTGTCAGTTTCAGTCTACGCATTATTGTATCATTTATTTGCTCCGCTTGACCAAGTAATTGAAGTTGTCGGACTAATTATTGGTGATATTTGTGATCTGTTTCTGACATCCTTGCCGTAAGCCGTAGAATGGAGATTTAGTAAAGCAAGATAATTTGCTCATCTTGCTCTGGAGGTACCCACTTCACTATTTGTTATTAAAGTTTGCGCCTCGAGTCGGCTGGATAAAGTGAAAACGGAGCGGGCCTACTCTCATTATAATTTTCAGGATAATCTGCAGCAATGCGGTGAGTTTTATTTATTTTAACAATATTGCTTCCAACTCTGGCTTTGTCTTAATATAGTTTCCCAAAATGTTTACCAAAGCGTAGAACTTTCTTCCCTTAGAAGTTTCCCCCTACACGGGCTCCCTGCAATCGCGCTGTTGCGGCATTGCTGCCCCTCTGCAAGCCTTTAAATATTTCAATGAAAGAGGATTATAAACTCTGTATAGTTTTGTCATTATTACCTTCGCCAATGAAGTTCCGTTTTTGTTGGAGATTGTCTGTCTGTTACCAAGTTAACCCAAAAAGTTCTTCACGTAATTTACACGAACTCTTCATAATTTTGAAAGACACAAACGACTTTATTTTGGTAATGATCGGCTCCTCCGTTGGTGTGTTCGACAATATGTTTCTCGTAGTTTCTCAGAACATAACTTAAAAAGTTGCAGATGGATTTAATCTACGACAAAATTACATGAAAGATTTAATGTCAAGAAGCACAAACGGCCAAGTTTTAGTAATGATAAAAAGGTATATAATCCTGGTTGCAGGACCAATTTAAAATTTTCGCTAACATTGCCTTGCTTGACGGAGGTATGCGCTCTTCGAGTGCTTCTCTAGTAATCCTTCACCATGCATAGCATATTGTCAGTAGGCAATGAGTGTCGCACCGACTCTAGCTTTGACGCTTAATAACTGAATATTGAGCTTTAGTTATTGTTTTGAACATTGAGTATGAAACTGAATCATATATTGTCATATGCTTAGGCACCATATATCTTTACAGCTTTAAAATGGATACCGTCTTCCATACCACAAGTAAGACAATTCGAATATCTCTTGAAAAATTCAAATTTTTTTTGTAAACGGTCCCCGCAATATCTCAAATTTATAGTCAAAGCAGATAACACTGTGTTTCACACTAAAGTCAATTTCATAATTTTATTTCATCTCCTCATTTTTTAAGACCGTAACATCGGTATCATATGAATGATGCTTCTACGTTAGTCCCCGCACGTTGTTGACAAATTGCTCCTCCATGTTATTCCGAAGAGTCTCGGCCTCCATTAAACGGAGGCAAATTGATTCGCCTGCCAAGGAAAACACTTCGCCTTCCCTATTGCTTATTAGGGATTTTTTCTGTCATAGTCAATTGGCGCTTTAATACCTGCACGAGCGGTGATATGGGATCAGGAGGCATGGGATCGGTTGCAGTCAATTGGCGCTTTAATACCTGCACGAGCGGTGATATGGGATCAAGACCCATGGGTTCGGTCATAAACTATTGGTAACCCCTTAACAGAACATAAACTGTATATTCCACGGCGTGCCTAACTAGATGTGGCAGAGAGCATCTTTCAACCACAACCTCCTAATCTATTTCTTGCCGTTCGTCTATAAAATGCGACGAAAAGTGATGACTTCTGAAATAGGGACTCTGCCTGGGCCGCCCGACACCAAGCTATTGACATTATTGTTTTCAAGCTGCAGTTGCCATCCTCTGCAGTGCTGTAGGGCAATTACCCTCCCCCCCCCCAACAGCTACCCCTTCACACCAGTGCTTTTTATACAATGCTTAAGTTCATGGAAAATCAAAATACCGTAACCGACCCTAATGTCACCTAATCATACCTCACAGTAGTACCCAGTGTAGCCAAACTTTACTTTACTGAACTTAACCTTACCTGACCTAACCTTGCCTCAATTTACATTACCTAACCGTACCTAACCTTACTTGAACCGACATAACCTCAACTAACTTCTCCTAACCTAATCTACTTTAGCTCGACCTAACCTAGCTAAATCTAATCAAACCTAACTAAACCCAAGCGAACCATACCTAAACATAACTCTCTAGATTTAATCTCCTAACCTTTACCTCCTTTAACCCAACTTGACTTTACTTAACCTAATATCACCTAATCTAATCTTATTTACCTAATATAGCGTAACTTGACCTTAAATAGCTAAGTTAACCTAACTTTCCGAAAGCTGAAATTTTTGCACCGTTTGCAGAGTTGTGAAAAGTAAACTGTTGATAAATATATGCCTTAGTTTGCAATCGAAGAGGTAATTATGTTATGGCTTTATTATCCAAGGGAGTAAATGTCCTAAAGTTCTGTAGGGGTCGTCGTCCGCGGGAAGTAGTTGTCTTGTAACGGCGCTGATCTTCCAGATGCTTCAACTTCATTTAAAAATTGCTTCAAGTCCTCGTGTTATATTCGTTACTGAAATGGAAGGAATTCCCTGTAGGAAAAATTTTTAGGTTGACCCTAAATTTCGTAACGTATTTCATCTTCTTTAGATATTTCATCTTCTTTTTAAACCTAGAACGTGGTCGCTGCACTAACTGCTGTTGTTGTCGTTTTATAAATTCATAAAATAAAGTGTTTGGATACATTCTCTAAGTATAACACACCACCTTGTTCTAGTGTTAATTGCGAACTTCTCGCAAAATGTCGCACGTTATCATACGTCTGGCTGCGCCCATTGCCTCCAGTTCACTTTCTTTCGCGATGCATTTATGGTGTCTAAACTCATAATATTCCCAATAAAGTCAATAAAAAGGACGATTCTTGTTGACACGCGTATTTTGCGGAAATATATTTATTACTAGTTGAACCCTCTGCCTCCCACCAATACCCTTCGCTCATGATGTAAATGGTGTGTTCCTACGAAAAATTAATTGTGAATCTATGACATATGAACGAAAATTTTCTTTATTTCAAATGCAGTTAGAGGGGAGTATAGATGTTGTTTGGGGGAAGTCTAAAACGCGAATGAACAACGCTTCTTGACAAAGCTACTTGGAAGGACCGGATATCAGCACCTATAAAGACGGAGGATGTGGTACTATACTCTGTCCATTTTATCAAGGCAGTTTTGGTGTGGTCAAACTCCTCTACAGCTTTGCCAATTCTATGGACGTTTCTAAAATTTTTCTATGTGCAGGTAGTAGGCAAGGCTAAGATATGGGCCGCACAAAATCTCAGAAATACCCTTAGATTTGGCGATGCTGTAGAAGAATTTGACCATACCCAAACTGCTTTGATAAAATGGACAGAGTATAATAGTGAACTGTATTACAGTGGTACAGCTAAGGTCATAATGTAGAGGCTGGGTCTTGTTCTGTGGATGTAGAGGGGCTCCAATGTTGTGAACTCGATTGGGTTATAAAAGTGTATGATGGAGAAGTCATTCATGCTGAAAGAATGATTGTTTTGCTCATCACGGAGGCGGGGAGCTGAATGTGAGGGGTTTGAGAGTGATAAATCGGTTCGACTAGATACACCTAAATGTTGGTCAATACGGGCTTTGAAGTGTTGTCCAGTGCTACCGATGCACGAGACATTGTATCTTCTGCATTGGAAACGGTAGATAACACTTGACAAAAGTGGTATCGAAGGCTTCGCTTTAAATTTAAAGTAGGACGCTATGGTAATTGTGTTTTTGTATGAAAATTTTAAGATCATGTGCAGGCGCTGACATCCGGCACCTCCAGGTTTTAGACTTCCCCCGACAACATCTAAACAAAAAAAATGCTTAATATGGACCATAGAGGGTTATTCACAACTTAAATATTATACTATATATTATATATAGAGACCCTTGCTGCGGATCATTGGCATTTTCATTAGGAGGTTATGAAGTTAGAGCAGGCGCTTGACCTCGACGTGGTGCTGTTATCGTGCGCCCGTATTTTAGTAATAATTTGAGGAGTTGCTAGAGCCTTGCACTATGTGCTTGAGTGCCTAGTTTGCCCCTCTGTGTGGCTGTCATAGCGAGCTCCAGACCTGACAAAATGGCAAACTTTGGCCTTTATTGGACGCCCGAGCCACACTGGGCCGCCACGCATCCTTTGAAATGAAACTCGGCGGCCAACGTCATCCTGTCGTTGCAGATGAGGTCCTGCAGTTGCCCTATTGTTTCATAGGTCCTTGGGGTGTTGCGGGGAAACGGTTATGTATCGTTGCTTTATTGCTTATAATTAGTGCGTCTTTGAATGGTTCTTCGTCTAGCCTTCACATACAGCAAGGCATTTTCTCGTGTACTACTTCAGTGTCCCGGGTCGATAGTTTGGCTTAAACGCAGTTATAAATCTTGGAAGATTTTCGCAAAGCTGGCAGTATGCTGTACGCAGATAATTTTGTTCACCCCCCATTTTACTCCAGTTGCTGTTATCATGCCAGGTGAGCTTCCCCATTTATGTGCGTATAAAGCGCGTTCCATCCTCTCTATCTCCATGGAACTATCCTGTACGGTAGAATTTAAGGCGACGT
Source organism: Parhyale hawaiensis (assembly GCA_001587735.2). Lineage (NCBI taxonomy): Eukaryota > Metazoa > Arthropoda > Malacostraca > Amphipoda > Hyalidae > Parhyale > Parhyale hawaiensis. The sequence goes on from LQNS02278171.1 coordinate 6,920,113, forward strand.
ACAATAAAATTTAATTATAGTTAATCCTATGAGTCCTGCAGTAAAATAATTGTTTTGGTTGGAACTTAGGGTGCTTTGTAGACAAGCTTATAGGTCATGTAATGTTGCAAATTAGACCATATTTCCGCGGTTCTTGGCCCACTTCTGTTCTCAATTTACATCAATGATCTCGATCTTAACATCCGTAGTAAAATCAGTAAATTTGCAGATGATACTAAACTATGTCATCCTACAATGAAAAGAGCCGAGCTCCA
>LQNS02278171.1:6921352-6935956 GCA_001587735.2 Parhyale hawaiensis
TTCTACTAACATAATGGCAATAGCTCATAGAGGACCGGGGTGTAAGTCCCGGTGTCTTTTTGGGAATGGGCCTTTTGGTTCGTCTACTGCCGCCTATCTAATCTAATCTAATCTATAGTTGCCCCCCGCTGCCGAGGTTATGCTTTTGTCAGAGTTTGTCTATTTGTTTGTATGTATGTGCTTGGCTGTCTCCGAGATGATTGAAAAAATTATGGACGGATCTTTACCAAATTTACAGGGGTTCATTAATATTCGATTTTCGATTAAGATCCGTTGAACCGTGTGTTTTCTTGCCTGTTTTTTTTTCGTAATTTAATTCATAAAGTAATGAAGGTTTCGTCAAGATAATTACAGGAGCTGTTCGAATTTTCAAGAGGCAAAATGACCAACGTTTGATTATGATCAAACAGACAACCTGGATTCAATAATAATTAATTTGCATTTTTCGTTAACATATCGTTGCTTGGCGGAGCTACGCGCTCGCAGAGTGCTTCTCTAGTTATATCTGTTGTTTTTTGTTTTCCGATATCTTTTTTTTCTGTGTATCGATGCTTCGCTATTCTTAGCGTTCAATCTGTTCCTTTCTTTTCCCTATTGGACCCACCGTGCACAGTCTCTAATTAGGCTTGGCCCCGGTTGTATACCATTAAACATTGCTTTGTTTTAAATAATTTTCTTTTCTATTCTTCTCCTCCAGTCTACGCTGGACCTGCTTTTTCCAAACGCGGTGATCCCTTCCGCACGATTGCCTCGATTTAGTATTAGATACATTACGGCTCTCCTCTTTCACTCTTGAAAATCTTCCGTTTCACTTCTAGGGAGGCATTCTAAAACCTAAGTCAAAATTAGTTTAGCTCTTCTTTCCGAAGTGATAGCTGTCTTACGTGACCAAAACAAATCCTCGCGTGACATAGGAGCTGATCGCACTTTCGCATGTACCCTACCACGAGCATGTCGATTTCTTTCATTGGTTGTGACGTCACGCAGGACTTTGTTTTATGTTTCCGTCACATCTCACAATTATAACCATATTTTATAATTTGTCTTTGGGGTCCTCTCTTTTTATTTCAATTTTCTCCCATTTGTACGAATCAAGCAAAGTTTAACAATTATATAGCCCGCTGAGGCCAAGTGAAAGCGATGCGGTATTGGTGACGGTGTTGTGCGTGCCCAACCCTGGCGCCTTGGGGGTGGGGGGAGGCAAGCAAGTTCTATATGGGGCTGAGGGCATAGTGCGTGTTAGTTGGTTGTCGCGAGATATTGTGGTATATAATGCAAGCTGTGAGTTTATGCAAGAGAAAGAGTCAGAGACGCACTGAGCTCCGAACAGACAAATTGCCTGCGGACACACGCATGCATTGGATACCCATACTGTTCGCTATGCAGCACAGCTGTTTTTCTCTTCACTCTGACGGGCTGCTAAAATCCTAACTAATTGCAAGCTTAATTAAATTCAACCTCTGAAAGTTGCGCCTGACAGCGTGTGTATAAGTAGTGGAAGTCCATTTTACTTTTGGCAGACATTGCATGTCAAAAAAGCTTAATTAATTTACGGGAACATTGCTCCTAGCAGGTGCCTGAGGATAATAGGGCTTGTTTCCCATCAATTTAGAGTTAAGATGCCGCCACCGGATACCCCCTCGTAGCAGATATTGAACGGTAAACTGCACTACGGGGCTGCTGGTGCGCTGGCCAGCCCCGGATGATAGATAGGGCATCGCTGTTGCTGCTGTTGCTGCTAATGGTTAGGGCTTGATTGATCCCGAATTAATGAAGGCCAGTATTAATGGCTGCCCTGAGATACTTGCCTGGAAATTCTCATAACTTGTACCGGTAGTTGTGTTGTACTCAGTAGTAAGTAAATTGTTGTAGATACTCACTAGTATGACGAGCTTTGATTTTTCTACATGGCTATGTTGCTGACATAGTTGTGTTGTCATCTATTTTTCACTTTTCGTGTTGATTGGCAAATAAATTTTGGAATTCTGGAGGAGATATATCAAGAAAATAATACCTACTTCTTTGGATACCAGTGCACTTTTTCGAAATAATGTCCATCTGCGTGATTTTGTAGACTATTTTTCAAAATTTAACTAATATCCAAATGCTCAGTCTCGTAATTTCCGCCGTATGAAAACATTTAATCATCGCTGTACGTGTGTTCCTAGTGCCTAAGTTGTCCTTGAGCAATTTTCCAGAATTTCAATGCCTGAAATTCTTTTACGGCCGTTTTTAACTCGTTGCCTCGGTAGTTGAGGATACGTTACTTATGAGGAAACATAGTGAAGCAGTAATTTTTGGGCTGATACTAGAGTGAAAAAAAATTTTAAGAAAATACTATTACCGACAAATTTTTCGAGTACAGTTTTACCCCCGATACTAACAAAATACTTTAAGAACCCTCTGCCTTTAACTCTTTAACTCCGCTGCCTAAAAGATATCAGTGAATAAACTCTTTTCACTTTCAATATCTACCCTATTTCCATAAATTCACATGAATTTAAATATCTGAACGCGTCTGGTAGAAGTATCGCCTGGTATCCAAAAGTGTGGGTTTTATTAAGAGTTTCATTTACATTCCAATAGTTTCCGTTTTACTGCAACAGAACTTGTGCTCGAGCTGTCCCCCGAAGTATTCCTTGTCTTTACTGGAGTTCTAGCGCCCAAGCTGCCGCCTGCATCGTCCACCAATCCTATCCTCTCTCCTTCATAACACAAGCACGAGCGCTCCTTTCCCCAGGCTTAGCTTCTGCCTCGATTTGTCCGGCGATTTCTGATGTATTGTCGCAGGACTGAGACGGCTGCAGCAAGCAGATGATGTCGTGCTCAACACTCGCGGCTTTCCCTTTCCCAGGTTGTCGTGTCCAAAGATATTCCAGCCACGTTTTATTGCTCCCCATTACAACTGATGCTGCTCCTGTAGAGTCTTAGGTGATACCTAGCCTCGTAAAACAGAGGAGTTTGATTTTAACTGAGAGCCTCTCATGGCTTGGAAAACGGAAAGTGTGTCTGTCTCCAGAGTTATTGTTTCAAGTTTTCCGAGTGGAGTATCCTCCAGAGTATCATGGTCCGTCCGTCGGATCCTAGGCGATTTACCGGCTTGGCTGGTGATCCACCAATTTTTTGCTGATATGAGGCTGCTAAAGATTTGTGAGCTTGAAGCCCTGCTCGTAATTCAAAGGCGCATCTCATGCCGTGACCTCGGTACTTGATTCCTCCTTATTTATATCCTGCTCTTCACTGCCTGTTTTCTGCATCGCCAACAGAAGCGCCTTTGAAGAATCCAAGATCAGGCGATGTAGCTGCGGCTAAAATGAAGCGCAAGAAGAACCAAAATCTCCAGGAATGAGCCATGATTTCAGCGGGGATTTCGCACGCGGATGAATTTCAGGATTTGACTCGCTTTTGAGATGAAATTGGGCCGTCAGTCTGCTCGTGAGTCGTTGGCTTTCTGTGTTCTTCTTCTTCTTGTGGAAGCGACGCTGCGAGAGACCACGTTGTTAGCCAGAAGCAACTTTAGGGTTGATTACATTGCGTGTGCGGACTGCTGCAATTCATGGCCAATGCTCTCTGACAGTCAGTGGACCTGCTGCTGGTGGCTATTCCTTGTCTTCATTTTCTACAAAATGGCTTCAATTGTCCTTGCCCCTGTCGCTGAGAAATTTGTGCCCTTGAGTTTGCCTTTATGTCGAGTTTGGAATGTTGTGTTTGTGCACGCGCGTGCTTAAATGAAGCGGTCAGTCGGCTCTGAACAACGTGTGAGATGTTTGCGCCCCCTGTGGGTTCTTTAGAGTACGATTGTCAATGCAGCGTCCATCTATCGTTTTTTTTTCGATTCAATAAGCATTAAAAAAATGTTGTGTGGTGGCTATAGTGGCTTATTATAGATACGTGTGGTTACATGTACGAGATAAAGTTAGTCATGTAATAATAGGTAGATTATATTAGATAACTGAGCAGGTAACAGCAAACCAAGAGGGTCCATACCATACACAGCAAACAGTGGTAGACTTCAGTGACTATCTTCAACTTCAAGGAAGGGGGTATTTTGCCACAGATCCTTCATTAAACACGTTAGCCAACATTTTCCGAAGTTATTCAAGTGCACATTCTGTCATTATTCGCTAATTTAGTATGAATTTCTATGGCCGGTATGTAGACAAGGCATTGGTTATCAATGGCTATGTCCAGTATGTGTATAAATGGTTGTTCCTACTTCTTGTAAAATATAACGACATTTTGAACACGGCTATAACGGAGTTAATATCTGAAAATATTATCTTTGATATTTATATTCCAGTTGTCCCTGGCTCAGTAATTCAGACTAAACTTTATTAATAAATGACGCATTCTAGTAGCTGCAAACAAATGACTCGCCATCTTAATCAATAAAAGGATTTGTGGCAAAATATCCCATCCTTGAAGATGGTCACTGACGTGTATCTCTACTCTGCTGTGGACTTTTTGGCCTGTCTGTTATCTCCCATCGAATCTACTCTATTGCACAACCTACTATTAACACTCCTATATTCCCTATTCAGCTAACTGCCTATGAGTTGACTCTAAGTTTTTCACTGCACCCCTTTATTGCGTTTTTAATTCTTACCGGAATTTCTCCCTTTGTGTTTGGCTTGCGTTTCCCCGGCTTTTCTGTCTCGCGGTGGATCAAATTCGACGTTCTAATTTGCGGGTCGCAAGTTTTGAGATCAGCGCTACGCTGTCCGGCGATAATTAAGCCCTTAATCCCATGCTAATATTTTTGCATGAGGAACTCCGTCCCTCGCGGCAGTTGCGCACAACAATAAATATTGGCACTGCGTCGCTTGTTTCATGTTTGGTGCAGTTAATCTTGTTAATTTGTGTTGGGGGAGCTGAGGGGCTTATTGCGCCCGTCACTGTACGTCAGTGTCATGTGAGGTTTTCGTTGAAATTTCGCTCTGCTACAAGGTCGGCATTAGCTTACGTTGCGTTGTTGGTTGTGGTAGCTTCATATTTTCATTACTAAACTATCAACGTTGTTGTTTAATTAACATTTTTTTTGCTATATGCTACTTTATTTTAAAGTAATCTCCTGTAATGTATGGTAGTCTTGTAACAATGTATTTTTCATTATTCGACAAACAGCTAGATTATTATCAAAGTGTGACGCATCACTGAACTTAAATTAGAATTACATCTGTCATATTTAGGATATTTTTCTATACTTCTATTATAGTGTGAACTAGAGCATCTGAGAGCGCATACCTCTATAAATTTTCTTACTAACAACCCCAATAAATTTCATAAAGATCCTTTCATCATTTTTGAGTTATTGTGCCAACAAGCATAAAACTAAAAACAAAGACAAATGAACGAAAGAACAAACATATCATTATTTAAATTGGTCATTTACTCTTTGTTATATACCTAACAACTCATGTTAATTTCATAAAAATGCATCCATAACTTTTTGAGTTATGGTATTGAGAAAAATGAGGCAGACAAACAAACGGATGGACATATCTTCATCAAAGTTTAATCATCTGTTCCTCCTAACATACCTAACAATCCCGACAAATTTCGTCCAAATCGGTTCATAACTTTCTCAGTTATCTTGGTGACAGACAAGCAAACATGCAGACAAACACGACGAAAATATAACCTCCTTGGTGGAGGTAATAAATACCTTATCACTCAAATCGATAAATTAATGACTTTTTCTCTTACAGAATTCATATTATCCGCAGCATATAAACAGACAATGGGCGATTTGCATATTGCTGAAGCTGATGCATAAATTAAATATTGGGTGTATCCTCCGTAGATTTATGCTAGGGTATGGTAAGACCTATTTTTCTTATGACAAGTGCAATTCAAATTTGAATTCTAATTTCAGGATTTGTTTTAGTTGCGCTACAATGGACATTTTACAAGGTATGAGAAGCTCAATCAGTGCTTGAATTAGGCTTAATGAGTGAACCACTTAGAGTTGGAGAGAGCAGTAAGGTGGATTTGCTACCGTTTGACATATTAATACAATAGGCCTACAGGACATTTTTTCTACTTTCTTTCTCTGCCAATTCATTCTGACAGTCTATATTCTACTGTTTCTCATCCTACCTCCACTTGTTTTTCCTATACACAGTTAGTTTCTTTATACGTTTTACCTGGACAGTTTGCTGTGCAGATGCCCTATTTTTACTTTTGAAACACGTATGTGTGATTGGAAAGGAAAAATATGAAAAATAATATACAATGACACCAGAAGGAAACTCTGTACTGGCATTACTTTCATATGACTCTAAACTTTGCTAAATTTTAGGTTGATTACTGACCCTAATTAACTGTATAGCAATTGCTTAATTGCCATGTTAATTTTCAATTTGTTTCTCCTAAATACCAATTGGGATGATACTTAAATAGTTTCTTTAAAAAGTGATGCGACTAAAATGCACAAGGCAATAAGAAATTCCGCAGAATAAAATAAGTCATTAATGCAGTAAAGTTTTGCTTTTCGTATTTCAAATAAAAAGTTGTAATCGTGCTAACAGTTGCTACATTGCATTTAATTTTATCCATGATATAATGTAGATGATATTTTCTCAAATGCCTCCTCTTTCTCTCAATAATCGTCAGAAACTTTTACGACTCCATTATACCGGATTATCCTGTCAAAAAAATAGGCAGAAGAATCAAATATCAGGAGAAAACTGCTGGACTGACTGTGCAAAGCCATCAGAAAACTATCATTGTTTGAGATCAGCTCGTCCTAGGGCAACCTCCTACAGAGATGATCGCGTCTTGAAAATTTGAAGTATAACGAACAGATTTGAAATTTCTCTTGAGATTCAAAAACGTTGTGACCTTGTGGGAAAGTGTTCCGTTTCTGCAATTAAGAATAGGTAGAAAGAATTTGAGATGAGCAGGACCCAAACTTATGCTATCAAGGACGAATAGATTGTGTCGTTCGCAGTTTGTCATATGTCATGAGGATCGTAACGCGTCTTACAGGCGAAGAGTGATATATAACGACAAAAGCAAGTTCATCAGATCAGGCGGTGAAAGCAGGCCGCTTATTTGATGATGGAAAGGTGAAGAATTTCATTCCAGGCGTACTGTTTCATCGCTACATACCTAGAGTGGAGGAAGAGGTTCTGTCATGACACGGGCAGCTATCAGAGCTCATGGCTCAGAGCTTCGGATTTGATTAAGTGTCCGATTTTTTCGTCCGGTTTTCGTGGACATATTGGCTCAACGTTTTGTTTCCCATTGTGATGTAATTTGCCTGTGAAATCCATTTTAATAAAGGATACTGCTCAAATAAAGCCGCAACTATCAATATATTACTCCAGAACCATCACATTGCTTGTTTTTGGCCTGCCCAGTCACCAGACTTGAAGCTAGTAGAGAATTTATGGCCTTATATCAGGCCCAGTGACGCAACAAAAATATTCATAATCTTGAAATATTGTGGATATTAATGAAAGAAAAATTGTCAGTTCTTTCACTGGAGTCCGATGGGAAGCTTATTGAATAGATGCGAAAGAGATTACGAACTGTCAGATTGCAGAAAGGTTATGCTACTAAATATTGGCAACTCTATATTGGATGGATTAAAAAGTCATTTTCCTCCTGTCAACTCTGCGGACTTGGCGAACAGTCTGTTCGTCACCTCTTCTCGTGTTCTAGTCACCTCACTGATCTTTCGGAGGGGTGAGCAGTCTCTGGCTGGCTGAACCCGCTTGATGCCGCTAGTTTCCTCGCTTCTCTTCCTCTCTTCGACTCCCCCCCCCCTCTCTGCCCAGGGCCCCTCCAGAGCCTCCTCCCCAATTTGACATTGGTGGACCCTAACGATGGCAACCAACAACATTAAAAAGTCATTTTCCGTTAGACGGAGTTACATTGTGCCTTTTGATTTGATTACATCTTATTTTTGTTGATGAAATCACATGATTAGCTTAATTGATATTTCATAAAGTGGTAGAGTAATTAATAGAGGAAATTTTAATTAATAGATTAGTATATTGTGCGTTATGGTTAGGTGCCTAAAATTTAGCATAACTTTGAATTTTTATGAAAATATTGCCACTGTATCATATATAGTAATAATAGGATAAAAATAACTGATCCGACTGATTTGACTGATTTAAGCTTATGCTCATGATCAACTCTTAATAGCCCTTTGCTGTAGCTGCAGTCATCCCTTATCTTAGTGGAACCCGGGTCTTGTAAGCTTCGTAAGTGGTGAGGGGCTATGAAGATCTTGATGATATTACCGTCTTGTCTAAAGGTTCAGAATATTGGCAACTGTATACATTTACTAGTGGCTATGTGCCGATTTCTTATGAATTATAAACTGCGTTTTTTGTAATACTATATAATACATATGTCTATAATCTATAAAATATTGATAAAATATTTTATTAACAAGAACGATGTGAGTCATGTAGGAGCTCTTTTTCTTTGTATTCTCTCGTAGAAACGAAAAAAAAGCACATGAATGATAAGCAAATAATTTGTAGCTTCAACGTACAACGTTACGACGTTTATATCTGCACGGCTCACTGAGATACTAAAACATTTTTTTTTAACCAGCAGAGTTTACTTTGAATTAACAGATAAAAAACAACTCTTTTTTTTTAAAGGAAGCTTTCCCCTTGAAGCCATCGGCTATAATTCTCTTTCTCAATATTTTTCTTTTCTGCCACTCTGATAAGTTTTATTCACATAAAAGTTTTGGTGTTGTGATCAGTTTTGATAACCAGGCTATTTTTAGCGTGATTTATTCCTCAGAACCGTTTACCTCTAAAGCCAGCGGCTTCAACTATATTGCTCACCATTTCTTTTTCCTTGAGCTTAGCTGCTTTGGACTGGACGAAAAAAAGTCGGCGGAGTTTGGGAGCGCTCGGCTGATATTGCCTATCGGGGGAAGCTGAGGAACTGAGGTGACTTTTAAGAGCCTCTCGACTGCTTTGTTGACTGTGGTGAATCTTACCATTGATGCTATAGCTCACGCTTGTGGTGTTGTTGCCTGCATCGGTGCGTTGTGTAACGCGCCTATTGGTGCAGCACGTGTTACACGTATTGTTATAATGTGTAAAATACGTCGGTACCGCACATAAGTTTACATCAGGGTTCGGCAAAGATGATACACGTATAGGTACAGTGTGTGCTATGCGTATTGGTTCTGCGCCTGTTAGATACACTCTTACAGCGTGTAAGGCACATTTCAACATAGAGTAAGTGACTGTACGACAGCGTGCGAACGAGACACGCTGCTCATTTGTACAGAGATTAATCGAAGTAAGCTATTATATATACTGACTCTAGTGTTTGCTAAAGACTGGAATTACTGATCATGCTATTATTTCCCAAATTTTATCGTTGGCAAACATAGTTGGTGGTCGATCAGATCGTCACAGTCTCAATTGTTGTGGGCTCAGCTTACTATGAAGCAGCAAGTTTTCTGTATTGTGGGGCATAATGCAAAGTATTGACCCTTGTTATCGTATGCTTAACTCGGCTTGTTAACGGGCATAATGTGAAGTATTGAACATTGTTATGGTAAGCTTAACTCGGTTGCTAAAGGGCATAATGCAAAGTATTGAACAGTGTTACGACGTGCTTAGCTTTGCTTGCGAAAAGTTACAATACGCAGTCCTGTACATTGTTGTGACATAACCGATTGCGTTTCCCAAAGGACATCAGTAAACCTACAATGTTGCCGCTATACCACCTCTGTGGCCTTCCTGCCCCACCCTTGCGCCCGACTTAAACTCGCAACACAAAATTGGTACTATGTATTATTTTTTAAAGTTGTGTGTGGTTATTCATTTTACAGCTCAGCATTATTCGCGGATTGATTTAAGAATAAATTAGTGTAGAGGGACTCCCTTTTCATTTTGCTGAACTTCGTTGCCAAAGAAAAACATATCATGCCGATGACCTGGTATGGAGTACTTGAAGCTTGCACAGTACTGTAGATGGTCTTTTTTTTTTTTGTCTGAGCTGCAGAAACCATAAATGAAAGTAACAATCTGAAGTAGTTTATACTTACGTACACGCTTGTTCAGTACGTCGATGAAATTAAGCTGTGAATCAAATTTTTTACGCTCGTGCACAATTCGCTGAATAGCACATGTATTGCTAGAGGTTAAGAATCATGTCAAACCTTAATTTCAACCAGTTTTATTCTTCAGATATCAACAAGCAAGGAAAAAGTCGTATTTTTTACCACTTAAACTATTCCTTCAAGGACACTGATAGTGCGATTTGTGTATTTTCCTTTCATTTAGTTCTTTGTGTATTCCTACAGATTTTCGTTCTGATGATGGGCAATACTTAGCCCCGAAACGTTCATTTATATGCATTTTATTCAAATATGATTTTAGGATTCGCTTTGGCTCTTTTATTTATACTGATAGTGCGTTTCTATTTCTATTCGTTAACTCCAGAATTTTATTCAATATTAACGAATGTGATTCCTGCTGCTGAAGATTTCCTCCAATGTTATCATGCACAATGCACATCAACCCGGTTACTGACAAAGAATTCAAAGGGGCGCCTCGTGTTCGTGGGAAAAAGCAACGCTTTGCCCATGGCTTTGGCCATCGGATGGCCAGCTTCCCAAAGGATTCTCTGGTGTTCTCAGATATGTAAGGTGTCGATGGGACGCGGCCAGAATAAAGAGCGGCACCGAAGGACCTTCTGATGCAAGATTCATGGCCAGCCGTCGGTGGCCGTGTTGTGATGGATTGTGTCACGCCCGCTGTTCAAACTTCAGCCCCTTTATTGGTGGAGGATTGTGACCGTGTGCCGCACCTCGGCCACGGTTCATCTTGGCAATGAAAGAGACGTCGTTGTGGTGCTGGGACGAACTGGGACGCTTATATGATGAGATTTTAAACAGTCTTATGTCTTTCTTCCTATCTACCAAAAATTGGGGCCGCCGCAGACGCTAAAGCCATACTTCGGCTGCTGGGCGGCGGCGCCGCGGCGACCCTAAGTTCTGTCGGGGCTGTAACCCCTTAGGGCCTAGATGGAGCGTACAGGAGCTTACAGGAGCCTCATGAAGGTTACATTAGCCTTAGTTAGGCCGAGGCGTTTCTCCCTTTCTACGATGTTCAAAGTAATTTGCTATACTTGCTGTTTCCATGGGTGAATTCCAAGTTTTTTTTTTTTTTTTTTGCTGTCTTACGAAGTTAATCTTCATTCAATTTTGGCGTATTTCGGCACATTTTGTCGGCTTTTATAAACAACAAATGCCAATCAATGGTGCCTTTCCATCCTCTTAAGGATGTTTGCATTCATGCGCCATTAAGCCAGTGAGTCAGCTTTCAATCTCGCGTTTTATTTCATATTGTTAAAGCCAAATGTGTGATTGTAGTTCCATACGTTGCAACTCTGTGTTTAGTGGCTCCTTTTCGTAAGCGGAACTTATCGAAAGAATTGCGGTACATATTACACAGTCGGTGGATCTCTCTCGGAATTTCCGCTCTTCCTATACGAGTATATTTTTATGGAATACAAATGAGTCTATTGAAGACAGCACTCAGTGTATTGAAATTTCAATAACTTCGGGAGAGCAGAAAACTGTCAACTCGCTTAGGATAGCTCGACATGGACTTGCATGCCGGGGCTTGTCGCTTACGTCAAACGGAGACTTGCATCGGTTTTCTGTGATTGCGTGCGACAAGAACAAACTTTTTCGATTATGAGTTGCCGCGTATCGCCCTCAGAGAAAAGCGTTTGACGTTGCCAGCAGATGAATCGTTGCGACATAAATTGAACTTGTGCTGCTAAGAAAAATTCCCTCGAATCTGCGGGATATTAAGCGCTGTCTTTGAGCAGGAGTTCAATATCGTGCTTGAGCATTTCATTCGAAATCGACTTCCGATATTGTGTTTCATAAGTTAGCCATGCACTGCGTGGCAGTGCATCCTCGGCAACCGTAATTAAACCGCGACCTTACGGGGCGAGCTGCGCCTTTTGGGAATGCCTATAACTTGTGTGGGGGCGAGACACTTGTGCGATATTTCTTGATCGGGTGAGCGACTGGGTTGTTTTCGTGTTGTGTGTTTTGGGGAATGAAGACTCTGTGCATAACTGGGGTTTTTATGTAATTTATTTGCCGGGTGAGTAATTTGACCCTTTCGATGTTGCATCGTATGGAAAATGCCTTTGAGTTGCATTTGATGATGACTATCGAGGAGGGCTCAATAGACTTGCTGCAAACCTTATAAGTCGTAAATAGGATGTTCTGAACACGCACTCACACGCACACCAAATCTGGTTCGCAACAACAGCAACATCGGTGACCTTAACTCACCAATTAACTTATATTTACACCAGCTGTATTTCGTCAAGACGTACTTACCTGAAGGTTACTGTTAAAAAGTATGGAAAATCATGAATTTGAAAGGAGATTCAACATCAAATTTTAGACCAAACTTGTAGGTAAGTTATTTTGGATTTTTACAGAAAGTTTATCTGGTGATGCTATCTTTTACGAAACAAGAAGTTTATAGATGGAAAACGCAAATTTACAGAAGGAATAAAGAATCTCGAGATTTTTTCAAGGTAGCGGAGGCACCTTCAACCTCATCAAATGAAGACACTCTTGCCTAGGTTTAGACTGTAGTGAATGCAGACGATCGGATTTCACCTAAATGATAGCCCAGGGGCTAGAGTGTAGAATGGATCGACTTTCTCCATTTTCATTAAAATCTCTCTTTGGGTAAGCCCTCTGTTCGCTTGGTACCCAAAACGTTGCCTGCTGACCAACTGATCCAACGAGCTGATATGCCAATGAGCTTCTAAACTAAAGTTGATGAAGAATATGTTTGGAACGACCTGTAACTAGTCATGAAATCTGAATTCATCAGTGAGGTCCAATACCAACTGTCGTTTCTCGAGGTATTTTGGACCACTCAGCCTCAAGGCAGAGAGGTCAGCTCGGAACGTGTATGTCATCGTTTTATGAGCTTCAAGGCGGTTAGTTCTGATAGATTTCATCGAGAAGCAAAGAATTTCAACGTTGTAAGGATGCTGAGTACGTTTTGGTGAAACAACTAGGAACCTTCCTCGCGGAATTCTCTTTCATCACGGCAGTACCTTAGCTCATTCTTCAAGGGTATTTGTTAACAACTGTTTTTATCGCAGTTGTGTAGCTATTTGTCCTACAAAAATTTTATTCGTACATATCGCCTAACCTTCCCTAGATCCCAAATCTTTCCTGGCTTATTTTCCCAAAAACTTGGTGGATACTTAAAAGGAGTACAACTTGAAGCCATTGACTGTCGGGCAAAAACCATTGTTTCAAATGGTGCATAAATCAAACAACGGATTTTTACACAAGAGGGTTACGGTCTTAGAGAGATGGAAATACCGTCTGAAGAAGTGCAATGACGGTCATGGAGGATATGTTAAGACACAACATACATTAATAAATTAATAAGTAAATCTATAAAATATTAAATGGTAATATTGGTAAATAGAAACGCTCATTAGAAAGTAGCATACGTTTTGACTCACCCTCGTATCTGTATAATTTTTATTTACTAGATGGCTGAAGAAGCTTGTCATTACCGCATTACTTCTTTAGAGGAATGCCATTTCCTCGTTGCTTGTTTTGACATATGCTTAGGATGAGTTGTTGTATTTCTAATTTATTTGTCGAGTGATATATCTTCCTCTCTCCGCGTGACATGTCTGGAGAATGCCCAATGACCTAGCTTGTGTACTTGGAAATTTTATTTTTTCGGGCGAGGATTTGTGTTATTTCCATGTTGAATTTTTGAGAACACACCAGAACATGTGCGAGGCGATGGATTGATGTACATATTTTGCTTTTTGCGCGATGTTTTCATTTTTAACCTGCTCGCTTCAAGAGCGCCTGTGACTTGGTGCATGAGGTGACATCTTTAAAAAATTTTACTTTTTGTATATTTTCCTGCTGCTGCGCACGCTCTTTATTCGGAGCCTAGGGACGACTTTTTTCAGCAGATTATTTGTTCCGAGAGAAATTATGTTATTAATTAACATGCTGGGTGCAATCTATATCTGCGTGAAATGGCTCTGAATTGCCAAATGAGGTGATGTATTTCTCCATCGTCATGTACCTGCTGAAAGACTTCGCTTGTTTAGGAGAATGTGTTGACGACTTGGGCGCATGGATTGATGTCTGTATTGTTTGAATAAATGTCTTTGTTACATTCAATGTACAACCCTACTGAAGAAAAACTTTACTCAAACAGCCTATGTCTAGCGGTTCGGATAGTATTGGCTGACTGACTAGAATTTTAAGATAGAGAGTAGAAGTGTGTACAACCTGTCGCTGTCCAAGAAGCACACACGGACCCGTTTCTGATTGCGGTAATCCTACAAATACTGCTGATAGGTACAGAAAGTGAGAGGCTGGGGATGTTCAAATGAGGCTTTTAATAGAGTGAGACTTTTAATAGAGGCCGTAACGCACTCATAGCAGCATTGATGCTTGTACGATGGATCTTCATTCACTAGTGGGGCAAAATTTTTAAGTGGAGCTAATTATTCATCCGAATAATCGTCTCCAGCAGTACATTCTTTAGGACTGCATTTCTGAAAAAGGAAAAAAAAACCTCAAAC
>LQNS02278171.1:6942055-6957717 GCA_001587735.2 Parhyale hawaiensis
CTACATTCTACTAACATAATGGCAATAGCTCATAGAGGATCGGGGTGTAAGTCCCGGTGTCTTTTTGGGAATGGGCCTTTTGGTTCGTCTACTGCCGCCTATCTAATCTAATCTAATCTAATCATTATATGCCCCTCAGTCTGTGGCGCACGCCGTGGCGTACCCTAAGTACGTCACCGTGCTGATGTGCTTTGGAAACTTTGGAATTGCAGTTTAAAACTTTAAAATTCACCGCAATATAGTGCGGCCTATAAGCCAGATGGCTCCGCTCAGTGTCTAAGATTTCAGCTGTGCAGTAGACTCGTGTGTAAAGTTGGCAATATTACTTCTTGTGACGTCACTGTCCATATTCTTTCCATCGTTATTCCAACGCTTGACTTCTCTGCTTGCTTGATGCATTACATGTCCCTTTTCCTTCTGCTCAGAAGATCTCTACGAACTCTGTGGGAAGGACTCGAAGCTTACACTGAGAACACCATAATGTTGATATATTTATTTCACTGTTATTTGGCAGTGAAAATGATAATAAGTTCAATGGTAACATGGCGCATTTATTTCCCGACGACATCAATATATAATACACTTGGCGGTTGCTGTGCTATATAAATATATCGAGCCTATGACTGCAATGTTTATTTTCATTCATGTAGTATTTTCTCACACGGTACAAGAATGCGAATAATACCCGTAACAGTATAGTTTGTCAATTTCTCAACCACTTGCTTCACCTTCGTCTTTAGTGCAGCGGCAGTGCTTCATCAGAGACTCAACTTAACGTATCTTAGTAACGACAATAATGAGAATGCATACATCAAGACATGCGTTGACAGTATCTGCAATTCAGATAATATATGTGTCTATTTTGTAACCCTTACCTCCATGTTGTGTTCACTACAGCCGTAATACCGTATCAGAAGCTGTACCTACGTAAGTTTGTAATACTGTCAACCATATTGGTCGGAACCAATTCTCGTAACAGTATTTCGCTTTATACCGTATTCATGAGTTATCCAATATATCAATCAACCGATTCCTGAAGCACTTCCCTCACTTTCGTATTCCGAACAGCCACAATATACAGTGGCACTCAATCCGCTATCGACTCCTGTTCCGACGACAGCTCTGTAGGGCTCGCCTGCCGCACTCCAGTGTACACAGGCAAAGGTCCGCTGCTTTGAAATCATTGGACCTGTTCCCGTAGCTGTCACTCTGCCCTTCCAACAGTTGCAGTTGCGCCGTAATTGTGAGGTACTCAACTGCAGTCTGATCGATGCATGTCCCTCTGGTCATCGGCCATCTCGTCTGTCACGTTCTGTAGGTCTACCCCGCGCCGCTCGTATTGAACCAAAGCGCTCAGCGCATATCACCAAGAAATGTGGGCTGTTCACTGGTCGAAACTTTGTGCCCATTGTCACCACTGGTCTCCTTCAGTGACTTTCACTGCTCCCGGGTATTATAAAGCTAAGGCCATAGAGACACAGATCTATTCCCTGATGCCCAAACATAACCAGCTGGACGGCGTTACTCCCGTAAACAAGTCCCGAGCAAGTAGTGTTTGAGGCATGATCACTTGTAGAATGACATAACCCTGAGAGATCATTGAGTCGAAAGTCATCATTTCACGGCTCAACTTACAACTCTTAGATCATTTTATTCTTGTGTTCCCCCTTAATTATCTCGGCATACGAGTTCATTTCGTTTTCCCTGCATGATTACCACTATACTAGCACATGAGCCTTGCTGTCTACGCTAAACTACCACTCCGTGAACACCTTCACCTCGTTTTCTTTGCATAGTTCTCCCTGAAGCAGCACTTGCTCCTTACTTTCTACACTTTGCCACTCCTCCGTGAACACTTTCACCTCGTTTTCTTTGCATAGTTCTCGCTGAAGCAGCACTTGCTCCTTACTTTCTACACTTTGCCACTCCTCCGTGAACGCATTTGCGTTGCTGTCTGCCCCTGCTATGCACAAGTCCTCTTCATGTAGTCATGGCGACAGAATACCTCACTGGCCGACAACTGACAACCCGCCCGATATCTGGCGCTCAAGTACACGTGTTTTTGTTCTCAATTCCTGGCGTCTCTGCAGCTTCAATATCCTTGACAACCTGCTCGGCGGTACCATCAGCGTGCCTATGATGTGCCGCTGTGAGGTTGTGTTAGTTGTAGATTCGTCCATACTATAATATTACCGAAACATCTTGAAAAGCATGATGGTTGTCACTGGGTGTGGTTATGTTGCACCCGTGGAAGCCACGGGTTGTTATATCAGTAACGAGTCTGGAACATTCTTGCCTTGTACTTTGCCTGTTGTTTGAAAGTATAGGAAGGTTTTAGTTCGATCATTGCATGCAGTGACCTATAAGAAAGTACTGAAAACTTCTGTCGGTACGGCATCATGGATGAGGAGAGTTCATACCTTTCAGGGCAGCTTGGATAATTACTGAGGTGAAAAGCCTCGTCCTTCCATGCTTTGGATAGTTGTACTCTGGGGAGACTTCATACAGGTTACCTTAGTTTTGTGTAACATACGTCTCCCGTAGTGTGACTACCACTCCCCACGTCTGCATTTTACATATTTGAAACCCGTACGATGGTCTTTTATGCCATTCTTTCCTGTTTTCCGTTCTCATGCGTAGATTCCTCGTTTTGCTGCGCATACTACATATCCCTTCTGCTATCATCTATATAAGTCGCATGGAGCCCGATGGAGGCGGTAGGGCTGGGGTACGCTCCAGCGGTAATGAACTCAACACCACAGGACCTGTGATCTTAATGCCTTTACTGACTACCCGGAAGCCGCCAAAATTGCTTTCCATTGACAATGCGAAATATATTTGGCTAGAAAATAGCTGCTCTTGTGGCGTCATCGTCTTTGATATTCGTTCTCTGTATGAGAACAGTGAATCTACGATCTAAAACATAAAAGCTGTCTTTAGAACTTTTGACTATTCTACAGAGGTTTAATTTTGGCATTGATTGATTTTTATTGAAAAAAAAAGAAATGTAAAAGAAAAGCTAATGGCAGCAAATTTAAACCATGAAATGCACAGTTTGCACACGTCTTGACCGAATGACCGAAAGTAGACCCTTGTGATTGTTATCTGTATGATATATCACAGTGATCATGAACGTCTGTTTTATCCTGATTAGGCAATTTTTTGAAATTCATTGCCTATTAGTTCTTACCCTTTCCTGCGTTGTACGTGCCATTGCTGTTCTCCCAAAGTTACTGCTTGCCTTGCATTTTCAATACAGTCATTTAATATTTCCTAATCTGTTGACGCAGAGGACGTGCTAGTGGGAAGAAAAATAATCTGGTCGTTATTTCACTGAAGGGAAGAGACCTATGTTGGTCATCACAATAAACCCGTTCGCTGGAGGTACCGGCAGAGAACCTTCATCTACATATGGCTACAGGGAAAAATTAAGGGCGTAGGTTGCACATATTAAACAATAAACATTATGCTACTGACGTTATCTGTGGACACCAGAACCTTTTGTCCTTATACGCTCCATTGCCCAAGTGGATACTTAAGTACAGTTTAAATGATGCAATTATGCTATTCCTGCGAAATTTAATGCTGAATGTAGACGCGAAATGGTTCAAACTAACGCGTCGTGTCTTTCCCTGCAGAGTTTGATAGTACACATTTGTAACAGCCAGTCGAAAAGTATACCAGCTTTTGATAAGTATTTATTACCAATCCATTCTCTCTTAAATTCCTTTAGTTTGGAAAAATTTTGCCTAATAATAATTCACACTGGCGTTTCTGCTTAATTGGACCTCCAAGTACTTTGACCAGTCGCATGGTGCAACCAATTCTGGTGGAACTATACAATGTGCACAAAGGAGCTTCACTTATTGTGTCCAAAGTTCCGTTTGAATATTCGGGCTTATTCACTATCATTTATTGCCTTATAACTGCTTAACTGCTCAAAGTTAGTTGATTTTTCAATTGTACTTTAGTATTTCATGCTTGGAGACATTTATAAGTTAAAGTAGGTCAGTATTAAATTTAAACTTACTAATTCTTGAACACGTTGCTCTTACTCTCAGTACGTGGGGTTACATCGTGTCTATGTCACCAAGTCATTCAGATTTCGAAGTAAATTATCTCTAGCTATGTAGTGCCCCAGAAATTATTTGCATTTACTAAGGTACCGCCATACAGTATTTACAAACAGGCGAAAAACAAATATTAGCCGCGACAGTGTGCTTATTGAAGAACCTTATAACACAGATTTGTTTGAATTTGTTAACTTCACAATTTATGACCAGCCGTTATAATTTCCTAATCGGTTGGTCTCGATGTGGTGGAATTAAACGGAGTCGACTGTATTTAGTACGAAAAAACACGGGTGAGATGTGAATCGCTAACGCCAACAACAATTTCTGGTATCCAACTGAAACAAAATGTCCAATAGTTGTCATTATCAGAACTATATAATAATTCACGTCGTGTTTTTATTTATTTATTTATTTATTTATACCTATATTTATATCTTTCCTGTCACGCTCTATGGGAATCAGATAGGAGAAAATTCAGGTGTCAAAGACGGTATCTTGGATACGGGGGTCGCACTTGGGCGCTCCAGCTGAGGGACCTGAGCTCGCCTGCACGATCCTGTCTGAACATGTTCAGGTGCCGAAAACGGTATCTTGGATACGGTGCTCGCACAATATATATATATATATATCCAATTTTTTAGGCAGAATGCTAAATTTTCATTCAATAAGCCTCTGAAAAATACTAAGCACAGGAGACAGCGAGGGTTTTCCTGAGGTGCTAATTTTCTACCGCCATTTATAATGACGGCCCGGGCCACTAGTAGGATTATAAAAAGCTAGAATGCGTTGTCCTGTATGGTTTAAACTAGACACGCTTTCCAAGTGTGTTTATTGTGATACGTTCGCAAGCAATGTATTACAAACACCGGTGAGTTGTTCTTATTAGCAACAAGAAGTACTTTTCGCTAACATATTACGCTAAGTATTTGTGAAATCAGCATTTCTGCCTATTGCATGTCATGGGAGTAAAGCCATCTACAGCGATGTAGCTTAATTCACTTAAGAGATAAGAATTATTGTTGCTCTTATTCCTAATTTACCACTGGCTTTTAGGCCATCCAGACTCGGAACGAAAATTATTGACTGCTGAAAATTGTTTCGACAAACTGGGTTCTGTAGCTAAACGTGCCCGACAAATTTATGCCTTTACGTGGGTGTTAGAAAATACGGTGCACGTCAGCTGGGGCCGAACGCTCCATATTTCTTCAGGTGCTTTTTGTTCTGCGCACAATCGCTGCCTTAGCGAACGAATATCCCCATTTTTCATATATTCAGCAATAGCATTGCAGTTCCATGTGATGCAATCGCCCGGCTGAATTTATCTCCCTTTCTATCCGCGCAGCGCATCACCGAGAATCCCTTAGGGCAGGCGGAACTTCAGCGTTCCGTGCACAAAATACGAGCAGCGTTCAGCAAAAGTGTTTCTGAAACTGCTGCGAAAGTATTCCGGAAACTGAAGAGGAGGGGCGCCGTGCAGTCATGCTAATTCATTTCCTAACTCTGTAACCTTATTCTCGACTCCCTTCGCCGCCCACGCGCTTCCTGCCCAACTGCTGCTGTTCTCACCTCTGCACGGTGTGGACGAAGAACTCTTATGTTTTTTCTCTGCGTCGAAGAGCGTTAAATTGACAAAAATACAGGTACCGTTAGCTAATTGTAAAGCTCGTACCTACTGTCGGCCATATTCGTCTGAGACTCACAAAATTTTCTGCTCATTTAGCATAAACGGTGAGCTAAATTGGTTGTGGGTTAAATGTAGCGCAGCGTTGCTTAGGACAGAAGGTATTAGGGTAACATGTCTAGCACCCGTCCACCATGCTAGTAGCCGTCCACTTGGCACTAAAAAACTTGCAGTGTCAAAACTAGCAGTGCCAGAAAGCCGTACATAGGCTTAAACTGTAGGCCAAGTAGTGCCGCGCCATCCCTAAGAATGACGGGCAAAAAAAATTAAACAGAAAAAAATGGTTGTGGTTTTCACATTTTTTCACTAAAAACGAAAAAAAAATGTGAAAACCACCACTATTTTGTTTCCGTTTTATTTTTTTGCCCGCCATTTTCAGGGATGGTGCGGCACTGCTTGGCCTACAGTTTAAACCTATGCACGGCGTTCTAACACTGCTAGTTTTCACAAAGCAAGTTTCTTAGTGCCACGTGAAAAACTACTAGCATGGTATAGACGGGTTCTAGACATGCTACCCTATCATTTAATTTTCCATTGGACACTACTGAGTATTTTTACTGCGCCTACTGAGTCGTAAGTTATATTTTTTTCAAATAGTTTTGCCTTTCAAAGTATTTTTTCTGTACTTGAGTTGCTTGTTTTGGTTGACGTACTGTATTAAATACTGTCTATCTCTCCATTCTGTAGACATCTACCGCAGTTGTGATTATTTACAAGGCCACTTGTGCTAAAGAATAATTATCTAAAGTGAAACGCTGTTACTTTAAAGCTGTTTTAGATTTTTTCTCCGCGCTGTTGTGTACCATGCAGGCTGTCAGGTGCAACTGATAGAAATTTACGATAACTTTTCATCGGCCACACTTTCGTCCATTTTACTTTGAAGAATGCTCTGCATTTTCTAGCTATCTAATGATCAGAAGAAATGAGCAAGGTCGGTTTCAGTCCAGCTGAACGGTAAAACTCTTCGTTCTGTTTCGTGGCATATGCAGCGTAATCCTAACTACCGGGCAGCCGACCATCAATTAAAAAAGCAAGTGCACCTGCTAATCACTGACTCGCAGTCGTAGTTCTTCAATCGAAACTTTTTCCCTACCTCGAAAAGTTGCACCATCACAGGAAAATTGAGTTGTGAAACAGCAGTTATTGCAATGAAACCTCGTTTCCTTCGCGCAAATTGACGAACATCCTACTCGATCTTTGCTTTGTTGATCATATACTCAAATTGCCCATCAAGAAATCAAAGGAACTAAAGTTTTATTATTAAGATACGCTACACTAGCGACGTGAGAACGGAGACAGCTCAGTGAGATTAACAAACCCCCACGCAACCAGCCCAGCAAGCGAAAAAAAAAGAAAGAAAGAGAAGATGAGAGATCACAGAATTGCTCTGTTCTCAAATTGCTTAGAGCTGCCAATGCTCGCACCAGTAAAAGTAGAGCCATTAATACCATTCCATGATTCTACATATGATGGAAAAAACGAATGAGAATACTGGCTTGTACGGTATCGTACCGATTCCAAGGCAAACTCATGAAAAGCACCAGTACACCGAGTATACCTCACCCGTGCAAATGGCTCCGGAAAAAAACCTGCCAGTGGATGACTAGGGCCATGAAATATTTTATAGAGAAAGCAGTTCCCCCCCCCCTCAAAAAAATGAAGACAGGATTCATGATAGTGTTAACAATTACAGATGCATTCTCAACCTCCCTGTAAAAGTTGGCAAAACAAGAAGTGCAGGCGACCTTTTGTTGCTATCTACAGCCACTTGGTCCAATTTGTGCAACTAAGCCCAATCTAGGGTTTCAGCAGAGCTCTACAAATCGTCTCAGTCTCCACCTTTGCCTAATTTTCGCTTATAGACTTTTTGCAGATTGTGATAGAAAAGACACAAAGGTATAAACAAACATATAAATATACAAATACAAGTTGGTGTTTGTTATATTGTCTCACTTAGATATGTTTAGCAGTTTGCCTTTGTTTCATTGCGCTTCAATGCTTTCATTGAATATAGATACTGATTTTTCCGTGTCATTGATGCCACTGCTAGACGGTGCATGTATTGAAGATTTCGTTTCCGCTGAGATCGACATTTTCGTATAATTATTGGACGATACTAACGTTTCTCTTGAGACAATTTGAACGCGATCACCCCGGTCAATATTTTATGTTAATCGAAAGTCACGCAAAGAGGGTATGAGCAAAATCATTACCAATTGTGGTCACATTGCAGGGTGCCGAGACTGTATTTTTCATCATATCCGTTGGTGCATAGGCCAGTTTTCATAAGTCGTAAAGAAGCGTCGTTAGTGATTTCTGTATGCACCGATCAATATAACACCGCTACACTTGCCGTCGCTGATTTTAGGTCTCACTTTTTCGAACTCTTCCAGTGTTATTTTAAAAGACCGCCGCTTAGTTGGCCTTAATCCCAAAAAATGGCACGCCATCAGCGCAGCATCGCACTGAATGGTGCATTTGTTTCATGGTTGTGCTGGAGTTCCTCTAGGGCAATGTTGGTTACGACTTTCAGTTTTTACTAGGGTATACGCTTCATTTAAAAAAACTTAATCTGTAGTTTAATACAGAAGATACAACGCTTAACTGCTGTAACGGCCTCTTGTTTAAAACTCCTCTATTTGGGGAAAAATAATTTCAAATAAAAACACAAATTCTCATTTCATTGGAAGCCTATGTTTATTTAAAAAAATGAAAAACCTTTGTATATTCTACATCACTATTCAGTATAGTATTCACTACCCCAAAATCTTGTAAGAACATACTTTGGAATTAAATATAATGCAATTGAAGCAATATAATATTAGCATTGAAAACAAAAAGTTCATCTATCGTAGGTTAAGAGCATCTTACGTTAAACAAAATTCGTAGTAAATTCGAAGAGCTCTACAGTGATACACAAAAGAATTGGATACATGTATTTTTTTTTTGTCAGCTTTCCGTTGAAAATTTTTACTTTTTACTCCTAATGCGCATGATTTAACTGTTAGGTTATACCGTAAGCTCCGTCCGTGATATAATCCGTAATTTAAAGCATTGCGTTTGGAATCGGACCTAGAGTTTTCACTGCAGAGCACACCATTACCGCCAGTATTGACTTGTGTTTGTGACTAGAATTGCACACTGCATATTTATTATTAACGAAAAGTTGCTATATTTTATCCACACTATAAGATGGTTTCGTACAGACTGAGGTTTCAAAAATGTCTATATTTTTTTCTCTCAGAATTTCAAAAGTCGTCTTGTTGAAGGATCCACTTCAGTTTCCGCTTCATTTGACGACTTTTATCTTATGACTAGCACTTTTATTTGCTCGATCAAACCCTCTGTAGAGAAAAAAATATGAACATAATGACTCATTAATGAGTAGTGACGTCAATCACCTGCGACAAACATATTGACATACCGGCTGGAAGCCCTCCAAGGCAATTAAATTAGGTCCCCTCAAACCAATGCTTATTTCAGAATGCAAAATGAAAAGAAACTTGTGGTATATTGGTAAAATCAAAATTGGATAATCTCTATCATTTTATTTTAGAAGAAATACAAACATAAAGTGAACAACTCAAAACCATTGGATACTGAAAAAGTTTTTCTGCGTAATATCTTTATTTTCTGTGAAAATTTCACAAATAGTACAAGTTCCTTTAATATGCTTTAATATGCAGTATCGCGTTTGATCCATCGGACACGCTCACAACGCTTAACACAGCAATAATATCCTCTGATGCTCATATCAGCAACACTCTGCAACATCCGTTGATTACTGTGAGCAAAGTAAAAGCGTTATCCCATTAATTACGCAAATTCGACATCGATCGTAATAGAAGTGAAAAATCATCATAAGATACTCAGAGATGTGAATCAACTAAAAATTCCAGATGAAAACACTAGAATCAGGAATAAATTTTGCACCGTTTCGCTTTTCATGTTCGCCCTCGTGATTCTCTATATCACTGGTTGCCAACTAGTTGTCCATGATGGTTTTTTTGGTGGTTCACATGATTTGCACTGGATTTGTCAACAAACCGAAGATGACTTGGTACATAATTTTGATTTTATTATGTTTCTAACAGAAAAATGGTCTCTATTATTGCTCTAATTTTAAAAATCCACTGGCAATCTCTTAGCTGAAACGCGTATTGTGTGCCTTCTTCAGCTTGGCCAAAAATGAAATATGGTCCGCGACATTTTTTTTTTTTTTTTTTTTTTTGTTGATGGTCCATGGCTTTGGACGAATTGTTGGGAACCGCTGTTCTATAACTTCTGGCAACAGAGTACCTTAGTTTAATGAATAAAGTGGCAACAATAGCAACTACATGGCGAACTAACTGGTGGCAACGATCGAAATACTGTAGGTTTTTGTTTTTTTTTCTATTTTTTGGGAGGGGCCTAAAAAGAAAATGTCCAATTTTTTGTGTCGCTCTGCATGCATTTGTCGCAGGCATTTATGAATTATGTAACGTTTGGTAAGATTCTGAAGATGATAATAATGGTAACTAAAGAACCAATCCGAAAGCGTAGTCCTCCATCGAACAACGCCGCGCTAACGCAAATTAAAAAATGTTTCACAATCCAGGAATTCTACTGGATCATTACCAAAATTTAGTCATTTGTTTCTCTTGATGTTCCTGGGAGTTCCTGTAAATTGTATGCATATCCGTCCGTAAGTTTTTTAGTCATACCACTGAAAGACGATGGGACAGACCGACAAATATCCAAACGGACTGTCGGGTATCGCCGAAATGGAACATTACTTGCAAACTTCATAAAGATCCGTCCGTTACCCTTTGTGCCATGTGTATAGTTAATAGGCAGACAAAAATCCCGGCAAAACCATATATCCTCCTTGGTGGAGATAATGAATTCTGTTGATAAGGTAGAGCGCTTGTAGAGATTTATTTCATACTTATTAACATCTAAGGCAGAAGCTAATATTTCTCCTGCAATAGCCTGGTGTATCCCTACTGCAACGCTCTATGTAGAACTACTTACAAATAAAAGCTGGTCTATATATCATTATCGAACACCATAAAGGATGTGCAATGTCTATATTCCTTTATTTCTTTAATGAGCTGGCTGAGCTGCTCTCAGGGACTTTTTCTTTATTCTATAAGCCTGCAACCGTGCTGGAGTTAATATGCGGAAATCCTAGAACGCTCAACCAATATTGTTGCTCTTATTATTTGCCAAGCGTGAAGAAAAACATACCGATCGGTTTCCTCTGTTACGGCTCCCAATACTTTCTTATTAACGTCGAGACTCTGTTGTTAATTTCCGTGTATATCTCACGTTCTCTTACTGTGTTATGAAAGTTGTGATTGTCTCAGCAGTGCAATGAAGAGGCTGATGGTCACAGCAACAAGAAGGTAGCAAGTTTTTTATTGTCATTAAAATTCACCAGACTGGCGACGTGAGAACAGAGGAAACTCTGCAAGGTTATCAACCCCCAAGCAACCAGCCCAGCAAGGGAAGAAAGAAAAAGAGAAATAAAGATCACAGCATAACTCTGTTTACAGATTGCTTAAAGCTGCCAATGCCCGCATCAACAAAAACAGGGCCATCAAGATTATTCAAAACATCTACACATGATGGAACAAACGAGCGAGAATACTGACTAGTACGACATCGTACCTGTTCCAGGACACAAACTCATGAAGGCACTAATACGCTGGAATTCCGCGCCCGAGCCAATGGCTCCGAAAGAAAAACCGCCAGTAGATGAGGACGGCAATTATATATTTTATAGAGAAAGCAGAACCCACAAACTCTGCGACGATGTGCCAGATCACAAGGCACACCATCTAGCATAAACGCACGTCGACGTACCACTCTGTCAAGCACATTCAGATGACAATCGGCAGCAGAACTCCAGACTATGGAGCTTTATTCTAAAAGGGGAGGACATAGCAACTAAATAAGCGACACATCAACTCTACCGAGCCAAAGACCTCCCAGGTACGCGACGTCGCATAAGACCGATTATCTGCGATGCTAGTGAGGCAGCTGAACGGATGTGGGCCTCAAACTTCAACTTATAGGATCAAGAATACCAGGTCATTAGCCACATGAAGCGACACACCAGGATTAGTGTGTGTGTGAGGGGGGAAGCAGATCTCACTGTACGTGACCTAGACACGAAGCTGATACTTCGTGAGTGATGCCGAAGTGAATTTGGATCACCTTGAAAATTACACCTTCGCCGAGCAAGTCTTAAGTCCCCGGACGTCATTCTGACTTCACAGCTCCGCCGAAATAACAATTCTAATAGTCTAACTTTCTGTTGTGATGCAAGCTAGAGAGAGACTGTACGACAAAATCAAAATATCAAATAAGCACATAAACTCAACGAGACTTGAGCCGGGTTTAAAGCATGGTATGGTGTCAGACTTTCTGAAAACGCTAAAAAAAGGAGCACTGATTTCTGATTGTTTATATTAATCAGTTCAAATTTAAAAAAAGATGTCCACATTCAACTAGTGACACTTGCTAACAGCCAACAGATATGACGGCTAACATTTTAGTAAATCTTGTAGAAGGCATACAATTGTCCTTCCAAAGAAGCAACAAAACATTCTACCGTTCGAAGACTTAGTGTGAACTCGAACTCGCAGTTAGAGTCAATTGTATTGATGCTTACAGTCAGTTGACTTTTATTTACTCTACATTTGTCGACCGCTGCCGTGCGCTCCTCTGGGGTGAGTGATGTATGTCATCCGCACGAGTCAGTGCACGTGGGTTTGCTAGCTGGGGGTGTGCGGATTGGCTACTTTTACCGATGCCTACTCCGTCCCATAAGATATTTCAGATACAATTTTCTGCTGGCGGTTATTTATTTACAGGTTTCAAAGCTAGCTAGAGGTTGGAGATCCGGACCGTCGCTGCTCACCGCGCAGTGTTGTTAGAAAAATGCATGATTTTCCTAAACTCTTGATATAGCGAAGTATATAAGGTAATGACTAGTCTGTCTGAAGTCATGGAACGAACGGAAATCGCGGTAATGGTCTTTTGGTTTAAATTCATTGTGATAAATACTATGTGTGCCGTTAAGGTGTCATCGATTGCCACGTTTAGGTCGAGATAAGCTAATATTATTGGCATTAACTTGTCTGCAATATTATTGTAAGCACATACTTCAAATTAGCAGTTTTAGATTGTGTAAGAAATGTTAGCTGCGAACTAATTAACTACACTTAAGAGTTGAGACTGTCGAAAGTTTGATCTTGCGGTGAAAAATTGTATTTTTGACCGTTGCTAGGGTAAAAGGTTTACGATTAACGTCTGAAGCCCGATCCAAAGTGACGAAACCAACGTTCATAACTGAAGTTCTGAAAAGTTAACCCATTCTCCCAGCCATTATTTCTTGAAAAGAGCCATATTTTTAGCTAATGCCTTTCTAATTTGATATTTCATTATTTAGTAATTAGCGCATCGTACTTACATTGGTTGTATTTTCTTTCATACCTAAATGCATGTTTTATAATAAAATACAAACTGCCAAAGTTTGAAAAAAAGCTCGTTTTACATACAAATACGAAGACACTCGTCACCGCTTACAAATATCTTGAGGCGAAGACACTCGTCATCACTTACAAATGTCTTGAAGCTAATAAGATGAGCTTATCTCTATTTCAACGTACCTATTGATGAAGTCCTAAATGCGATTGTATCACTGATGGAAGGTCGCTATTGTCTGTTGCAGTTGCAAGGCGCCCTTCCAGAACATCAACGAGGAGGAGATGAGGGAAGAACTGCCGTACGTGTCGCGTGTTTTTGTGTGCGATTTGCTGTTTTTGGTTCCTTTTTGCTAATATTCCCAAGTACAGTAGAACCTTTGAATTTAAGTCTCCCAAATGCGGGAATTTGTTCGAATGTTCAAAAGTTTCAATCTCTACAACTATCGCCACCAGTTCAACTCCGGAACAGACAAGAAAGCTAGTTGTCTTCACCCTTCATGAAATAAAAAAACGGGAATTTTTGATTTATTTAAAAAAACAACTGTCGATGGATGTACGAGTAAATAAAACATGCACTGTTTGTGCAGCCCAATACTAGTGTTCTGAATGCTTCTACATATATTGAGATACCGAACAGAAAAATCGGTTAACAGTGACGAGTGTTGTTATTGCATTTCTTCCGTGGATTCATGCTGGTTAGGTTGAAATATAAGAATGGTATAACCAAATCCTGGCTAAAATGATTTAAATATAAGACGACTAAATTATTATTCATTAAATTATGCATACAAAGTGTCCTAATACAGTTGGCTGTTACCCACTGCGATCGAAAGTTTTTACCCAGAATGCTAAATTCATACCACAGTAACTGAATGTGTTCGCATTTTTTAGATTTGAAGTATAATGTACGATGTAGTTCAAATTATATTAACCACCCATGCAAGAAATGCCTATAATAATAGAAAAGTGTAGGACTTCATTGAAGAAAACGACTCCTGTATGAGGATGCACAATGGTATTTTGAAACCGAATTTCTCTGCCAGATAGAGAAGCTTTCTAGGACGATATTCAAAGGTTCTACTATTTGTAAATAACGTTTCACTGCCAACTAAACTACTAACTCCAAGTGTAGGCATTTTTATGACTAACTGTATTGTACTAGGACGCTTTTGCCTCATTTGGAAACAATGCGCTGCACCTTTCTTCTATAGGGTGCTTATTTTGTGTAGTACTATAGACTGACATTTTATCAAGGCAGTTCGGCAGTGGTCAGATTCCTCTCTAGCGTTGCCAATTCTACGGGTATTTCTGATCTTTTGTTCGGGCCATATCTTAGCCCCGCCCACTACCTGTTTATAAAGAAATTTCAGACATACCCACAGAATTGGCACCGCTGTACAGGAATTTGAGCACGACTGAACTACCTTGATAAAATGGTCAGACTATAGACGCTCCTGCTTTTTACTTCCTCTAGAAACCGTGCGTTGGGTTATCCCATGGCGTCTTTTTGCGCGTGTTACTAATAATTGTGCATCGCTCTGTCTCGTTTTCTTTCAAGTTATTTAGACACAGTGCGCTGTCATGCCCGTTGTTTTTTGCTCATGTTGTTGGTTTAGTGTATGTAGAAGAAACCCTGACGCGACTCTTTTTTTATCCCATTTTGGAACTACGTGCTGATTTTTTAACTACGTTCATAGATCAACTCACTATGCGAAAAACTGATATTAGTCAAATAGTGACCTGGCATTAGTGATTTGTAAATGTTAGTTGGATGAGCTCGGGCAACGGTAGTGATCTGCGGAGCTTGGTTTTGACAGAAGCCAGGCTGTACCTACTCGCGAAGATTCCATGACTCCACTAGAGAGGATACATTGCACTTTTCTCCCAGCTCTTCTTTTTAAAATTTAAAAAAAAAATGTGATCGCAGCCAATTTCTATGTGACACTGCAACGCCATATTTCTTCCCGGAATTCCAAAAAGTTTTACAGCAAATTTATCTACTTTTCAAGTCCAGCACATAACCCCTTTGCTTCCGCCGTATTTATGAATAATATTGAAACTAAGTATAATCTCTAGCTACACCCACCATTATCTCTGTTATTCCTGGGTAAATGATAATGGGAATGAGGAAACTGTCCTCGAAATGCTAGCATATATGCTAAATATAACTATAGATATTTGAATCAATAGGGAGCAGAAACATAAGGCGTCCAAAAGTTACTTTAGTTTAGGCGTCCTTCGTTTCCTACTGCTGATGACATATCTACCTACATTATGTTCTTCTTCGTCTTCTTTCTGACTAGCTGTATGGGAATTACCCAATTGCCGAACTAACCCTATTTCCGAACAAGTAATAGTTATTCACCTTAATCTCTCTAACTACGTCACCAGCTGTAAAAATGAGAGTGTTTACGTAAAGTTCCATCATTTATT
>LQNS02278171.1:6974230-6985567 GCA_001587735.2 Parhyale hawaiensis
GGCCTACATCTCAGTAACTGCTTGGCCTCTGAGTGGGGCCTACATCTCAGTAACTGCTTGGCCTCTGAGTGGGACCTACATCTCAGTAACTGCTTGGCCTCTGAGTGGGGCCTACATCTCAATTAATTATTGCTTGGTCGCTGTGTGGGTTCAAGTCTCAATTACCTGCTTTTCTCTGAGTTGGGTCTGCATTTCAATGATGTACTTAGTCTGTGGGTTGGGTTTAAATCTCATTTATATACTTAGTGTGTCAGTTGGGTCCATATCTCAATCGTTTGGTCTCGGTTTCATCTTGCTGATGAGTCCAAATATCACAGTCAGGTCATGGAGCTAGCTCTACTGGCAAGTCTTAACTGCTATCAATATCTCGATTAAATTTTTAAACTCTTTGAGTAGCAACTACTGTTGGTCTCTGAGATAGTACAAAGTGAATTTTCAAATATATTTTATATGCTAAAAATAGTTTTAGCATTTATATAGAACAAAATATTCATATTTCAGCAGACCAGATCAAAATATGCCCTACTCTTTTTTCTACATATACTTTATTTACCGTAATTACGATTAACTATGTTTTTTCAGCTAACGAGAAAAAGTTTTAGAAGTTCACTGCTTCCTTGTCAAGTTCGTAACCATGATTGTGAAGAAATTCTTTCTATCGACTAGGCATTTGTACTATTCAAATACGTCAGACTAGTACACTCAGTTACTGAAGAAGTATAACGTAAGACTTCTTATCGCAACCGTGTTTTTACTCCGAATTGCGCTTTCCAAATGCTACGTCATCTTCTGCCGTTAGGCGAATAGTGGGGTAAAATGTGCTTTATCCGAAGTTATCGTAATCACAATGTTTGTTTCACGTTTCATTATTTCATTCGAAGAAATCTCTGAGAAGTAGTACAAAACATAAAATCTTGGCATATTACGAAAATGTGGTCAAATGAAATGCCGTTGGTGGTTATTGTTTTGTTATTCCATAAAAGTGTGCTCCCAGATCCTGATATTTCTTCTCCCAAATTGTAGGTGATTTTCGGTACATACACCGCTGGTACCCATACAGCTTGAACTAGGCCGTCGGTTAGTGTTGCCACTTTATGACTTTATGTCCGTGTTTGTATGCCGCAATCGTTGAGATCATTGGGCAGTAGGAGCTATTGTGTATACCAGGCCAAACACTAATATACAAAGAGTCGGATTGAAAATGATGTCAATTGTACGAAGAAGCAACCACCACGTATCATTGTTTATTATGTGCACCAGCCATTGAGAACATTGAGCAATAGAGGTCATTGTGCCAGCAAGGCCAATATAGCAGTGCCGCTGAAGAAACGTGGCGAATGCTAACGATAAGACCAACAGTAAGAGTGCCCTCTGGGACGCGTTAGAATGGAACTAAAGGACTGTAACAATGTGTCCCCGAGTTGGCAGAAAGCGTCCCAACCAATCGTGATGTGAATGAAGTCAGAGTGCTGCTGTAGTGTCGGCATCATTAAGGATGAAACTTTTTTACGGAATGCATTATAAAAATTACGTTGATTTTCAAGGTAATAGTATCGTAACCGGTTCCTTGTGGGGATATCGATGACCTTAAGCCGTATGGTGAGATTAAATAAGGCTTGTCCTTCCTGTGTTATAGAGAATTGCCGCCGGGGGAATTGCAGAGGCTACTTTAGTCCAAGCAGGGCTTTACACTCTAAACTTCCAACAGAAAAATGTGTATGTTACTCGAAGTCAAACCAAATCCATGGAGCTAAATATTTCAGATGACTCGAGCTGCTATTTATGGACTAAATTATTTAACTTGGTTTTATAACTGTATAATTGCCGTTATTTTCAAGTTTTAGATACCATCTTGGATCATCTTCAGGATTTATGAATGAATCAAAAGCTTACGAGGGCTGTCAGAAAAGTTCTTGTGTACGTGTTGATGTGCTGATCAAAGCGTAGTCTGTTAGCGAGTGGCGGTCGGACATAAAACCTAATGGGTCTGGGTCAAAATCCCGATAATCAGTCATAATCCCGATACCCAGAATCCCGACGGCCACAATCCCCAAAGCCAGAATCCCGACAGCCACATTCTTTGCTCTCGAGGCAACCATTTTTGGCTCTGATCCCGTTTCACGATTTCAGAAATATGTCATGTAAAGCCAGTGTCTGCGTAGCTACTAATAGTTCTGTGCATATTTTAGTTACAACAATTTAACTAAATATCAATTGAACGTACAATTCAGACTAAATACACATAGAAATGGACTAAATTTGTGATGCGATTCATTTTCAAAAAGGAATTGAGACGATAAACGTCCTAGAATAATTCATGGTTAAAGATAAAAATTCAAGATTGAAGAATTAAAAACCTAAAAATTCTTTGTTTTATTTGATATGCAAGTTGCGGGCCACTCCTAGGAGATAATCTCAGACATTTCGATGCTCACGTTCCTGTATGACCTTGGTGATCTGTTCTTCAAAAGTAAGGTCTTTGCTTTTGGGTCTAGTTTCTGATTCTCCACGATGCCTTTAATGATACTTCAGACGAGGTCCATTTGACCTTATGCACGAAGTAGGCATTCCATTTGGTTGTTGCATTTTCTTTTGCAATTCCTCTATTAAATTATGAAGACCAATATAATTTTTTCCAACGATGATATCTCATCTTCTGTGGAATGCCTCGGCTGCATTTCGCGTGCTTGGGAATAATGATCGGATGCTATCATGCATTTGACTTTAGAAATTGACAGCACCAGTAGTGTGTATCCTTTCTATCTTTCATCTGCTGTGAGATTGACCTTGTTTAGATTTCGACACTTGTTCTTTATCAGATGTTATATATTACCTTCAGGGAATTGCCCACAAATGTCATTTTGACCTTTTTTAGCTTTTGACACCTGTTCTTTGCAGGCACTTCCATCTTCAATAAATGTTACTAAACAGTACTTCATTTCAATACCTGTGTGGTACATCTGTTCTCTAACATGAAGTTTTTAAGTTTGTTCATTATCATACAAGATTCTGGCCGTCGGGATTCTGGTTGTCGGGATTCTGGTTGTCGGGATTCTGGCTGTCGGGATTCTGGCTGTCGGGATTCTGGCTGTCGGGATTCTGATTGTCGGGATTATGGTTGTCGGGATTCTGTCGAGGTCCCAACCTAATACATACTTGAGCAGTGTTCAGTCGGAGGTAGATAGAACTAGCACCTCTCGCGTCACGGCTGCTCTCAGATCTTTGAGACAGAGGTGGTTGCTTTCGTCACATCAGGATACCTCCTGCAATTTCTTTCATGCACAGTATCTTACTATAAGCGCTGTAAATTGAGTTTTATGCCTTCACTTCCTCCCAACACCTTTACGCAACACATAGAGAAAATCGTTTCTAATGTGAATTTTAACCCTCGCACCGAGTCGCACGCTCGACTGGAACATTTGTTACGTCTGTTAACAAACCAAAGGTCGTGAAAAAATCGGTTGTCGAGCTTGCGACAGTTGCTGTTGTTGTTGTTCGTTACCATCGTCTGGGTCCACCAGTGCCAACCTGGGGAGGAGGCTCCGGAGGGGGCCTGAGCAGAAGGGGAGATAGTCGAAGAGAGGAAGAGAAGTGAGGAAACGTGCGGCCCCAAGCGGGTCTAGCAAGATACTGCTCACCGAAAGATCACGAGAAAAGGTGACGAACAGACTGTTCGCCTAGTCCGCAGTGTTGACAGGAGAGATCGTCGATCCGTCCCACTCGGAACTTATGGTCCTCTAAGGCCGAACTGTGGCTAGAGCGTAGCTGGGAGAGGGTAGATTGGAAAGATCTCAGGAGAATAGACTCCTCGGCACAGGGGGGAGGGCATTGGAAGCACAAAACCTGCTCGGGGGATATGCAGCCGCTACAGTTGCAACAGCAGATGAGTGTAATGAGCTGAGGGCAGTGCGGTATTGCTCGGTAGGGAGAATCCCATCTGTAAGAAGGGGAGCAATATCTTCTACAAACTTTGATTGAAGGGTGTGTCGAATACGGCGAGAGCCGGAGGGGGCCGTGATAGTACCGTGGGCAGGATGCTGTAGCCGCGAAGCACTGAGGAGATATTGTTTTGACAGCAGCCCCAGACTATCGCTAACTAGTACGGTTGATGTCTCATGTGGAGATCATGCGCCGAAGCCATGCGGTGGGATCCAGTGACTATGCGCAGGACTGCATTCTGAACCGCCTGCAGCTTACTCACGGAGGTTCTAGAGACATTAGGAGACCAAATCGGGGCAACGTAAAACATGACGCTTCTGATGAGGGTCCGATAGGTCAGTAATAAGGTCTCTTTCTGTTGTCCCCATCTTGCGCCGGCCAGTGCGGCGAGAATCCGCCCGCGGGAGCAGCATCTATGTCGAACATAATTCGCGTGAGCAGCAAAAGTACGGTGTGAGTCAAACACTACGGCCCAGGATTTTGGGATTGCGCTCCAGGGTGAGGTCCGACGCACCCCTGTTGATTGCTGAGTCCGTCCTGGATTGATGGAAGTCTGACGTAAACAGTGTGGAATGGGTCTTAGAGTGAGAGTCGGTCAAGGCTCTCTCTCCGGCTCAGGCCTCGATTCTGGAAGCATGATGTGACAGGCTAGTCGCTGCCCTTGGGACGCTAGTATCCGAGGATAGGACGGTAAAGTCGTCAGCATATGACGAGGTGACGTCACCAACCTGGGGAAAGTCGCTGACGTAGTGATTAAAAAGGAGCGGCGAGATCACATAGCCCTGGGGGACTCCCGCGTGCAAGGGGCGGAAAGGCGACTTTTTGCCCGCTCATAGGCAGGAGGCGCGGCGCCCACTTAGGTACGCAGAGATCCACCGATCAGGTTATTATTAGGAATTCCTGAGCGCGTGATCTTGGAAAGCAAGTGGTGTTGCGAGATCGTGTCAAAAACCTTAGAGAAATCCGCAGTTAAAGCAGTCGACCGAGTAGGGAGGCTTATATTGGTACACTTACGAACCTCATCACGATTGCCAGTAATGATGAAAAATAGTTGTATAGAATGAAAAAATACAGTATGAATTACTTCTGCCGCATTTCTACGGTATATTGAGAAGTATAAACTATGTAACTGTCCTCTAAAACATATTTTTCAAAAGTCGGACGTAACTTTTTCGCCAACCTGATACAAGGCTCACTATATTGCACCTGTGTGTGCATAGTTATATCAAGGGCCATGTGCCATCCGTGACTAACTTCCGTTTATCAAATAAAAGCATTTCCTCCAGCTTGTCTACAAACGTTTAGGTGAAGTAGATCATAGACATGATACTAAAAATGCTAGTCCTGTTGAGGAGGTTCGCGTAGAAGACGAATCAAATCACAATTTATGCAATAAATGGAGCTTGGCTATCGAGTGATGCGCATTTAATTCTTATACACGCAGTGCCTCTTGACGTGCCATCCTTAATGCATTCATTGCAAGTCTTCATGTCGGAGGCCCTGTTTAAGCGAAGCATCCCGCCCCTTTCCAAAAATAAAAAACTTTGCTTCCACTGCTCCTGTACTGTTACTAACTGCAGTTCTCCAAAGGTGCTGTTGCTTCATTGCACAAGTTTAAGGACATGTTCTGACGCTCACTTAGTTTTGTAGTCAAGCTGACGCTTTCATTTCTTTAGGTACCTACCGTTCCTTGTTTGCTTTTGACTGAGAAGGTCAAGTGTAATGTGGTAATCCCTTTTATTGCCTTCTTCATCTCGTTCCTTGCAGTTTTCTTTATTGGCATTATCATAGAATGTGCTTCCAATGCTCTTGGTAGAATTCTTTCGCAACCATCTCTCTTGAGCAAAGTCTATCGAAATGAGGCGTACTTATTTTACACTTGTCATACGTGTGTCTGTTGTTGTCACAAGGCCATCATGGTGTAACCCTTCTGTTGAATCAGTCATGAAAATATATATTTTATAACATCTTACCATCCCATGACAAAAGTTCGCAATTCCAGAATACATATCCACAAAGTCCACCAGGTCCATTTGGTCCACCAGGGTGGAATATATTAAATGAAAGTGCTAAGGAAACAACAGTAATGTCGATGAATTATGGAATAATTTGAAGGATGAAGCGAAGAAATATCCATTTGAGGAATGCAAGACTATAATTCACTCGTGTAAAACAGATGTCAAGCTGTTATTGATAGCAAAGGCCGACATACCAAGTACTTATAATGTGTACCTACTCTAGTTCTACTTCGTTCGATGTATCCGCTTAAATTTATTATTTCATTAAATATTCTGATCCTTTTAATCGCCCAATTTAGTTCAGTTATCTATCGATCATGTCATAATTTGTTAGTAAGGCATTAATTAGCTTAATGAGCTTTCAGTTTTCATTCCACATGAAGTTTAATAAATATGGTCAAAGTTCGAGCTATCCCTGTGCTCTATAAAAAATGTCTTGCATGTTTCCCTTACTTCATCTAACTTCATAAGCCTCGTTCTCATCCTTATTTTTGACTATATGAATCAGTGCGCCCAAACCAATATTATGCCGAAGTACTTTCCACTGAGCTCGTCTCCAACGTTTGCTACATTTCTACCAGTGAATCATCTTTACGATACAAAAATGCTATGTTGGTCGAGTTTGACACAGCTCATCAAAGATTTTGTCACATGTGGTCAGTTGAGGGTTACACTCACTGCGGGACCGACCTCTTCCCCTGAACCTGCAGACATCGACAGACACCGTATTTAGGATTACTGATGTAGTGTCTACAACTAGAATTCCGAGGGGTGGTTGAAGAGGTAAAATATTAGACACAGTCACGGGACCAGTAGCGTCAAACTACCCTCTTAGGAAATTAGACCTCGAGGAAAGACTAGAACTAAGCCTTGTAAAACTCCAATTGGAAAAAACTGCTTATGGGTAAAGCTAAGATATCCATCATGTGCTATGGTGTAGCTTCAGTCATTTACCTCACTTTTCTCTGTGACTTGCGATGAATATGTACTGAAGAATATCACTTAGCTTTGTCTTCCATCTTACAAGTTTTTGGAACCCTGATGATTTCTCAAACAATTGTGGCATCACCAGGAATCCGATTAAATTGATTAAGTTTAGGTTCGGTTTTATCTAGATTTAGGAGTTAACTTTATCCATAGTAAGGAATCAGACGCCCAAGATTGAAGTCCGGACAAGTTAAAACTAATTGAATTTGATTATTTCGGTCGAGGTGGTCGAGGTTGGGAAATTGGAAGACACTCGTAGTCAGTGTCTCTCCAGCCTGCCAGCATCAGCTTCCATCTCGGTCTCGCCGACTGCCTCCGATGTGATTGCTGAGCATGCTTGGGTGACTCTCCAAACAGCTGCCTGGCGTAGTAACGCTGAAGCATTTTCCGTTTCTCATCAGAGTTTTGCTCACAATTCTTTTGTAAGCTTGCAAAAGTAGGAAGCACTCTCTGCACGTTACGGTATGTGTTTTCTTATTTCAAAATTCTAAAGTGCTCGAGGTCACTTATTTCTCTAGTTACCCTATCGTATCTCGGTAGAGTGAGGAACTTGCCTCTGTCAAGAATAAGCTGAGGGTAAGGAAAAACTGAAATTTGAAAAACCTAACAAAAATAGGAAATATTTCATTCCACAAAGCGCTAGTTCCAGACGTTGTTAATGAGGGACGTGTTAACGTAAAGAAATGCTGAGGTTCCAAAAAAACGGGCTGTGTTATTATATAAATTAATTTAAATTGCACTACAAAGACACACTAGAGTTTCTAAATATGAAACAAATTTATGGGACGTATTTATTAGCCAATAGTAAGTTTTCATTTTATACGGTTTCGTAAAATAGATATATTTTTTGTATACTTTTGGCCATCTGGGAGAAGTTGCTGCATTAAAACTGCAATCTCGCCCATCTTATGTTATCAGAAGCGCAGATTCATTTAAAAATAAGTGCTTATGCTTTTAATATCGTTCGCTTTGATAACTTCGTAGCCTGAAGACTTCCCTAATGCAACTGATGCTTTCTTGCAGGAATTCTTGCTTTCATCCTTAGAAAAGATTACGAGAGCAGTGATGCAATCTTTTTATACGGGCCTTATTGCCAGCATTTTTCGCGTTAATTGGCAAAGTTTTAATGAAATGTCTTGAAAAAGACGAATGATTATCGTTCGGAGTGGTTATTATGCGCTCGTAGCGATGGCGGGATGAAATGGAAGTAGCGGGACATTGCCTCTTATTCTCCCATTTTTCTTCTTCTTCTTTATGCGTTACTATTGGTTCGGTAATTGGAGAGTGTTGACTATTTAACTTTTGTGTTAAACCTCGTCACGTACGTAAAGCGAAACTGATGTAACTGCAAGCCGGGATTTCCGAAGACTTATTTCACTGATAGAGTTGCAGATCTACCAGAATTTTAAATTTGAGGGTAAAATTCCCACTGATGAATTCAAGGAAGGTTTTGCGTGTAATTCAATTTTTTGTAGGAACAGCACCAATTGAAACGTGACCAAATAGATCCCAGTCAGAATTAACCCAATTTAGCCAAGCTGTGATGATAATTTACAACAAAGGCCGTTCGCTTTTTTTATTCCTACGGAGAAAAAAAGTCATTTTAACAAGGTAGCAAATACATACTGTATACAATCTGGTTCAGGTTGAGATAGGGTTGAGGCTTAAACCTTAAATGTATAAATAGCTTGCCATCTACGGCACATACCAAATAGTGTTAATCCTATTCTTACGGGAATGTTAAGATCAAATCATGCAGTAAAGGGTTAAGGTAACTGTATACGGAGGCTGGGAGACACTGCTTATGACCAGTGGTATAGAAACCTCGAACCGCTGCGGTCCGGCCACAGCACCGAAAAAGGGCTTCTGGTCCGCTGGTTGCTAAGCTATTATAATTGGCTGCAACCGCCACAAGAAGTGGTTGTGCTCAGTTTTGCTGAACAGTTCCCAACTGGCAATGTACCAAGAGTGGAACTAGTTTCCCAAACACTTCATAAAGATGTGGAAAGGTACAGTGTATGTAGAGTTCCATGTGACTGTACCGACATTATAGCTCAAATTTTGTCTCTACGTTTTACTGATGTAACTAAACCGTAAAAATATTGTTTAACCCTGATTTAGATACGTTGGCCATTAGCTGCAACCTGGCCTTTTTTCTACCTACTGTATTTGTTTTCAATGAAGCTTGACAGAATTAATTTTCACTTATCTTTTTTCTTAAAGTATGACAGAAGAGGGACAGATAAATAAACAAATTATTAAAGAAACAGATAAATACACATCGGTCTTTATTATATTGTAGATAAATAGTGTTAAAGGTTTAGGCCAATTACTTGGAGTGGCTTACTAGAAGTACTGAAAAATTTTAGGCCTTTAGAGTGCTGTGTCCGTGGGATAAAAGTGTTGCCATATACAAAGGTGGCAGGCCGATTGCTGATTGTAGGACAATAATAATCACAGCGGCGTAGCGTATGTACGCGTAAATGAAGCTGAACATAATCGTAATTTGTTGATCCATCAGAAGCGTGTTGTAATCACCATGTCTGAGTTACCGGTGCCACACCGGTGACCCCGCCTAACCCAGCTTGTGTTGTAATCATAACTCTGAGAAGCGGAAACGATTACGACGCGGGTAACAGTGACGCCAAGTCACCGATAGGAAACATCATTTACAAATAAAGAAAACGCAAAGATTATACAAATGAGTAAAGAGTGAACGCCGTAGTCTAAGAGTAAGTAAATAAGTTTATTTACTTCAAGCTTACATCGACAAAGTTAGAAAAAATAAAATCTGATATTTATTATTGTTAAGTTTATGCTGATGACCCTCTCACAACCTCAATCCGGCTTGGGCTGACCATTTTTCAGCTAGTAGTAGCCCAACTGAGGTATGATTACAACACACCTTTGTAGTTACTTACGCCAGTACCTGGAACGTATCAGCGCCCCTTAAATGTGTGTTAATATTTTATGCGTGAGTATAGCAGTAGAAGAATTACTATTTATGCGTGAACAGTTAGCGACAGGTGTAGAAAGTATTTTATCGTTGACGGAGCAATGTTGAATACTTAAGATATTGAGTGTTATGAGTCACTGAATATTATTAGTGCATAAATTGTAAAGGCGAATGATTCGCTTGGTGTTGTTTGAGTGATATTCCGAACATCCACAGATTGTACACTTTCATTATCTGTACTTGCGGAATTGCGTCCAGACGTCCGGAATTGATGCGCTCGCATGCACCGTCTTCTTAAAGCAGCTAAATGAGAATAAATTTTGCTCTCAAAGTGTATGCTGCTGCGTGTAGGTGTATGAATGATTCTGGCGTGTATGTACAAAGAGCGGTATACATTTCTGTTAACATTCTAGTATCCAGAGGGTTGGGATAATTAAGTTCACTCTCTCTCTCTGTTCTTTGGGAGTCGCGTCCGAAAAGGACATAGGTTGCTTTCGCTGGGCAGTAGGGACGTCTTTCCTTGGTGCGTGCTCACTGTGCTTTCTTCCGTTTCTGTCTTTTTGTCTTGTTCTTCCTTTTTTTGCTCGACTTGCTGTGCCCCCGGTCTTCGATGCAGTGCGGGAATGCCCTCGTGCACGGGTTTCACGTTTCTATCAACATATTTGGTTTGTACATGGAGCGCAGATTTTGATAGAGGCTTTAACTCGGTACCTACCCCCATTTTACAGAAACACAGTGAAGCGCTGAGCTATAAAGACCACCCTGGCGCTTCATGCGTAACCCTGACACTTTACACCGGCGATAAAGCCTTGGCGGAATCCTGGATTTCTCTTTCTAAATTTAGATTAGATAGACGGCAGTAGACGAACCAGTAGGCCCATTCCCAAAGAGACACCGGAACTTACGCCCCGGGCCTCTATGAGCTATTGCCATTATGTTAGTAGGATGTCGAGGACTGGAGGAAATAGAAAAATGGGGAGAAGAGGGAGAAGGAGGAAGAGGGAAAAATCCCTGTCTAAGAGACGATCATGAATGCACGCAAGCACGATCAAGAGCCGCTGATATACAGAGCCTAAAGATGTCAAACTGTGTAGTTGGCGCGGGAGAGAGAATAGGGATTAAGGTGGCCTCGGAAGCTTTGGCCGTTAAGAGTTTACGACTCCTGGTGGAGGTGTTCTTAGCTGTGGAGGATGTCTCCCCAATGTATGTCAAGACGATTTTTAAAGGAGTTGACCGACTCCGCACCAACGACGTCGGAAGGGAGTCTATTCCAAATGCTGACTATGAAATACGGAAAGTAAATAAATAAATAAATAATAAAATAAAAATCATTTATTTTTCTCATAAGGTACTGTGGCCGACAAGATTAGGACACAGCGCCTGAGGTTTT
The DNA here is from genome assembly GCA_001587735.2 of Parhyale hawaiensis. Taxonomy (NCBI): domain Eukaryota; kingdom Metazoa; phylum Arthropoda; class Malacostraca; order Amphipoda; family Hyalidae; genus Parhyale; species Parhyale hawaiensis. The sequence continues at coordinate 6,985,521 of LQNS02278171.1, forward strand.
CATGATTAAAGCTAACTTAAGAATAATACTAAACACTAGCATCAGAG
>LQNS02278171.1:6985891-7001001 GCA_001587735.2 Parhyale hawaiensis
CTTCAAGAGTGAAAGAAAAAAGGACATATATTCCAGGAAATAAAAATCAAGTCTAAAGACAATGCAGTTAGATTTACAGTGCACAATATGATATAATAAGAGAAGAGAGGAAATGTAAAACTAGACATACTATACAGCCTAACAATGACTTAAGGTCGTTCTTCGACCTTTATGCTTGAGCTTTTGACCGTTGTTTCACAAGCGATCATTGAGGTCTCTTTCAAAGAGTCCCGTGGTAGGTACGCCGTTGAAGCCATTCAAATACTGGAATGTTTCTATTAGTTGCCCCCTGCGTCGCCTTTGCTCGAGAGAGATCAGATCTAGTTCCTTTCGGCGATATTCATACGGCTTGTTTCGAAGCTGAGGTACCAATTTCGTTGCTTTGCATTGGACTCTTTCCATGTTATCGATATCTTTGCACAGATGTAGCGACCAGAACTGAACAGCAAATTCTAAATGCGGCCGCACTAATGCCTTGTACAAGGGAACGATGATGTCCTTGAACTTTTCAAAATTTCTCGTGATGAATCCCAATGCTCTGCTTACCATTTTCACACTTTTGTTAACTTACTGACTGTGTTGAAGTTTGTAATAGTGATTCCCAAGTCACGTTGTTGGGAGACAGCAGCTAATACCGTCCCGTTCATTTTCAAGAGGGTTGAAGGGTGCACCAGCCCTATGTGCATTACTGAGCATTTGTCGACATTAAGGCTCATCTAACACGTTGTGCTCCATTCCATGAGATGGGCAAGATCTTGTTGGAGCTCGGCTCTTTTCGTCGCAGGATGACGTAGTTTAGTATCATCCGCAAATTTACTGATTTTACTACGGATGTTAAGATCGAGATCATTGATGTAAATTGAGAACAGAAGTGGGCCAAGCACGCTACCTTGTGGAACCCCTGATGATACCTGCGTCCAGTCGCTCGTCGTTCCTTCAAGCTTCACTCGCTGCTGCCGACCCGTAAATTATGCCATCCATCGTAAATAGTCTCATTGGATGCCATGAGCTTTCAATTTTTTCATTAGCCGTTGATGGGGAATTTGTCAAAAGCCTTTTGGAAGTCTAGATAGAAAGGTCTACACCTCTTACGAGCTAAGTTTAAGGAACATTTAGTTGAAGACTTTTCCCATACCTGTTATACTCGAGGTAGCACGGATTACGAAAATAATGAGTAAATGAATCTATAAATCAAGAAGTAATTATTCGAAATATTACAAGTTCGTCTTAATTGTGTATTTTAAATGTGTATTCATAACTATATCCAGTAAACTACTCGAGAACCGTAAACTCCCATTCAGCGCATTTTGTCGTCAGTTTCGGCCAGTCTGCACTTGTCGGTGTCGTCGGCGTCTTTCATTATTAAAAATTCCCCTGCGGTATTTTTCTTCATCTCTTCAACGGTTGGGGCAATTGAGTAGCGCCCGCAACTTCCAGCAATACTTTATTGACAGTGGCCAAAGTTTACTAATTAGTTTTCGGATCATGAAAAATCTCCGAAGCGCTATTGATAGTTTAGATTAAGTCAGTGGATTCGTGGCCTGTGTTATTAGAGGTAGGAATGAGCTTCGATTTCTGCATAAATTAGTGGAAATTTTACAGAAGTGCGAGACTCAGGCCTGCCGCCCACTGCTTTCTGTAGTTCCAGGAGGCTCTCTTCAGGGGGTATAGGACCTGCCACAGTGTGAATTTAATCAAGTGGACATTGCATATGTTGTGCGGAGTTGTATCATGACCTTACTGAGGCCTTTGTGCCTCTTCACACTTGCGTTTTGAAACGCCGCGGCAAAGAAAACGCGTCACAATTAAATTCTGCTTACCATCGTTTCAAATGAAAACCTTTCACACTTGCGATATTATACCGAAGCATTTTTTTTCCGCTACGTGGCTCAGGCTCCAGCTAAAAATTTATTAATTTATGTAAAATTATTTATTGTTAATCATTCCTGATAATGGTAATAGTCAGTGGATTCGGAATTATTAAGTGTTGATAATAAGGCAGATGTTGATGCTGTAAATTTATTTCATAGATACATATACTCTATTGACAAGTTTTTTACCGCGGCGTTTAAAAACGCAAGTGTGAGCACATCTTGCTACACGTTATTTTTGCCGCGGCGTTTAAAAACGCAAGTGTGAGCACATCTTGCTACACGTTATTTTTGCCGCGGCGTTTAAAAACGCAAGTGTGAACACATCTTGCTACACGTTATTTTTGCCGCGGCGTTTAAAAACGCAAGTGTGAAGCGGCCTTTTAGGCTATCTTGCGTGTTCTCGTGATTTCTTCGTATTTTTCATGATTTACCTTGGCGTTGCAGTATTTGCATTGGTTTGGGAAGCTTACTCTTTTGGACTTTCGCATCTGAAGTAGGTATGAGCTAGCTTTACAAAAGCGACTTCGATTCGATCATTAAATCGAGATAATCTAATCTGCTGTCTTTAGCATTATCTGGAACTTCAAGCGTGAAAGTTAGATTTGCCGTTTTGAATTAGGTTTCAAGCGTGAGACGCACACTGATTATGCTTGAGTTTTCAGTCGCTTCAAACGAGATCGGTTTATGATCAGCCCTCGAGACTCTATCCGAAAGACGAATCTCTCCCACAGGAGTGAAGTTTTCCGGATAAATTAAAGCTAAGCGGACTAGATTATATCTATTGTGGTGGGTCAATCGAACACGCCTCTGAGTTTTTGTTAGACCACGGCCGGGGCAACGCGAGTCGAGGAGTTGCCCAATTAGTGATCACATTCCGACGAAAATACGCTAACCCTTTATGTATTTCCTAATTTTGCGCGTGGTCGATTGACCAGTGAATTTAAGACTTAGAGGCTTGACTTGTCGGGACTAGAGACAGGAGCATTGGCTTCGTCGTTTTGAATCGTGTTGTAAGTTGTACAAGCAACCCAATTTTTCTGAGCCGACTGAAACAGCCAATTTACTGAGTAACATCATGCTTTTGAATGTCTCAAGGGTCAAAACGAGGGTAACTGTCTGAATTGGCGGACAAGTCCTGCATGTAAGTCTTAATTAGGTTTTTTTATCGATATCATTGTCCTGATCATAAACGCCCTTAACCGTACCGTTGTCGTAGAAATAACGAATAATATTATTTGTAATAGCAAACTGAAATTGTCCTTAGAAATGAGTGCTTTCTTTTTCTCAATTCATCTGAGCCAAGGAGGTTTAATAGAAACGGGGGAGCACGGCCGCTGTACGCCAGTGAAGCCAGCGTTCTAACTTTTCCGGGGCGGCTGATTTCTGGCGGCGAGTTTCTAAAAAAAATGTATTCTTCAAACGATACATAAAGTGCACCAAGTGCAGTCTGCGATGACTATGGCAAAAGTGAGCTAATATAGTGTATATTCCTCCGCATAGGCCAGTAAACTTTATATTCGCCTTTATTATTTCTTTCAAACCTCCATGCTAAAGCCTTCCAACAATTCCTCGTACATTGCAGTAAATGCAGCATTGTGTTCGTCGATTCCTGCGTGTGTACGCCCACACTGCTACTATATATGCATTTTTTTTCAATACAATACCCAGAAACCTTTCATTGAGTCGAATATACTGTAGTATTGCAATACATATGTTCAGCCAGTCAGCCAAACTTCAGCCATGACGGAAACTTGAGCTTCACCGACGTGGCTACTAGCTCCCTCCTTTGTATTAAACCTCCTTGAACTGAGCAGCACCCTCTTTGCTTCCTTGAACCCCGTGCAAACTACCCAAGGCGCTTTAATAGAGCTATCCTGCTGAAGAACTTTCAATATACAAGAGAAGACACCCCAGGGCAATTTCTGGGCCTGTCGCTTGATGGATAGCAACCTAGCCGCAAGTGGCGCTAGTGTCGTTTTAAGTTCAGGTTTCAATATATTTCAGAAAAAAAGCTATATTATGTAATTTACTTTGGAAATAATTCAAAATAAGCTATGCATGAAATTATGAGTGAAATTCGTTTTTCACATTTTTTTTAAGTTGAATGAGCTTAATGCACCCTCAATGGACGTTTTTGCTCTTGCGCCGATGGAACATTGTTACGTTCATAATACGCGTAACCTGTGATTTGCACCATTAGTTTACGGGTCACAGCCGCCGTAATTGAGTAGTTTTTTTAGATATCGAATGATTAAACTTAGCATTATATCAGTAATTATTGAGTAATTAGATAGGAATTATCACTACGCCTGCGCAATTAGATAACAATCGTCTAAATTAGTTGACCACGTAATATATGAAGGATTTTCCCAACAGAATTTCAATATAAAACGCTAATTCGTCACAAAAATGAACTTCTCTCTATTTGGTAACGTAATATTGAAGCAAAAGTCCGTACATAAAATACAATATCGCAAAATTGCTCGGTCAAATGAAAGAAAATATCAGCCATTGCGTCGCTCCACCGCGCAACTGTTTATCACAAGGAGCTTCAACAGAATTCCTAAACCCCCTTGGTTTACTATCTACACGTCGTATAGTGTTTCGTCCGACGCGTCGTAATCAAATTTTGCAAAAAAACTAACGGTACAGTTCCCTACTATTACTTAGGTAGGTATATTGGGGGGGGGGGACGATGTTTTGACAATTACGAATCAATAATCAATATATTTTATATCAGATGATCTATTATTCCTTAAGGATAGGAGCTTAGGACTTGTTCTGCTAACGAAAATACAGCTTAGATAAACATTTTATACACAAAACAGCAGCATGCGCTACTGAGAACCAATTACTGATGCAATACTGAATTAATCACCGCAAAATTTCAAAACTAAGAATTTTTTATGTCTTTGACTTATACACTCATTGATTCATAAATTTATCGAGCATTAAAGGCATGTTATGATTAATTGTTTTTGATGCTCACGTCCACGTCATGCACCGCCATATTGAACAGTTTGTTTAAATATAGATGTGTTGATACAGCCTTGCCACCAGAGGGCGACCGAAATTGGGACAAAAAATTTGCACGTACTTTCCGTTTTTAGATCCAACCTCCTTGGGATTGCCGCAAAAGTCTCTCCACACTGTTGCGTTTCCGCAGATGGCTGCGAACTTTCGTCGTCGAATTGCAGCTTCGTGCGATTTCGCACAATTATTCCAACTTGTTATATATTTCCGCGCGATGAAACCTGCGAATAAGATTGGTTCACCCTGAAGTATGCTGTTCTTCTCAGGCAAAACAAATAAATTAGGCGTCATGTGAGGTTTTGTTGCTTCTTTTTACACTTAAAAATCCCAAAGCCTCTTCAACTTCTAATTTACTGCAATTTGGAAAAAAATACGAAACTTTACTGCAGTAGTGACACTTGTTGAGCAAATTGACCTGACGGCAAACATTTTATTGAAGTTTTTACAGACACACAATTGTGTTTTCAGGGCAAAACAAAGTGTTCGAAAACTTTGCATTGCGTAATAGAAATTTGTTGAGTAATCCCACCTTTAAAAAATTTATCTACTTGACAGTCATTTTGAGCGTATACTCCTATAGCCAATCGTATGTATTTGTTGCCATGCCTTCAAAAACACCACTGTGTACACCGCAACCGAAAGAGCGTTAAAATGTCAACCCAAGCTCAGTTGACAGTGCGCGCTTTGCTAGAGACCGTAAATGAATGTCATCTACATTCACAGTGATTGCTTATTTGAAATTGTGTCGGTACTATAAGTTATTATTAGTGGAGAAAACTGTAGCTTTCTTAAATCAAAGCCAGGCAGCAGAGTAAGGCAAAGATTCAAAGATCTTTGGCGACAGATCTCCCCGATTTCTGTGACCTCCTAAAGATCTTGGCGATGGATTTGCATTTTCTCTGTCTCTCTTAACATTTTTGGTGTTGTTTTGGCCAAAATTAGGCTATTTTTGGCACTAAATATTGCAACTCATTAGCGGAAAATGTTACAATCTTGGCATTACATTTGACACACCCTGCAGTCTGGAATCAAAGGAGTGTGAGCAGCGAAATTCTGCTAAAATGCTCTAGTTATACTTACTTGGTTAAGATGCGGTGCGTCTTGGGCATCAGCCACCCAAAATGCCGTACTGATGGAGCGTCTTGCGCGCAGTACACTTGTGCAGTACGACAGTGTGGACGCTGCCGTGCGATTTTCGCTGCGTTCTGCGAAATGACACAGCCATTTTTCGCGCTTTTTTGCGGAAGTTTGGATCGGGCTTTAGATGATATGGAGGGAAAAATCACTTTATATCAGAAAGCACGGAAGCACCACTAAATTTAATTTTAATTCCCCGCCGCGTATCTTGTCTAGCCCATTTTAAAACGTCAGTAGCTACATCGAGATTTTGGCGCTCAAGCAATAACTGCATCGTCCGTCCAAGGAAGAACACCAGCGAGAAGTAGTGATTGCTACGGTACTGTACTTTGGAAAATGCTTCTCCTGTGCTTCGTAGCTTGCTGATCTATTTAGTTCGTACTTCGTGAACTGAGAGAAAAATGCAAAGTTCCGATGTATGGAGAAAGTAACAAAAATCAGATGCCATGGCAGCGCTAAGAGAAACTGTAAATATCTTCACTGTTTGAAGTTCAACATTGGCTGGCCAAGTAGTGCATCCATTTAGAAAAGATAAAGATTCCTACTCTACTGTGGCAATCTTCTGCAACCTGGTCTCATATTTGCTTATCAATGTTCATCAAAGTGCAATATATTAACAAAGTCTGGCCTAGTTTTCGCCTATTTCGTTAGGAGCGTGGCCCGATACATACAGATACATAAATATATAAGCCTATAAACACACGACGGTGTTTATTATATTGTTTTCATTACATATGATTAGGAAAAAAGGGCTTACTTCGAATGGCTTAGTATTTCGAGGTACTGTCACGCAGCCAAACGCTCTGTTCTAAACTAGGGAGGAGTGTGTTGTTGCTCGACACTACAGCGTCAGCAGCTCTGTTACTCATAGGTGGCTTAGGGAGGGGAGCACAGTTGTCGCATGTGCCTCTCGCCAATGACGCCGTAGCTCAGACAAATTAGTCGTTGACTGCAACCGTACACTCTTCTGGTCCCTAGAGGCGATTATTTGCAGCACGAACCAGTGCATATTGGTTTCCTAATGGGGCTGTATGGTCAAGGCAGCTTTAACGTTCCGATGACGTCATTCTGTGAGAATTCAGCTCATCGGAATTGGGTAAAGTCCACATTTCATACAACTTCCGAATTAAGCGGATTTGAAATAATTCTCCAATAAAAACAGCGATAATCAGCGCATTTTCACTTTCTTTGCTTAGGCACTAAAACAGTGGCGAAAAACATGATGCTGATTTCAAGTTATTTCACTATAAATCAGATATCACATCATAGCTTATGTGTCGTTCGCGCCTGCCCTGCATGTTATTGGTTACTTATAGTTTTGCCGCGCGACTGATTTCAATACTTAGCCGAACCGTGTTCTACGCCTCTAACCTGCGTAACTTAAATGCATCGTCGCAGAATGGGACTGACAGATGCATGCGCTGAATTACTAAATAATGTGTACTTCTGAAATTGGGGCGTAGGGCAGGTTCTGCTTAATACTTCTTGCTCAGTTATTGCCCAGATTTTAACGGCCAACATTTTGCAAAGGTAAAGCAACTATGAGGGTTTGTCTGTTACTGTTACAACGTAAATGATTATTGAATATTAAGCAAATTTCACCCAAATCTCAATTCCATAAACAACCTGTACGTTTATAAATGCAGATTCTCTTTATTTTCGCTCCAATTTTTTTTTTTTTTTTTCGAACCCACTTATCTGCAGACTATATTGACAGCAACGTCTATATAATGGTCAATCTTTTGCTGACATTTCTATTCACGTTTCAAACAAAAGCGAGCAACTGATACTAAAAAAGACAATACAATTAGATAACCATTATTGACTGTCAAGCTTAATGAAATGAAAACAAAGCTCCATAGATATACTTGTCATTGCTTTCATTCATGTTGCTGAAGGAAATGAAACTGGGACGCTGGCCAGCGAAAGCAACACCAGTTCAGCGGGCATTTGTCGTGTAGTGATGGGACAACGCAATGCGGGCCGTCGTGTCCGTGTGTTTCCCATACGGAGAAAGACAAGTATTATCACTGTCAAATATGTCCACATGGTCCTAATGAAGAAACATATTTTGTTTGTATAGGTACCGCTATAGTTATGCTTTTAGTGACAATGGAGCCATTTTAGTTGCAAATAGTAGGGGTGACTCATATTATTGGCGTGTATAAGTTATACGAATTTTACTAAAAATTTCATAGAATGTCACGCGCAAAACAGAAACTAAAAATAGTTTCTGTGTGTGAAGTCCGACTGTTTTCTATTCAAATCTCATTTCAGAACTCTTGACTCCGGAGCTGCATAAAACGAACCTTACTCTTGTAATTTGTTCGTGAATTATGTGTCGTCTCAAGTAACTATAGTGCGCTCTCTGGGTACTGCCATTGAGGGGCATTTCACATTTCAGTTGTGAGAGCAAAAGTGTAGCACTTTACATTTGTATTGCTAGAGCGTGGACTGCTATCAAATAAATGCTCATTTTATGTAGCAGGAGCGAGGACTGCTACAAAAAAAAATTGCCGTTTTTGTGTTACTAAGTTACGAAGTGTCACAAAAATTATTATTTTGTATTAAAGCTGGTTGACGCGATAGTTTTTTCTTTCCTGCGTTCATACTTTAAAACATCTGAATATTTTGCTGTGTCCTTGCAACAAACACAATTGCACGTACGCATAAAAATTTGCTTTAATCTTTGATGTGAAATCAGTTAAAATAGCTAGCGTCATTAGCCAAGTTCTGCTGTTCCTCCAAATTTAAGCTGAGAAATAAAATAAAAAATAAAAGCGTGCACTTTTCTGTTTTTTTAAACTCACACAGCCAAGCATTCATTCTGACACTGTGATGCATGGATGTGGGGTGTAAAAAGTATTATCATCTGAATCGGGCTTTCCAAGTGCGTGAAGTACCACTCAGAGACTCCTTTCTGCGGTACAGGGTCGTGGACTGCCACAAAAGCGTTTATTTTTTGTGTGCTTGGACTGCCACAGAAATGTTTATTTTTTCTGTTGTAAAAGCGTGGACTGCTCCAAAAACGTTTAATTTTTTGTGTTACAGGAGCGTGGACTGCTGCAAAAACGTTTCTTATTAAGTTGCAGGAGCGTGGACTGCCACAAAAACGTTTCTTTTTAATGTTGCAGAAGCGTGGACTGCCACAAAAACGTTTCTTTTTAATGTTGCAGAAGCGTGGACTGCCGCAAAAACGTTTCTTTTTAATGTTGCAGGAGCGTAGACTGCCACAAAAACGTTTCTTTTTAATGTTGCAGGAGCGTGGACTGCCACAAAAACGTTTCTTTTTAATGTCGCAGAAGCGTGGACTGCCACAAAAACGTTTCTTTTTAATGTTGCAGAAGCGTGGACTGCCACAAAAACGTTTCTTTTTATTGTTGCAGGAGCGTAGACTGCCACAAAAACGTTTCTTTTTAATGTTGCAGGAGCGTGGACTGCCACAAAAACGTTTCTTTTTAATGTTGCAGGAGCGTGGGTGACATTCAGCCCCGGGGTGCCGGAAGACACATCGGATGGCATCGTCACCGCCGCCTACGACGCCGGGTTGAACTTCTTTGACCTGAGTGAGGCCTACAGTAACGGCAGAGCTGAGATACACTTCGGTAACCTGCTCAAAAAGAAGAATTGGAGAAGAAACTCGTACCACGTCATGACTAAGGTCTACTGGAACTCCAAGTAAGTGTAGCCTGGGTGATTTGAGTGTATTGGGGAGTTCATTGACCTTGTACCCGCTGGCATTCTGTTCTATTTTTAGAGTTTCAAAAAGACATCGTTTCCCTATCCTTAAATTCTTATCTATCTCACCGAATGCAGCAAAGGCTATGCAGAATCTGATCTGGTATTCTATCGACCCGTAGTATCTATGAAAATTAAAAATGTTATTGATGGTAAAGCTTTCCTGTGCAGGATTAATGTGTTATACTTAGTACTCATTAACCAGACCATCACTGACGGACACTGGCTCTTTTATCAGGGTTAGCATTACGTGAAAGCCGATACGACGGCTATTATTACCCTCCTGGCAGTTCATTTTTGCTCTATTTTGCGATGAATCTTCTCTGGCGGAGTTTATCGGATGGTTGTTCGTACGGCCATTTCCTGCCATTGATGGGCAAGATGGTCCATCTCGGATTTTCTTTATGGTCAACTTAGCCTTTCACGGCAGTAAAAAATGGCCCTGGGTGCCTTCAAAGCAAGCCATTTTCCGTCCTTGTTTGCATAATCGGCAGCAAAAGAGCTTTTCTTGGGAGCCTTTGATCACGCAGAGTTTCAGAATCGTCTGCTGTTGGAGTGTCTCGCATCCAAAGCCTTTAGGGAACTCGTAATTTTGGGGGGTGCCTTTGATGACCTTGTTTCAAAAATATTTGATGTTGGAGTGTCGCGCGTCTCAAGCCTTTAGAGAATTTGTAAATTGCCTTGAGCGCCTTTGATGACGTAGTTCAAAAACCCTGATTTTGTAGCGACTCGCGCATCTCGCCTTTAGGAAACTCTTGTTATTTGGGCGGGGCTTGATGGCGTTGTTGTTACGGAACGCCTGACTCTAGAGTTTTACGCGTCTCAAGTGTTTAAGTAACCCGAAACTTTAGGACTTCTCTCTCTTTTTTTTTAGAGTTTTTAATGTTCAGTGATCTTTGATGCAAGTGTTCTACTTCAGAAAATATATTCCCTCCCTCTCTTTGGGTCTCCAAGGTCATGGAGGCTTATACCTATAATGTAGCACACTAGTTGACTTCGCCATCCTTGCCGGCCCCTTAAAATTCCAATTTGGTCAAACGGCTAATAGATGAAACTTTGAAAAAAATGTTTTCCATTAAACTGAAGAGGTCTAACCTCAGACAAGAAGTCCTCCGTTGGCGGTGATGCCAGCAATGTGTTAATCAGCAATAAACACAAATTCGTAACTTCTGATGAATACTGGGCGACAACCATTCAATGTTAAGACACCAAAATGAACTAAGAATTAATCAAAATTCATTTTGCTTTTTACCACTGGTGATTTCATATGAATTATGTATGTGTTTCTTGCCAATTATTGATTCCATGCGCCACCATGAACTGTTTGTTTGTAGTTTGAGGTCGTTAAATTTATTAGAAAAGTCTTTATCGAAGTTTCGTCATTTACCTGTATGGCCTATTGGCAGGAGTGGTGTCGTCAACTATAGAGTGGCCGACTTGATAACGCTGGCTATAGCTACCCATCTGTGTTTAGTTAAGCCAAGCTTATCGTCCCTGTACTAAATTGCAGCTGGTTGTTGAGACTCGTTGAGCAACACTGGCTTAGCATGCTTCTTGACTATTATGTTATAAGAGTGTGACCACACTGAGATTTGCTTCGTCTTCGCGCCTTTCGTTACAGTAAATGAAATTTGTACATTTTGTTTGCAAAAACTTTGTAAACTTAAAGTGATCAGAGGCTTTTCTATCGCTTCTGTCATGCTGCAAGTATTTGCAAGCTCTCTTCATTTTCTGACCTGTATTACAGTAAGCGGCTTCTTGCGAAAGCCTTTAAAACCGAAGTTGTAAGACTTACTCCCAGTCCAATTCCAGTCAAGAGGCTTTGCTCTCAGTGGAACAATACCTCACTTTTTGGTCCAGTGCACCTTCGAGGCAGCCGGCTCAAATGTTCGTCGCCAAAACTCCTTAACTGCGTAATCATTGAATATTGCGTGCCTTGAATTTCCAATTGGAGTTATAAAAAGTCTGATGTATTTGAGCACCACATTTTAGGGCATCTTAAAGAGTCTCCTTCCCTGACAGACGTGCAATAACACGAGCTATGTAAGTTGATCTATAAGAAATTGGATCGCGAGATCCACCGTATATGCTACCTTGACTCACTTAGACCGGGGACCGAGTTTATGACTCAATTTGCTCGTACCAGAAGCTCACTCGTGACTCAAATTTTAGTTCGTAACTCAAAATGAGAATGGCAGACTGACGGCTCGTAACGTAACAATCTTATAAATCGGGACACTCGTGTATCAAAATGCAGCGGCTGCATGCAATGCCCGTTCATGTACGTAAGCTGAGGGAGTGTCTATAGATATGTACTTTGTTGTAATGCATGACGCTCAGAAAAACGTTGAAGAATATTTCATTGCGAAGGTAATATAAAGATTCCTAAAGAGGTAATCAGTATCGGAAGCAATCCAATAGATGTTACATACGATGAACGGCGGTCAGAATAAACAGAAATACAGTCTGGTAATCTATACTTTTTTCGCCTAATCATCGATAGTTGAAAAAAATATGTAACGCTTACACCTAATTGTCATTACTGCCAATGAGACAAATTGTAGCGTATACACCTATTCAGCAATTGCTATTCAGTAAATGAGATGAAAATTAGCGGAATCAGACTGTCTGTAGCGCTTATGCTTGATCATGGGTAACTGAAAATGGCTCTCAAGGATAGATTTATTCATACTTGACATTTTGGAATGTGACCGACGGTGAGAATGTTTTCTTAGTTTCGTCAGTGGGATGTACTGGGAACAGTATACCAGTGTACCTGGAGATAGTGTGAAGAGTTGAGTGTACTGTAAAGGCGGGGTCACTCTATCGTCCTCTACTCCCTGTCCGTAGTGGTCCTGACGTGCTACTGCTTCCTTGTAAACATTGGATAACTACTCAAGTTCATGCGACATAATTCATAGCAAATTTGAACGACGCTCCGAATCTCTGCCACTGGCTCTAGTTAAGCAAGCTGACGTACTACCGGCTAACATTTCATCAACGTTTTTGGTGGACACGCAGTTGTGTTTACAAAAACACATGGAAACGTTCATGGGCTTTGTATTGCGTACGAGGAAAAAAAACCTGTTGTGTGAACCCGGCTTAAATGGGTACATCTATGGCGTTTACTAGGGTGGCACGTGAGTTGGGGAACGGTGAGGACCCTGTATAATGGCAATGGCAGCTATATTTGGTGAGAACTGACGCTAACAGTGACTTGTATGTATCTTAAAACGACGCTTTTCTCTCAACGTTGATCGTATTTAATTGTTATTACCTAAGTATTATAAAAATGTGAGGATCCTGTGCGATCGCAACGCCTAATGGTGGTAATTGAGATTACCAACGGACATGCATTTTCAGGGGACAGTGTTTATCACCCGCGAACGAAGTGAGAAAAGTGATAATGTTTTCGTTGAAGATTTAAGTATATCCAGTGGCCGCAAAAACGAAGTTATAGTATAATTCGCGGGTAACTTTGTTTTAAAATTTCCCGACATTTGAGAGGAGAGTAGTATGACGTGTGTTGAGTCACTCCCGTGCCACACACAAACCTTCGCTACACAGTCAGTGAGTCTGTGATCCATCAGAGCTCGAGCAGAAGACACGTGCGTTGCGCTGGTCCACGGACATCTACTTTCCTTCTTTTTCACTCATTTTAGTACCATACCAAAAGCCACCACGGGATCATAATGGGTCGGAAGAAGCCTAACATTAAAAAAAACACTAAGGCCCTCACCCTATTCGAGCTGCGAGTGCCGGTGAACCGCGTAGCTGTCTAACTGAACGTCAGCTGGCCATAAAAAATGACCACAACGAAATTTGCTCTCACCGCAGATGATGGTCTTAAGACACCAGGCGTTCTAGTTCCAATTGAATTTGATCGTACGAGGGGTGTAGGAAAAGGTTTAAGCATCAGAGATACTAAAAAGGAATAGGGGATTTTTGATGATTTATTTTTCAATTTTATATTCAACTTTCTTGGAATCTCAAATTTTGGTAAGAATACCTGCAAAAGGTTGTACTTTCCAAAAAATTATAGGTTTCACCGTGCATCAACACTTTTTATATAGCGATGCCTCCAAGCTTTTCATACGCCCCTCGTATTTAATTGCTTTCATTGAGTTAGTGTGAACGCGTGAGAGCTGATAAATCATAAGGGGAAAAACATTGCAACATTACTTTTCAGCCTCATATGATGAACGTTGCCCCTTGTTTTCTCCCACCTAAATCAGAGATGTTTTCAGCGCTCTGGAAAAACTAATTTCAATTTTAAGCCTAGTTTTACATATGTGCTTTAGCACAGAATTGGTCTGAAAGTATAAAATTGCCATTACTTTAACGGAGAAACTTAGCTTTTTGAGGGAAATGGTGTCAGTATAGCCAGTGCTGCAATGCATCTACCCATATTGCTCCCACCAACAACATAGTGCGACAGCATTAAAGTGTTATTGAGTGGCCTGTCTCTATCGAGATTATATACTCTGATTAACTTTAACCAGGCCGGAACGTCAATTCCGAATATGTATTCGATGCTCACGTTAGACTTGGTTTTAGACGTTAACGACAATCTGATTGCGCCTCATGAGCAAGCAAAAGTGGCGATTCAAGCTCTCAAAATTGAAGTTGCAGGCAAGTTAAACTGATCGGTGTCAGTAACTTCAGTCGAAGGCGACGAGCCGTGTAAACCTTATCATGGTTACGGATGCGAAAAATGAACACGTAGTTTTGACATTACCTGATTCAACGACCGCATCAATCACAGTACCGAAAATACCACGCAACTACTGAAAATACCGGCCAGCATGATCATTATCAGGCAATGCGAAGCGGTGTTACATGACGAGCTCAAGGCACCATTTCAGCTGAGCGATTTACTGATACACTATCCGAAATCAGTTTATTTTGGAGCAGACAGCTTGGTTTGTGCTGCCGCTCCTGTACATGTTCTTGCCGTCCTGCCTGCTGCTGCTGCTCCTGTACATGTTCTTGCCATCCTGCCTGCTGCTGCTGCTCCTGTACATGTTCTTGCCATCCTGCCTGCTGCTGCCGCTCCTGTAGATGCACTTGCCATCCTGCCTGCTGCTGCCGCTCCTGTACATGCACTTGCCATCCTGCCTGCTGCTGCCGCTCCTGTAGATGCCCTTGCCATCCTACCTGCTGCTGCTGCCGCTCCTGTACATGCACTTGCCATCCTGCCTGCTGCTGCCGCTCCTGTACATGCACTTGCCATCCTGCCTGCTGCTTCCGCTCCTGTAGATGCACTTGCCATCCTGCCTGCTGCTGCCGCTCCTGTACATGCACTTGCCATCCTGCCTGCTGCTGCCG
>LQNS02278171.1:7001076-7016143 GCA_001587735.2 Parhyale hawaiensis
TTGCCATCCTGCCTGCTGCTGCCGCTCCTGTAGATGCACTTGCCATCCTGCCTGCTGCCGCCGCTCCTGTAGATGCACTTGCCATCCTGCCTGCTGCCGCCGCTCCTGTACATGCTCTTGCCATCCTGCCTGCTGCTGCCGCTCCTGTAGATGCACTTGCCATCCTGCCTGCTGCTGCCGCTCCTGTAGATGCACTTGCCATCCTGCCTGCTGCTGCCGCTACTGTACATGCACTTGCCATCCTGCCTGCTGCTGCCGCTCCTGTAGATGCACTTGCCATCCTCCATAAGCGCATTACCCCGCCACGGTCGAGTGCGCCCAACTGGCGTATGCCGGCGCTGCCTCTAGCGCTGCACGCTCAACTTGTTTCATGCTTCGCCAGGCAAACAACTACGATCAGTTTGTGGCGATAAGAAGACGAAAATCGTCCGTTTAGGGCCATTTCTGCCCCTTTACGATACGTTACGTTGCCTTTACGACTCTAGCTTGAGCGCTTGTGGCCTCATTGCCTCTAACACGTAAATGTCCTCATTTGGTCCGATGCCTCCTGAAATGAAATCATCAAGGTTCGCTGCCCCTTTGCCAGGCAGTAAACACGTACGAAGATCTTGGCGTCTTTACTCTTTGTGCTTCTTATCGCATGCCCTTGCAAGCCTTGCCTTGAACTCGAGAGAGTTTTACCCAAACTTTGAACTGGCAAAGACGGCGGGCCCGTTTGTGATGCAGCCATCGGTGTAAATGGGAAGGCTGCTTGACGCTCACTAGCCTGCTTAAATGAGATTTCTGTTCTGTGGTGCAAGCACAAAGAAGTCAAAGTCGTGCATAGTTACGTAATGCACTGTAATATTTGGTGAGAGGTTGTTGTACTTGTGCACTTAAGGAAAATCACGTAAAAACGCTGGAAACCTCGAATAGGTGCAATATTCTGTGACATGGAATGATGATTGTAAGCTTGTGTATGTTCTGGAAGTGCATTTGTGTACGTGTGGATAGATAGGTTCTGCGCACGTATGTATGCTTTCGGTAAAGGCCGGTAAGTCGATCCTCATCGCGTCAAAAATTTACATGGGAGTAAGTTAAATACTGGGTGAATTTCCCGTAGATTTGTGACAGCGTAATTCGGACTGTCTGACAAAGGGTTTTCTTATGCAAATAAAATATTTTGGATATGGAGTTTATTAGTCCAATCTAAGGCAATGTCATCATCCATTTGTATAAGTTTTGAAAATTGGGAGCCTGAATATCATTCTTCTCTCAATATGTACAGTGCATTGAAAGAACTCAGAAGTCCATTTAAGAAACTTGCCTCTTCATAGAACGTTGCGAATCCACTATTTAAAATGCCGTAGTTAAGACGTCAACGAAAAGTTCCGTTGAGATGAATTTATCTCCTGAGCCTTAATTTAATTGGAACTTCACTCGTGAGCATTGGTTTCGCTAATTTCGTTTGAGCTTCAGACGGCAATGTACGCCGATGACCCTCCCGACACTACTTCAAACTCTTGGAGAATTACTTTGAATCTTGACGCTAAAGAGCGAAACCAACTCTCATGGCTGAATTTTCGGGCGAGTTCTTGCTGCGGAATTCATAGTTCCGGATTAGCTTTGTCCCAACTGCGTCCTCAGCTAATCCAGAACAATCAATCAATGTTGACCCAGAAATTGCTATAGCCTCAATTTGTGGTACCAGCCTTGCTTCTTAGAAGGAACATAAAATTACTAACTTGCCCTGTAATTTTGCCCTTGGTCTCATACGCCAGCACTACAGTTTAAAACTATCCCGATAAGAAAAAACTGAGATCTGGCTGACTATGATCCTACTGTGTGTCTGTATTCCAGAGTCTCTTGCTCGTTATCTGCAATCAAAGCTATTCCCAGTAGTCAGTCTATCATATCGACACTAGGATTATTTTGGATCGTCTCAACATTTCCATGAGATTTCTCAACATTCCCAACTGGCCAGAAGGCCATCTATACTGAATTTCAATTTTACTTTTGTCCAAACATGATGCGCTGGCCTGAATTTTTTTTTCCGGCTTGTAATCCAAGGTTCAAAACTTGTAGTTTCTCCTTTATCTGTATTTCCACGAAGTTCTTTTGGCATAGTTTCTTTCAACCTTTGCTCTCTTGTACGCGTTTTGACGCTACAGGAAAATATCCCTTTCTTCTCTTCCATAATCCAGACGGCTTCCTACCATCAGTTAGTCAGTCATGCATACACTACAGATGACCCGCCTCGGACCTCCTCCTCTAACAATAATTCTTCTTCAGTCACGGCAGTCATGCTTTGGTCTACTAAGGACATGTCCGACTGGGCACCAAAATAAGGCCTTCAAAGCTGGACTTGTCCGAAACTGCAGGCAGATACTCTCTCTTCGACCCGCTGGCTGAACTACGTCCCTGGCATTGACCCTCAATAGATTGCATTTCACCTTCAGACTTCCAGAAACTCGATACTTCACAGTAATATGGAGTTTTCAGCCGGCTCAATATAACCCCGCTGCTCCTAACACCTGTAACACGATTCAGAGTGACCAAGCCAACGCTTCTGTCTAAGGTTTCAGGCAAGTTAAGCCTCGAAGGCCTAATATCGGCGCCCCTAATACCGGTTGTCCATAAACCAATGCTATGTTTTTTTACGTGAGGGTTCAGCCTTCATCCCGAGTTAACTGCCGTGCAGTAGTCTCTGCACCAAGACGTTGCTGTCGGCACTTTCTTGGTGACTTTTTATAGACTAGTCATTGAGGCGGTTCGTTATTACTCGGGCAGCAAAGTTTAGACAAACTACCGTATTATATTAGGTAAAAGCATCAGATAATATCGGCTGTTTGTTCAAAACTTTACGATTATATATTTTATATTACCATCATGTAGTAGAGATCCTCCGCGGTCGGAGCAGCTTCTCTCCTGTATGTTATTTTGCAGTGACGACAGTCCGTTTCAGCACCTTCAGTTTGGCAGTTTTGTGCTTTATCATCCACACAATTTGCCCTATATTCACCCTCTTCTCTGTCTATGCAGTTATCCTAAGATATCCTAAGCGTCTCAACAATACTATTTCTCAGCAACGTATAACTTTCAGCTACCCAGTCTCCCTACAAGGTGTCCCACCATCTATTGAACTTTCCTATACAAAGTGACCCTTAGAGTTCCTCGCAGTCGCTACAGTCCAATACACCGCCCCTAGAACACCTCTAGAGATCTCGCAGCCACTGCCACGTCTCGCGATTTCTCAAGCTCAGGGCTGTCAGGTGGGCATTCCTTCGCTCGTCCTAAGGACGGCACCCGGGAGGCCACTACGGAGCAGTAACGCGATATTGGACTTCTCCGGCTGCCCACCTTAGGCTTATTCGCTGTCGTCCCTCGCATTCTGTCACTGGTGCCTTCCTTCGGGCGTAGATTTTGCCTTTCCCAAAGTTCCAGATCAAGTGACACTGGAAAAGTCCGTAAACTGTATATCCAGAGTACACTATCGTCAGTAAACCACAGGCTGTCCAGTTTAGTTAGTGAACCCGAATGCTGCATAGGCTTCTGTTAGCAAACCCAACCTGCTGTACGCTTTAGTGAGAGGACCCCTTCAGTATAATAGCGTAATGGCGAATCCAAAATCCTATATGTTTTTTGTTAGTCAACTCGTTTCCTGTACGCCGTTGTTAGTCAACATAAAATGCCGGAGGCTTCTGTTAGTAAATTTAGAATACTGTACGCTGTAGTAAGTCAACCAAAAATTCTTTAGCCTTCAGTTAGTGAATGAGCATTCTGTAGTGTAGGCCGCAATTATTAAACCAAAATCCTCTATTTTATTTAGTGCCCCAAAATGCTATGAGCTTTAGTTAGAGAACCAAACTATTCAAGGATTTACTTTTGTTGAAGCAATAAACGAGCGCATTGCGCTAAATGGTTACGCGATTTGAAGCATTTCAGGTTTATTTATTAGAAAATTGGTATATTTGAACTAAAGATTGTACCTAGCAGCAGGTCCTTTCGCCAAAATGTCAAAATGTTCGTAGTCAAAATCCAAACGTTACTTCATTCCGCTTTTCCAACTTTTCCGACAACTTATCGCAAACGTTCCGAGAACGACATGAAGTGCATTTGTCCACGGTATAACGTTATTTGTTAAATGCGGGTGTATTGTATGACTGTGAGTCAAAACGTACTGCCCCAATCCCATACCTCACAATCGCGTTCATTCACACACACCGAAGCTAGTTGAAAGCAACAGGTACTATCACAATTTGAAATTTATAGGCATTTATCCGATGTTATCCGATACCGCTCACTGTTTACTCATATGCAGCCGATAAACGTTTGTAAATTTCTTATTGGGTAAAGGGGATACCCGTAGACTCATTCTTACACCAACCGTTCTTCCGTTAAGATGTAGGTATTTTACTGAAGAATACTTTTCAGAGCACGGTAAATAGCAACTTTGAAATGAGAGCTAACAGCACTTGAGTGGAAATCACCTCAGATTATTGATGCGTTGCAGAAAGGTAATGGAGACTGTGCCCTCACAAAAAAACAGAAGTTCGCAGATGGAAAACCCGATTGACAGAAGGAAGAGAGAATCTCAGAGATTATTCAAGTAAGATGTTAACAGCCTGAACAAAGAAGAAACAGTGACTCTGGTTCAGAGTTCAGACATGAGTGGTAGCAGGCCGTCAAATTTCTGTTTCATAAAAAAATACGATTCCTCGTGGGTTTGTTTACATGCATCATATTGTAATATTATCTCGCGCTCCGTAAGCTCTTTGCTCGCCTGGTGCTCAGAGCTTTGAGCACTGACCAGGTGACTCAACGAGTCCACGTGTCACTAAGCCTCATAGACAAATTTGAGGCTGATGAGGGAGATTTTTTTATTTTTAATAACGCGCAACCATAGACTACACCTGGATTTATCAGTGCACTGCGAATTCTTTCTCGTCACTGCAATGCACCAAGGTATCAAGAGCTGTTCTCTGGGAAATAATGATAATCTTGCCTACAATTCTCGTCTTGCTCTGTTAAACTTTGTTTACATTCCCAAAACACAATTTGAGGCCGTTGACGAGGAGAAAATCGTTCTTCCAAGCTTGTGCACAAAGCAAACGATTTACTTCTGCTGGGGAGTTGAAGGGGTGTAAATACCGCCTTCAAACGTGTATTGACTTGCGTGAAGAATTTGTTGAGAAATAATATGCATACCATTGTTCAAATGGGGGGCAGCTCATTAATAAGTAAATTATAAGAAATTTTTGGCTCATCCCCAGACCCTGAAATCTCTCTACATGCCATTGCAAAAAAAAATAAATAAAGAAAACTTGCGGCGCTGTTATATCTCTTCCAGTTCCTGGAACCGAAACTCCTTCAGCGAGCTCATTCTGCTTCCGCTAAATTTCGTTTGTTTCATATCTGGTGTTATTCGCAAATTTTTAATTGGGTACTTTTACGTCCTATATTTACCTTTATAACAGAATTTTTGTTTCATTCCTTCCCATTGCGAGCTCTAGCCAAGTTACACTTTTTTTTCTCTTTCGTTTCTCTCTTATTCAAGCGTTGAGGCTTCATTTGGTAATAGGCTGAACGGCTGCATCACGACGACGTATTGACTCACCGCTCTATGGTTTCTTACGTTTCCGTCTCTGTCGAGTGGATGATATGTATGGCTACTTGTGCTTAGCAGTGAATGCACGATAATAGATATACTTGAACACCACTTTTACTGAATGCCAATATATTTCGGTCGCATACAATACTGTTGACTGTGTTGGCAGCAGCGGCCATGACAGGGTTGTGCTTTGAGCCACGACCCACCATAAAAACACTCGTAGAAACTCAGCCTATTATAAATATGATAACATTTCTCTCGCAAAAGACAGCTTGTAATTTTTCTTTACATTTCCGCTTCTGTGGAAATTTGAGCGCTCAGACTGGAAAGCACACTGACAATCTGTAATCTCGCTCAAAAATCCTTATACTCTAGCTTTATTCTTAAATGATCTCCTGCCCTAAGTGATCGTACTTACCCTACCAAATTCTTACTTTGAAAACTAATTTGCCCCAAGATCAGTTCGCTAATTCTTTTAACTTCACATTTCATTCCGTATTTTTTTTTTCATGAATCCAAATTACGATTGAATCGAAATCTAGAACAGAAGGAATTGTATTTTTTTCCCATTCTAACTCATGTTATACTGATTATAACAATAGATATATATCATTTTAGCATTATAAAGTTGTACTATTACCTACAAATTATTATTCTACCCACATACTTGTTTTTTGTTCTCCCGCGTTTATCTGTGCATCTGTAACCAGATTTTCTTGCCGCTCTGGGTATCTCTTCAGTCGGCTTGCCTTTGAATAACAACGAAGTTCATGGGTTGGGAGGCTTTGAACTGGGAATAAGCGGGTGTGGTGTTGTTTCTGCTTTAATTTACGTACTGAAGTATTTTGTTTCAGAGTCAAGATGTAAATTTTATAAAATTGCCTAATCTAACCTCACGTTAAGTATCGTTCTCCAGAGTACACCTAACTAATAACCATCGGCAGATTATACACAAGTATCCTGATGTCAATAATAATCTGTGATAGGACGAGTTCATCCGTTTGCGAGGAACGGTTGTCAGCACATTCAGCGCTGTCGAAGCCGTCGAGTCCAGATATCCCTTGCTGGGAAATTTCATTCTCCCTCAACTTATTCCATTGCTAATCTAATTGACGGTTTGCAGGGGCGATGAGAGAGGACTATCCCGGAAGCACATCATCGAGTCTGTCAAAGGATCGCTGGAGCGATTGCAGTTGGACTACATTGATGTGGTCATCATCCACAGAGCTGACGACATGTGCCCCATGGAAGGTATATTTTTCAGTAGCTCTACCGTTTGATAAATCAGTTGGTGTGCCATCACAGTTTTCTTTTTATTTCCGTTGCTCAGTAATAGAGCGGACGCTATGTGCTCGCAGTGTGGTAAGTTTATGTCTTTGGACAGCTCAACGACTAATTTTTTTTTTTTTTTTAGACACAACCACGGAGCTGACGGCATGTGCCTTATTGAAAGTACGTTCAAGGTCTTGATAAATTAGTTTGTGTGCCAGTAATTATTACTTCTCATTTTTCTCGCCAAACCACACATCTGACGATGTGTGTCAAATTATCAATTGGTAACTACATCTTTCGGTAACTTGTCGTGTTTATGTAGACTATTGGGAAGGACTAGTTGCAGAATTATATTAAGTCTGTTAATCACTTTTTGGTAAAGTTCTAGTTTGCCACACATGTCAATTAAGCTCTACGCTAGTACTCTAGTACGAAATTGTTTTAATTTTCGCTGTACAACTGCAGAGCTAACACCATGTGGTGCGTTTCATATACAAGGCATATTCATAGGAAACTTATTATTTGCATATAAGAATTCGCCGTCTTCTAGTTCAAATGTCTTACGTCTTCGTCATCGAGAGATGGTAATGTAACTTGTTGGGAGCCGCCATATGGGTTGGTCTGGTTAATGCGCAGCCCATATTATGGGAAGTGGTGTCATAGCTTGCCGTAGACGTATGGTTTTTTATCCGTCGGAGCAGGACTGAGTTTGCTGTTTTGTCCAGTTTTGTCGCTTTACGATTAAAGCCTGAAACTCTATATCTCAAATGAAAAGGATTTGTGATGCCATTAGTTCAATATTATTAATTAATTGAAGCCGCAGGCCTCTGCATCGCTGCAACTCGAACAGAATACTTAACAGCCCCAAAAGCTTTACGCATTAAGGCGGGTGCACACTAACGCAAAAATTACCCAGTCACTTGGGTGGTCACGTTGCCATGTCTTCTTCGTGCGGCGTTTGAATGTTACACTAAAATTATACTGTATGTCAATGCAACTTTAAGCTAACTCGGAAATAGGAGGTACACTCAAAACTTAACCACTGCCACTTGATATAGCGCACACAGTGCAAGATGCGTCTCCTATATTAGATATTTTCTTTAGTGGTATAGCTATGTTCAAGCTGAAGCCATGTTCACTTCACGTAATCGGATATAGAATTATGTGGAAGTGCAACTTTGGCATAAGTGTGCACCTGCCCTTAAGATCTTAGCTGCTGGGGCGGCCAAAAAGACTTTTAGGGTACTATATTATTGTGACATACGAGCAGATCTTTGTGAAACAAGTAGGCTCGTCATTAATTCTTTGCGTAATAAGCTGGTTATATTATCATGTTATCACCCCTAGGTATGACAACGTAGCAAATGCTTATCATTCTATTAAATAGACAGTCGACATCAAAGTAGTTCATCAAAATTGCATCGACTACCTTTTTTCATTTCATCAAGAAATGAAACCCTTCACCGCCTGTATGCATTTGCAAGTTTCGTATGGATAGGAGCAGTTGAAAGTGGAGTTCAGGGATTGTATAGGGATGTCTTGAAAATTCTTAGTGGGGATTCTTTTGGGTGAACTGACGTTATATTTTAGTGAACGAAAAATGCCCAAAAATGATTTCATTTTTCTCTTTGTGGTCTGAGTGAATAAATTAATACAGACACATAAAAGTTTGAGTGAGCTTTGATGAACCTAAATATTGTACCTTTGTAGTCTGTTAGGTCTGTGTAGACGAGCGACATTTTCCTTGATTTTAATCGTACAGAGCGTGCAAGTGGATGAGAAAGTTGCCTGATACGGTTTGGAAATTTTCCTCGTTGTTGGCGTACTGGGAATATTACTCCTATTCCCAAGGGTCCGGTGTCGCCCTATGTTGCCAACTATCGACCCATCACACTGACGCCCATTTTGTCGAAGGTATTCGAGAAGCTGATCGCTGGTTAGCTGGGTCGTTTCGCTGAGGTTACGGGGTTGCTGCCTGCTGGTCAGTTTGCGTACAAAGTTGGCTTGTGTTGTTGTGACGCTCTGTTGTCGCTGTCACACCATTTACAGTCTACGCTGGATTGTAGGTCGGAGGCACGCCTTGTCCAGTTGGACTCTAGCGCGGCGTTTGACAGGGTTAACCACAGGGGTCTATTATACAAGCTGGAGTCTTTTGGTGTGGGTGGTAGGGTTCTGTCAATCATTCGTGATTTTGTTACTGAGCGAACGCAGAGTGTGTCTGTTGACGGCGTTTTGAGCGCCTCAGTCGCGGTGGTGTCTGGCGTCCCTCAGGGCTGTGCTTGGTCCGCTGTTGTTCGTTATCTATACTAGTGACATGTTTTCTTCGCTTGAAAACACGATTATCAACTATGCCGACGATTCCCCTTTGATGGCAGTGATTCCTGCCCCTCGCCTGCATGATGCTGTCGCTTAGTCTCTGAATAGGGATTTGTCGCGCATTAGTGCATGATGCTCGGCCTGGAGTATGAAGCTGAATGCCAGTAATACCAAGTCGATGATTATCAGTCGGTCTCGAACACTTGTACCGCAGCATCCCCAACTTGAGATTGATGACACTTTGCTTCAGGAGTCTAGCTCTTTGGAGATTCTTGGTGTTGTCTTTGATGAGAAGCTTACTTTTGAGCCGCATATTAGGAGGTTGGTGTCACGTGCTTCCACTAAGTTTGGGCTCCTACGTAGGGTGAATTCTGTGTTTGGTGACAGTGGGTTGTCCGCAGAAGTTTTTATGCATTTTTGCTGCCTGTTTTAGAGTATTGCTCACCGGTCTGGGCTTCAGCTGCTGACACTCACTTGCGTTTGTTGGACCGACTTGTTAGTTCAGCCTGCAGGCTGTGCCCCAATAATGATCTGGTGAACCTGTCCCACAAGAGAAGAGTAGCAGAGCTACGTATGTTTTATAAGGTGTACAATAATGAGAGGCATTGGTTGTATTCTTCTCTCCCTGCCCTCAAGGTATTTGGGAGGGAGACTCGTGCTGCGTGCGGAGTGCACTCTTTCACTTTGGAGGCTGTCGTATATCGAACTAATCAGTTCTGTCGGTGCTTCGTGCCCTGGTCGGCTAAGGTTTGGAATTTGTTGCCGGCATCGGCATTTGGTCGTATGATCCTGCAGGCGTTTAAGTTAGCTGTTAATGGTTTTTTGCTGGATTTCCTTTAGCAGCGTTTTTGGGCTTTCCGGTGTTGCAAGATGCTTCATTTGGGTTGTGTTACCTGTCCGTGGGAGCTCAAGCGTGAAGTTCTAATAAAAATAATAATGCGAAATGTTTTAGTAAAATTATTGACCAGTTGTGTTAACGACGCAGTCGCGGTGGTGTCTGGCGTCCCTCAGGGCTGTGCTTGGTCCACTGTTGTTCGTCCTCTATACTAGTGACATGTTCTCTTCGCTTGAAAGCATTGGAACAGCTTGGATCAATATAGATATAATTCACTTCCATGCCGGTTCACAAGTCGGTGTTTTAGATACCTGGCATCGTGCTTAGCGACCTAGTATGTTTTGTACGCTCTCATATTGTATTGTCATATTGTGCATGTTCGATTGGGTGCTGAAATTAGGTCTTCGAGGCTTGACGTGTACGAAACTTCAGACAGGAGCTTTAGATTTGTTATTATGAATTGTGCTGCAAGTGCAATTAGGCCGAGTTCACACGCCATCCATCTTAACGCGTTCGCTCAAACTGGTGGACGCGGCACGTTGATTTGACAAAAGCAGCTGCACCGAACGCATGAAACTGAAAAAGGAATTAAGCATGTCCGTTTTTTCAACGCGCTGTGTCATTAAAGTTCAGTAAATAGAACCAATAAATACTGAATTTATCCTCAATAGCGTTCAGAGATCATGAGCTAATTTATACAAACGATTTTTCGTCATTACTTTAGTGATGAGAATCGCTATAATCCAGTATAACCCTAGAAAGACTGAAAATGTTGCGAGAGCACGGACTCAATCTTTGATTTGATAGCTCAATTGATTGCTGTATGTCGATTTCGCTTTTACCGGCTTATCAGGCTATAAATATGTCTGCAAATAGACTGTTCCTCTCAAAATCAGGCCATAAGATTATGGAATATGAAAATATTTTCAAACGGATGCGAAATATAAGCAAGAATGTTGAAGAAACGATGTCTTAACTGAACGCGCGGCGTCATTCGTTTGAACGAGAGGTGCATCTATGTAGAGACAGCGACAGAATAAGTTGACGCACTGCTCGTGTTCATTTTGGCGATTGAACGCGTTACGTGGGAACGTGGGAACTCGTCCTAAGGTATAGTTCATTTACAGAAGATAGTTGTGTCAGATTTGCGTGTTTGCAACAAACCCTTCAAAAATTCAGAATTGTGACGTCAAAATTACGTCACGCCATTGTTGCAGCGAGGAATCGTTGGTAGTTCCACATTGGCGTAACTCAATTGCGACGTCACAATTCTGATGGTTTTAAGGGCGTAGCGCAAACAGTCAGATCTGATATAACTACTATAGCAAGTGAACTGTGCCCTAGGGCTCTTTGCTTCCTGCCTCTGTCAACTGCTAGTAGACGCGTGTTGTAATCCTGGATCCTGGACTCCTACAGCAACACGCCAACTAAGATTGATTGTCCGTACCTTTCTACATTCTGTGTTGCTCATTTATGCTATTAAATTATTCAAGTCGTTGGATCTAGACAGACTCTGGAGCTCATTTGCAACAAAATTTCGCATCTTGCGACCAGCTGCATTCTCTAGAGACTTTGTGCGGTAAAGATTCGTCTTCTGAGCACGCTTGAATTAAACTGCTTGGATACAAATTTTGCATAGAATACAATGAAGAAAGATACATAGACGTATTGGTATGTTTTAGTATTACCCTGCACTCAAACTCAAAACGGCAATTTTTTACTTTATGGGAGCCATTCTATTTTCTTTATTTATGGTCCGATTATTATGAAACTTGAACAGTATACGTAAAATTAAATTTTAAACACATTTTATTCGTGATAATTTTTCGATTTTCGGAATAGTTTTTGAAGAAATGTTGAAATTATTTCCTCTTCTTTATTACAAAAACGAAGCGCTCGTGAAATGCATGGCTGCAACTCTTGGAGGGCTTACCCCAGATCTTCGAAATTTCAGATGGTTTCAGGGATTTCCAGAACAATTTCAGAAATTTTTCCAAGTTAATATGTGACAGTTACGCAAATAATTAGGAATTATGTACTACTGGATATATTTAGATCAGCATAAAGTGTTTATTTATATCGTGAAGTTATTATTTATATACTTTTATAAATATTTGGGGATTTATCGTGAGTTCTGGGTAAATCTGGAATTCCCTTCTAAGAGGATTTGCATTTTAGTGGTGACCGCGTCACCGCTGGTGAGTGCCGACGTATGTCTTTCCTTGTTGTAAGTTTAGTTTCTTTGTTGTGGTGTCGTTGATGGCATATTTGCAGTAAAAACGTTTTATTTTCGTTATTTATGATCCGATTGTTATCAAACTCGCACAGTAGACGTAAAATTGAATTGGAAGAACATGTTATTTTATTTTTTCTTATTAAGTTTAGTTATGTTTAGTGAGGGTACGTTAGGTTGGTTTGGGTGGGGCGGGGCTGGGGATAGGTTATCAAAAAAACTATTGCGAAAATCGAAAAATTTGCATAAATAAAATGTTCTTCAAATTCAATTTTACGTATGGTGTGCGAGTTTCATAACAATCGGACTATAAAGAAAATAGGGTTTTATTTTACTTTAACTCACACATGGTTTTTGGGTTTTTCTTGGGACAGAGTGAATAAATTACACTTTTGTTTTTTCGATATTTCCGACAATAGGGTAATTTCTCAATTACCGAATGCCTTTCTATTACCGAACGCAATAAGATTCCTAGTTTCCTACCTATATTCGGTAATTGAGACATTACCCTAGTATAACATGAATTAGTATGTAACAACATTGATAATCATGTGTCGGATGGGGATATCTATTTTTGATGTTTTTAATGTATTCACTGAAATTATTATGTAAGCTACTATATTTCAAATCATTTCTAAACGGGCGATGTAGATTCGCCATTTTCCCCCTTGCTGCGTAACTATGCAAGCAATGAACAAACAAGGCTTAGCAAGACCGTAGAGTCGTAGACTGCCGTGCCATATTGTGCTTTTTTGAAGTATGAGGGTGGTTGTTTTCGATATTCCCGTCAAGGTTTTTGATTGAATTAGTAATAAGGAATGCTAATTACTGTGTACTATTTCAGGTAAAGGAAATCCATTTTTGACATTTTCAAAAATTCACTCAGTGAAATTTGTTGGTATAAATGCTTAATAAAGAATTTCTTCAACGAGTCAACTTCTTCAGCTTTGTTGATAACCATGCCGCGCTAGCCTATCTAGCGACAGCAGCAATGACGTTTTGGACCAAGAAATAATGCAACATTACTCTCTTTGCTTCCTGTTTGGATATATGATCGAATATCTATTTTATTTTCGTTGTTAAAACGGAGCCCCGACAATTATTTTCGGCTACAACGGCGCTCTTGCTCATAAGATTAGGCTAGCAATGTCCGGTACTGGTAATAACCTTTGAGAAACATATAAAAACAGTGTAGACCGATATGACGCTACGTCGCCATGCTTGTTGAAAGCGCTACCGCCAGATGGAGCCACATGTTTGTCAACAAAGCAAGCCGATGGGTATTGGTATGTTTTATGTGCATCCCAAATTTTGACCCCCTTTTTTAATTGATGTAATTTTTGGTGCTGGTTCCAAATCTGCAATCGGTTTTTGGCGGTCGGCTCTAGTTTTTCAGATATTTGACTTTGAAGTTCCCATTGTTTTCCTTTTCGGAAAAATACCCGGCGATGGCAGAGTGTAATGCTACACAACACGGAAAAGCAACATACCTATTACTCGCCAAACACATAATTGTTAGTGAATTCTGCTTTTCCATAACAACCTAAAAATGATAAATAGGTTAGGTTAAAAACCTATTTAAAAGCTGTTCCATTACACTCTGCCATCGCCGGGTATTTTTCCCCATACGAAAACAATGGGAACTTCAAAGTCAAATATCTCAAAAACTAGAGCCGACCGCCAAAAACCGATTGCAGATATGAAATTAGCACGAAAAAATACATCGATTAAAAAAAACTGGTCAAAATTTGGGATGCAAATAAATCATACCTTTACCAGCCGATGTATGTGACCAGTTTCAGAAACCATTTTATCAAGCATTTTACCTAATTTCATTGAAAACATTCTTGAAAATATAAATGGATTTCCCCCACCTGATATATTATAATTAGGGTAATGTCTCAATTCCCGAATGCCTTTCTATTACCGAACGCAATAAGATTCCTACCTATATTCGGTAATAGATGGGCATTCGGTAATTGAGACATTACCCTAGCGTTCGTAATTACTAATTCAAGCGAAAACGTTGGAAATGTCGAAAAACCAAAAGTGTTGTTCTTGTTATTAGTATGTTAATTGAGTCAATTTAAGACAATTTACAGGAATAACGTTTTCGTCGTAAATGCTTAGTTTTCCAGATACCTATATGACTTTGAAGTTCCCATTGTTTTTCTACGGGAGAAAATACCCTGCGACCCCATACAAGCGAAATTAGGGTAAGATTTGGTTAGGTTCCTTTTAGGTTGCTAGTAAGCCTGTAGTGACACCGGCTATTTTCTCCCATAGAAAAAGAATGGGAACTTCAAAGTCATATATCTTGAAAACTAAAAATTGCGACGGAAACGTTATTGCTATCAATTGCCGTAAATTGACCCAATTAACATGCTAATAGCACGAAACATTTGTGAGTTGAAGTAAAAATTTACCCCAAATAGAATGGCTCCCTTAACGTAAAAAATTCCCCTCAAAAATTTTTTAGATCAATGTTCTGGTAGATTTTGATAGCCTGAACACAAATCTATAGGTCACAGCCGTCATCAGTAGTTTTTGAGATATTGATTTATTAAGATAAGCATTACCTCTGTCAGTACTCGAGCTCACTTATTCAGGATTCGGTTAACTAAACGATTGTATTCAGATGAGGGAAGTTTCTAATAATACTAGTGGACCCGTGCGTGAAGAATGCACGCAATAACCTGTACGTTTGCCTAATGCCTCTAGGCCGGTGCGGAATCTCCTCTTCTCTTATTTGCTTCCTAATTTTCTTCTTTTCTTCATTGATCCTTTATCGTGCTGGCATCCTTAGGTCTTCTATATAGAC
>LQNS02278171.1:7016603-7079176 GCA_001587735.2 Parhyale hawaiensis
TTCAATGGAGCTTGAGAGGAGCACCAGAGCCTCCAACCTGGGCTAATTTCCGCCTATCTATTTCGTTAAGAGCGTGACACCGAACATATAAATATATTTATAAACACACGACGGTCATTCTTAGTATTAGATTTGCATAGAAAACACTAAATCACTACAGAAATAAACTTTTATTTTTAGTAACGTATTATTACAGCAAACGTCTGTAGCTACCTACATAATACGGTAGATCAAACAGTCACGCTGTCACATCAAAGAAGCATATCAACTGTTGCGTCGCTCGACTGCGCAGTGCTTACTGTTTACGTCAGAGACGGGTGCTAATGCGCAAGAAGGTGCTGCGCTACATCCTAACGAGCTTAAACGAAGTACGTCATAGATGGAAGGGGCGCTAATAGCATGGATGGTGGTGCGCCGTATGCAAACAAGAGCTGGTAAAAATCACAGACGCACAACTCCACATTAGAAAGAAAGCATTTAATATTGACGACTGACAACGATAAATCTGTGAATTTTATCTCCAATGATGCATTACTTTTAAGGTTAGGAGCGTACAGGACTGGTTCTTCTAATGACATCACTGCTTAGGTAAATATTTTACAAACGGTAAAAAAATATGACGCACTGTAGTTAGCTCCGATACTAATTTAATGCTAAATTTAACAAATCTGTACTTTTAAAACTAGGCATTTCCGACGACTTGACCTATAAATTCATGTTTAGCGCGGTAATTATTTACCCTTACGCCCAGTCAAATTGATACATATGAGATATGTTTCTTTATAGATTGGCACGTTCTGAATCCAAAAATCACCACCATATTTTTGGGAAATGCTAACTTTTTAGACACTTGACTATGAAGTTCTATTGTTCCCTATCTAACAGTGAAAAAAAAAATTCCTAGGTCCACAACATTGTTTTTTTGTTTTCAAAAGGGCAACAGCAATATTGCTTATTAAAGAATGTTTTTTTTTTGTTGTTGTAGCTAACCCTTAGACCCTACCTGACCTAACCTAACCTTACCTAGCCTAACCTAACCTTACCTAACCTAACCTCACTTAACCTAACCTAACCTTACCTAACATTACCTAACATTACCTAACCTTACCTAACCTTACCTAACCTTACCTAACCTTACCTAATCTTACCTAACCTTACCTAATCTTACCTAACCTAACCTTACTTAACCTAACCTACCTAATCTTACCTAACCTAGCCATACCTAACCTACCTAACTTCACCTAACCTAACATTACCTTACCTAACCTTATCTAACCTTACTTAATCTTACCTAACCTTACCTAGCCTTACCTAACCTTACCTTAGCTAACCTTGCTTTACCTTATCTAACCTAACCTTACCTTATCTAACCTAACGTTAGTTTCCACCAGAAACCTTTAATTAATCAATATTGCTGTTGCCACTTTTGGAACAAAAAAGGTGGGTCCCTTAGAATGTTGTTCTTCAGTATTAGTTAGGGGAAAAATAAAACTTCACAGTCAAATATCTGGAAAAGTAAGCTTTTTCCCAAAAAAAAATGATTGTGATTTTTTTTTATTCAGGACGTTTCAATCTATAAAGAAACATATATTATCTGCATCAATTTGACTGGGCGTAAGGGTAAATAATAGCCTTTAGCGCTTCAATATCTCTAAATAATGCTCTCAAATTTTGGGATTTGAGTGGGGATAATAGCAAATATTTACCCACGCGTTTGTTCTTCGGCAATGTCATATTGATGAAATTCTCTTAATCTTAAACTAATATTTATAGTATATGATTCCACTAGCAGAGGAGTAGCGCCCCACTTCGCTTCCTTCCACTTTCATGCTCCACTAGTGATGCTTTAATATTTTCTTCCTCCATTCCTGACTTTTCTCATGAGCATTGATCCTGTGAAGAGTCTAGTCTCATGCACGAGTTCCAAGTGTATTTTGGCATCCGACGGACCATACCTTCATCTCATCGTAGTCTTCTCCTAGATCAACTGATTTGTGTTGTATTAGAGAGATTTAAATTAATTTATATTTTACACAGAGTTCATAAATAGGATAAACTTTTACTATTACCCCCACTCAAATCCAGTATTTTTGTTGAAATTTGTTGACTTATTTACGTAGAATGAAGCATTCTAAGAAGTTTTTCACGAATGACGTTTTCGTCGGAGATTCTTAGTTTTCAAAATATTTGACTTTGAAGTTCCCATTGTGTTTGAATGGGAGAAATTACCGGCGTTATTCTCCAAGGCTTGCTAGCGACCCTAATGGGCCTAACCTAATCTTGCCTAACCTTACCTAACCTACTCAACCTAACCTTACCCCCAAAAAATTATAAACGGAGGTTTTCTATCACACTGCGCGAGTGTGGTTATTTTCTCCCATCTAGAAAAACAATG
This sequence comes from Parhyale hawaiensis, assembly GCA_001587735.2. Lineage (NCBI taxonomy): Eukaryota > Metazoa > Arthropoda > Malacostraca > Amphipoda > Hyalidae > Parhyale > Parhyale hawaiensis. Next base: position 7,018,999 of record LQNS02278171.1, read on the forward strand.
GAAACGTAAAGTCAATTATCCCGAAAACTACGCATTTCCGACGAAAACGTCATTCATGAAAAACGTCTTAGAATGCCTTATTTTACCCAAATAGGTACGCCAACAAAAATCCTGGATTTGAGTGGGGGGTAATAGAAAAAATACCATAGTTAGTATGCTCTACCATTTCCTACTTGGTGATACTGTGAAGACCGCATATCTCTCAAATGGACTTGAGTTAACACATACTGTATAAAGAAGTTGTACTTTGTGCTGCTATAAGAGTTATGAAGGCTTGCAAGAACATTGAGTGCTAAAGTTGCCAGTTCTTATATAATGACTTACAGTTATCAAAATTCATTTTGAATGAATCAAGCATGAACATTCAGTGGTACTAAGTGCAGCTTCATCAACTAAATTAAAAGACAGCATTATGACGTGTGATTATGAATTCTATACAGACCAAGTACCGGTAGCGCTACCGTCGTTCACGACACCTTGTGTGCGTGTTTGTGTACACAGATCGTGTGCGTGTCGGCCGCATTCAAGTTGGCGCGCCGTGCTGCTCGCTGATTAAGTTAGGTAACGGTAAGGTATCGTTAGGTAGGGTTACAAAGGTTAGGTTAGGAAGTTAGGTAAGGAGGTAAGGGTAGGTTAGCTTAGGTAGTGTTTATTATAGTGGTGGCGCGCGCAGGAAAGCTTACGTGAACGCAAAGGTGTCGTGAACGACGGTAGCTAGTGCGTACCGGTACACTTGGTTGTATCATGAGAGTAGAGCTAGTTGAAATGCTTCCATAACAGATACTCATCAGTCGAAATGGTGAAATTGTTTCTGAGATCGCATTCTGATACATTTTACGGACAGTTTATACATAACTGGCCAGTTTTGAAAATTTGTAGCAGCTGTCATTACTCCAAAACCATCCTAAATGGAAGTTATGGAGTTGTGTGCTAAAACTGATCTAGTTCTGAAGCTCATGCTGAGGTGTTCAAACTTGATGTTTTGAAGCGTAGGTGTGCAATTTGTCCTGCTTGCGGTTCTGCCCCGGTAATTCTCGTTGCATTGTCTCTGTCTTCTGGCTGTCGCTTCATTCTCCTCTCTAAAAGCTCCGTGCAGCAAATTGGAATGCCTGAACCTGTGCAAAATCCCGTTCTCGTACCAGTCTTGTTGTTCTCATGCACAGCCCTCATCTGCGAGTGGTTTTATATTTAGTTTTACGTACTGTCTGTCCCTTCTCGTTAAATTGCCATCGTCATCGTCAGGAGATGTAAACTTTATAACCATAATCTTCTTGTTCTATGCGGTAGTTGATGGCTTTAGCTGATGTGCCCCATGATAACTATATGATGCTATCGCTTTGAACGAAATTCTTAACAGACTCGTATTAATTTCAGAGGTGGTACGTGCCATGTCGTTCTGCATTGACCAGGGCTGGGTCATGTACTGGGGCACAGCTCGCTGGTCGCCAGTAGAGATCATGGAGGCGTGGACCAACTGTCGACAGTTCAACTGCCCCACGCCCATCGTGGAACAGTCGGAATATCACATGTTCTGCAGAGGCAAGACCGAACTCTACCTACCTGAGATGTACAACAAAATTGGTAAGTGATCGCGCTCTATACCAACTTCAGATGTAGATAGTTACTGTAAAGCCTTCTAGTAGACTTAGGGCCTAGGCCTACCTTCTATGAGGCATAACTAGCTGACCAACAAGATTTTGAAGTCGCAGTGCAGAAATACTCCTAAAAGATAGTATTAGGCACCGGGGTATGAGAAGGCATATTATTTGAATGAATATATAGTGGGTGTCCCTCCTCAGGGGGCATAGGGTTAGGTTAGTTAAGCCTAGTTCATCCTATGTTATGGGGAGCAGCGCCCCAAGGGGGCCCTGTAGGTTACCTTAGCCATTGGCTAGGCCTTCAAGACGCCTGGCTTTCGGGCCCACTTTGATTCCTTCCCATCTCATACCCCTACAGATCTTTCTTCCATCTGTTCGTTCTCTCTTCTTCCCAACTTGTTCCCATACGTGTTGATCCTGTGTGGGAACACACTCGTGCATGGGTTCCACGTGTCTATCCTGATACTGTATTCCCCTTCTCTCATCCTCTGTGATATCGCCTTTGTTGTGGAAACTGAGACTTGAAACTTCTGAATATAATAAATAGTGGGTGTCCTTAGCATAACTGTATAGTTGTAAACAGTTGTGTTTTAATTGAAACTATTGCTGTTAGTAGTACAGACAGTAATCAAATGTTCGAAAATGATACAGGACAGCATGACACTGAAGTTTTTTTTTTTTAATTCTTCTGGTGACAATAAGAAAGCTCGCTGCATTAGGTATGTAAACTAAACTAATTGTGTTGATAAAGCTGGTGACCCTATTGAAAAATGTTGAAGCTCTCCAGCAAGTTTTTGTGGAGTTGAATCCACTGAAAATTTCAATATGCGAGTTTTATTTGTGGAACTTCCTACATGCTGTCTAATAGAAAAGATTGACTGAGGTTATAATTGATGAATCTTATGTAAACATAGGTACTGTCTTTATTCTTAATTATTTCATAGTTTTCAATATTCTTTTCAGTAATTGTTATTTGATTTATTATTTTTGTGGCGAGCTCGCACGACTGTTCAGACCGCGTTGTCGCAGCTCAGTTTCCGAATGTATTAGTGCGTTCATACAAACGAAACTGTCGACCAAAGATTTACTGGAACGTCAGTCATCACTTCAATTGGCTTAGCCATTGCTTGTAGTAAAGTTTCGAATAGCTCTTCAAATTTGGAGTGGAATAGCTCTGACAGAACTTTTCGCTTTTCTGCTATTTAGGCCTCAATAGATGAGACAGTTTGCTTTCTACTATTTAAATAGACGATACAACGACACGTTCAGACTCGGAGACAAGGAACACGAGCCTCGACTGGCTCGTGTGAACTCAAACGATAAATTGATGTGATAAAAGGTACCTAACTACTGAGATCGTTTTTCACAGTTGTAGTCGGTTTTGTTGTTAAGGAAACTGATTAAATTGTGTCAGTCGTCAGTAAATTAGGATGGAAACTTATACCTATGTGAGGAAATTCTTTTAAGAAACTAGTTGTACTTAGATGGCAATCTTGGTTTGCCTCGAGGTTTTCGTGTAATACAAAATTTTGTGAGTGAGGTGCGTCTACGCTTGTTCTTTTGCGCTTAGAAATAGTCGACAATTACCGTTTCATATACACGCCGCGTTCCAGTCAAGTCTTTCATTCCGCATTTATGTGAATGCCGACTGAGATTGCTCAACACTTTATAACTACCGTTGGGTGAATGTGTCCCACAGCTTTTTAAAAAAACTCCTGTGGGATATACAATCCATCATAAAATACCGATGGGGCAATATATTCCAGAACCTATAAGCTAGTCTCTGGACGTAGGAATTTTTTTAGTTTTTTTTTTTTTTTAAAGTATCCTAGACTTATAAATAAGTTATATATGCCATCAGTTTCGATTTCGTTGAAAAAATTAATCGGTAGTAAAAGAGTTATGAAGTTCAGTAGGCTCAGATGGGCGGGGTTGCACTCTCGGGATCGAACATTTCTTCGAGTCCAAGAAGTCTTAAGTCGGAAACTGGCTGAACTCTAGAGTTGGACTTGGCTTTTCTACTTCGCAGTCCTGAGCATATAAGCCTGAACATTACGTAGGGAACTTATACTGTCCATTCTACAGTCTGTTATACGGGTGGGTTCCGCCCATACGCTCCATAGCTTAGCAGGAGTTAAACTTCTGGGTCATCTATTCTCGTGTTCCCGTGCTTGAGTTTAACGGAATGCTTGGCAAATTACGAGTCATTTACTGGATCGCAGCAACTTTTGTGTTTGTGTTGAGAAAGGCTAAAATAGAGCTGGTATCGTGAAAAAACTATTTAGTCAGCCTTGCACTATACTAATTGTTTGCCCAACCAAAATTATCTCTTGGTATCAGAGGATTAGGCCTACTCCTCAGAGGGGCATAAGATGTTACGGTAGGTTAGTTCTTTCGTTATTCTTATATTATGGGCAATGGTGGCCCTAGGTGGGAGGGGCGCTGGGACCTTGCTTCCTTCTGTACCCCTACTGGTGATACTTCGCTTTATTCTTTCCCGATATGCTGTCCCAATCTGGGTTGATTCCATGCGGGAACACCTTCGTGCATTGGTTCCATGTTTCTATCGACGTACTGTCCCTTCTTCTTTCATCTGTGAGATCGCCTTTGCTGTGAAAACTGAACCTTGATCTAATTATAATGATAATGAGAAGTCGCGCCTTTACGAGAAACATCATTGGCCAGATTTACCATAGCCAGGCCTTCGCAATGCCTCTCCTCTTTGCTGCTGCTTTCCTTGCTAATACTGTACCCCTGCTGATATAAATAGCTTTTACTGCTGTTGTCTTCTTTCTCTCTTTACGCTTTCGGTGCTTGTTTTTCTCGTTTTGCTTCACTTACTGCGAGTTTCTTCCTTCTCTTTCTTCGAACCATGTGAACACTAAGGGCAAAGAGGATTATAAACTAAAGAGCATAGGATTGACCGTAGGGTTCAATTAGTTGCTTTGGACTAACTAATGTTACAGTGAGCAGTGCCCCAGGGGAACCTTATATCAATTAGCTACATCAACCTTAAACCTTTGGGGCATATTCCCTTCGTGAGAACGTAGCTTCCTGCCCCTTTCATAGCCCTACTGGTGATGCTGTTAGGCTTCTTCTCCTTCTTCCCCGATTTGCTGTTTTCATATGCTTCGTTCCTATGTTGGAACACTCCAGTAGGCTATACTGGCTTCACGTGTCTCTTGGTATATTGTATGCCTTTTTTTCTTCTTCTCTTTGAATTGCAGTGTCCCTCCACCTTCATCCTCCAACTGATTGTCTTTGTTCCTATTCTACCTCACCTTCCTCGACTTGCTGTTCCAATGTGCGTTGACTCGTGCATGGGCTCCACGTTTCTCATGACATTCTTTATGTCCCTTCTTTCTTCCCCTCTTTGCGTACAAGTGTACGACGTGGCTAGGGAGTTATCAACTAGGAGTATAATGATGATAATATGATATGCACAGTTCAGAAATGCGTTGCGTGATGGGAATTTTCCATATGCGTTGCACAGAAGTGGTTGCCATGGTTTGGTTCCCACTCCCAAGCTCGAGCTCTTATTGTAACAATTTATTCTCACTGATCGTTACGAAATTCTGCCAAGAGTTTAATTCGTATGTGTTGTACAGGTGTTGGCACCATGGCCTGGTCTCCCCTCACACTCGGCCTTATCTCAGAGAAGATGGTCAACGGCATGCCTGTGTTCACCAGACAGAGCTTCAAGGTAAGGCTGCGTGCCAGTGAGCCCTGCTCTTATTTATTTTCCGATAACCAAGAACGCTTGCATTGTTTTCCTCTCCGTTGCACACTTTCTTCCAACATTTGAGCGAATTGCATTTGTTTGGAGTTTGTATCCAAAATAATTTTATTATTGTACGTCAACAGCTAACTAGTACCTACCTATCACCGTCCGACGGTCATTACGTTAATCTTTGGATATTGACAGATTTTTTTTTATAGAGTTTTCAGCTAATGTTATTGGCATACTGCAACCGCAAGAGTTGATAATCATCACTCGTGCTGATGCGCCGTGCTATGCGTGATAGCGTTGACCTCGCGTAATTTCAGGCCCATTTGACCTCGTTGATTCGTCCTACTTTTGCTGATATAGGATGAGCGCCAGGATTGTGTTCCTTTGGTTCGTCCATCCTGTGTTAGGGGAATTCGTGCCTGTAGGGACTGCATCAATTATCTTAGCCTTAGTTAGGCTTTCAGGTTATCTACATTTCTGTGCCCAGTTTGGTTCGGTTCAGTTTTCTACTCCAGCAGATAGAATTTTTCTACTTCTCAGATTTGTATTCCCACACACAGTGTTTCTCATTGCTTGGGTTTTTCGTTTTGCCTGATAACTGCACGTCTCTTGCTTCTATCCCTTTCTCAAGCTTCACAAATAACTCGCTTCTGGTTGACTTATCGCATTTCAATTGGAAACCTGGTCTTGCGCGGATATTTTACGATGAATTTTAACAGTTGGTGGACCTGCTATATTACCCACACACTGGTGTTCCGTCAGATCGGTGGTGACTGTTCAAAGTCGGTCGTGCTATATATTGTTTGTCTCCTCTTTTTTCAGTATATGAAATTCTCTTTTTATTTTAAATCGTTGTATACTTCTATACCTTTTCTAGCCCTTTTCATCTTTCATTTGATTCTGACATGCGTAGACTCCTGGGTCATTCCACGCTAATGTCAACCTGAGGCTAAAGTTTGAAATTTCTCCAAAATTCACCAAAAGTAGCTGTTATAGCTATATACCAAATTAAAGCTGAAGACCGTTACTTTAGGAAGCTGAAAAGAAAATACAAGAATATTAAACCATATTTTTGTAGCACTCTGTCGAAGATGAACAATTTTGTATGAAACCTCAATACAATCAGTAAAATGCAACAGATTCAACTCATAAGTTTCCATAGTACTAAGTAAACATTATGCTTCAAAACTACGTTACATAGTGATTGCACTTGGAAGCCAATTATAAGTTTTTAATAGTCAATTGACATAATTATTATCGTGGTAAGTCAGATATATTGCATGTCACATATAAAAATATTATTGTAGAAATGCGTTTAAGATCCTAAGACTACCTAAGATTGTTTATTTGCTTTATTTGTATTATTTTTGGTAAGAAATTCGTAGTGTAACGATCGTCACGATACTTTTGTAACGATCGTCACGATACTTTTGTAACGATCGTCACGGTACTTTTGTAACGATCGTCAGGGTGCTTCTTTGGCTTCTGAGGGAAAGTGCTTTATCCCTTGGCAGTCTTCGACTGAAACTTTAGGCCACGTGTTTGAACATTACGGCTTTTAGAGCTAGGATTTGGATTAAGTTGTGTGTGCTGTTCGCTGTGTCGCACTATTATGTTTGTAAGACAGCCTTATTGGATATTGTTGATACGTTCCTAGTTTAAGATAGAACAAAACATCACAGAGTTGGTTAAACCTGCCAAAAAGTAAGAGGCTCTACATAGCCATACTATACTTTTTCATACACCATTTGTTGAACTTCTTAGCAACTCCCACTGACGTGACGGAAGCTCCAGTTATACTCGCTCACTATACTTGAAATTATGACGCTTATAGCTCTCCTTCGATCTGCTGGTCGTCTCTTCACGAGTTTGGACTCCAGCAGTCATTAACCGGATAGACCTTCTGGTGCTTTCCTGTGTGCAATAATTACAAATATTAACCATCCTTATGTGTGTGCATGGCTGCTTATTCCTTTGTCTCATGCACTGCTCCAACATCTACGTCAGGAGAAGGTAATGAGAATCATGCTTTAGAATTAATTGATTGCAGCAAGTAACTTACTATCTTGGGGTTTCAAATTTACCTCCTTTACTACGTATTGTTTTTTGTCGCATGCTAACATATTTCACTTCATCTTATCGACTTCCTGACGTTCATGGATGGCACTGGAAGTGTGCCATGCTTAAGTCAATATGAGACAAAGGCTTAGCCCCGAGTGAGCCGCACTGCACTGTCTACTGTGTGTGTGTGTAGCATGGCAGTCCCAATTTCTGTCTCTCCCTTTCAGAAGAAGTTTTCGTCCTCCTTACGATGGAGTGAAGAAGATTCGCACGCGTCTGGCAGTGTTCAGGACCAGGTATGCCTTCCTCCTGTCGTTGACCGCCTATCCTCCTCACATGCCTATCGTTCTTATGGTTATATCTATCTCTCTTTCCTTGTTATGATCACTAGCTCTCAACTCTGGACGCCTTTCCATTGAACTTGTACATAGTTTCCATGGCGAATGCCCAACTTCGTACTTTACGAAATTTTTGGCATCACTCCTGTTCCTGCTCTTCTTTTAGTGTACATAGGCTCGTCGGTGTTAGCACTTGCTTGCAGTTAATCACGCCGTTGCATCACGTCTGCTTACGCTGCCGATGGTAGGGTAGTCGCGCGGAGGTTGGCATACCTGCGGTCGTGTTTAAGTCGTGACCGAAAACCGAAGTGTGAGGTATCTTATTGCTGGAAGGTGATTACTGCTAGATACTGATGACCCGTCTGCTTTCGCTGTGCGTTCTCTCGGACTTTACACGAAGGGATCATATGAGAACCGTTGCTCCAATCTCTCGATGTTGAAACCTCAACCCCAAAATTTTTGAAGTGAAAAATAGACTTCCAAAATCTTGTAGTCGAAGATAGCAAACTCCTAAATTCTCCCAAGTGAAGACCGTAACCCGAAACATTTTCCAGACGAAGATCACAGCCGTAGTTTTACAAATAAAAAACGCAGCACTCGAATTATCCAGGTGAACATCTGAACCCCAAAATGCTTCTGGATGGCGAATCTGTTGAACCGCTAAGAGCTTTTGAAAGTGCCGCGCAGTTACAGTGGTATTTCTTTCGTTTCGAACGAAGACTGGGGAATTTGTCGTGTACACTACAGCTTTTCGGCGTGCATTCCGATAACCATGAGTTTCCAAAATTATTATTTAATGAAACTATACGGGTAGTCGTTGATTTACGACCAATGGGAGTTATATAAGTGGCCGCTTCTTATCAAGGTTACGGAGTTAGAAGTTACGAGGTCCTACTACTCAGACTATCAGGTATTCTGTTCAATTTCATTCAACCAGGAACCTTCTATTCCAACTCGCTACTTACGACTTCGAAAAACTATGGATTATATTTCGTGTGTGCTTGAACTAGCAGCGACACGAGAGATGGTGATAACTAACTCTTTTTCTTTTAACGGTATGCGACTATGATTTGTCTTTCTGTTGCATCCGTAAATCGATGACTAACCTGTGCACACCTTCACTTGGTTTTCGTTTTAAAAACAAATGTTTCTAGTACCTGCATGTGCCAAGTAAACATGTTAGAAGCATTCTGAGTGAAGTATTATGTTTTTGAGTGACTCTATTGGCGTATTGCTGTTAGCTTTAGTTTCCTGTCTCTAAAGCTAGATCCACACTATACAGTAGTCTTTTGTTGCCCGTCTGCTGTAGAAAGCGTTGAATGTTTTGTTGCTTCTTTATAATTAACACGAAAGTGGACAGTTTTCCTAACTACTACTCACCCTAAGTCCAAGTTCAACGTGCCCGAAATTGAAAGAATAGGAAATTGGACAAACCAGTCCTTGCCTCACCTAACATACCCTAAGTTATAAATGGGTTTTTCTAACTTACCCGAAATTTGTTCGGGTTTTGCGACAGTAGGGCCTAAGGAGAGCGGTCATTGGGTAAGTGTGATTTTCTGGTTAAGGTGAGCTACCCGAGTTCCAAATCACTCCAAATATAAAAAAAAAATCTGTGATACTTGATAAATCCAGCAAACGTGACTCCCAATAATACATCAAGCATTTGGTAGACAACCAATTGTGATAGTATGATTGCAACAAAACTCCCGAACACTTTGCAATACGTACAGGGACCAAATGATTCTAGTGTGAACCCGCCTTGAGTGTCGCATGTGCTCTGTATCTTTTCTTACTAACGTGCATACTTGTCCCTATCCAAGTACAGTGTACTCTCCAAGAAAACGTTTATGTTGCCACATGCTGTAGTGCCCAACCCCTGGGGAGGAGGGGGGCAATAATGAGCCATAGGCTGTAGAGCTAGGCTTGTTAGTATCGCCCACCCTATGTTATCTGAATTCATGCCCCAGGGGGACACCATAGGTGACCTTAGCCTTAGCTAAGACCTCAGCAGATCTACGGCCTACCCGCGGTAGCAACATGCTTAGCCTATGTGCGCAGCTCACAATCTTCGTATTACAGGTTCGAGACCAACCCAGGCACACGAGATCTTTGCTGATCGAGGTGTGCTGACTCGACAATGGTGGGCGTGCATAACGCCGTGGGAGTATCTGCCTTCCTCAGAGAAGAGGGATGGAGGGGGTGGGGGGGGGCGTCGGCGTGGGTAATTTGAACCTTCCGTCATATTGGCGCCATAGTTCTTGATGACCCTTGGTAGGCTGCAGCCTCACTTACTCCTCTGAGGCCAGTGGGCCTATATCCGCACATCCGCAGCACTAACCAGTGCGTGTGGGTTTCCCAGTTGAATGTGCTGTCAAAGTTGACTCTACCTCTTCAGCTGGCTTGATGTGCTACAGGTCCCTTGTTCCTTCCTCGCTTTGGATCCCCTGAACATAAATTTCGAAACTAACAATTTTGAGACTAGCGTTGGATAATAATAACAACTCCGAGGCGACCGAAAATTGAATTCAATGCTCGTTTCATTCGAACAAAAAAATAGCTGCCCCATTAACGGACATCCCTTCAGAGGGTGTGGGATGGATCATAGGGTTAGGTAGGTTCACCCACCTTATATTATGAGGAGCAGTTCCCAAAGGGGCCCCATATGTTACCTTAGTCTTAGCTAGGCCTTCGAGACATCTATCTTCCGTGCTCACTTTGCTTCCATCCGGTTTAAGAATCCTACTGATGATGCTTTCTGTTCTTCCGCTTGTTTTCCGACTTGCTGTGCCCATGCGATTTGATTTTTTTTTGTGGGAACACCCTCGTGCTTAGGTTCCTCGTTTCTCATGGCATACCATATGTCTCTTCCTTCTCCTCTCGGAGAACAGCTGATTTGGGCTGGTAAGGGAGGCTTAAACTAACCTACGTAATATAATTAACACCTTAATGAATTATTTTTTCTTAAATCTCTACAGTTTGGCAGGAATAACATTGAAACACTAGGAACTGCTGGACGAATATGCTCCGGTTAGTAAGTAAAGGGGTTAATTAACAGACACCTTCCAATGTTTACCTCATTAACGGACGTCGTTCAATTTTTTGCACTGCTAATACTGCACTATATAGCTACGTGGAAAAATAATGCTATAATTTAGGCTTTCATGGGTTAATGCCGGTTCACGCCATAGTCATATGAACGAGTTTTCACAGCTGAACCATTCGACTGCTTTGTTGGGCCCTCACTAACACAACTGTGTGTCTATCCAATGTTAGCTATCAGGTCCGTTTAGTTTACAAGTATCCTTTATGAAGCTACGGATATCTCACCAGACTTGGAAATAATTAGAAGTGAGAGAGAGAGCTTTGAGCTTTAGTGCTATTCAAACTGAGGCAGCAACGCGTTCTGGCGTAAAAATGAGGAAGCATGTACATTACTCTATCGGGAACGTGCCTTCAGTGTCCTTTTTTATGTGGATGGATGCCTTGGTCCGTCCACTGTCCAATATTTAATCTGGTCCTATGATATCATTCATCAACTTTGCTCGTTTTGGTGAACTAGAAACACTGGCATTGAAAAGTTTGAATCAGTGTCTGTCTAGAGCAGAGGTTCTCAAACTGGCAGGTATCAGTTCGAGGGGCAAAGAGACAGCAGAAAAGGACGGTTTAGGGCGATGGGAGGGAGTCTCAGCGGCTGCAGTTGACGTTGCCAAACATATTTCAAAATAAATAATAGTCTCTGACCGCGTTGATTGCAAGCGTGGATACAGTGGGAACCCTCGGGGAAGTTTGGGTGGCCCGCAATTACAAGAACTGCTCATCAGGCACCATGTAGCTACCCCAATTATCGCTCTGTTTGCTGGTTCTAGAAGCTCGTCGAAGTAAGAGTGACTGGTGTGTCGAAGTGAGTACTGTAATGTCAGTTTTAGTAATATTCTTTATAGCGCATTTTTCTTTTCATAACTTGAAGATATATTGTTTTTCTGGGATCCTATGCTTTTGGGAGTTGCGTTTTCCAGGGGGATTCCACAGATTACCATAACCAAGCTAGGATTGCGAAACCTCACCCATCCGTTCCCACTTTGCTTCCTTCTCTTTGGCTACTTCTACTGACGATCTTTGTTTGGTTCTTCCTTTTCTTTCAAACTTACGGGTTCCTTGAGCTGCGCTCTTCAGCGCGTAGGTTCCTTTTTATATTAACATACTGCGTGTCCCTTCCATTTCACCTCTTGAAGCACCGTTGTAGTGTCAAAGGAAGGTCAACAACGTATTTAATAGCAATAATAATAATGTGATCATAAAATTTTTCAGTGATATTCTTGGAAATTACTTTTTGATTTGGAAATTCCAGAACGTCTTTGTAGCGGAATATAAATTTTCTACTCTTAAATTGCTTGATCGGTTTTTGAGGTATAGTATTTCGATCTGAGCAATTACTGCAACACTTAATGTGTCATATAGTATGTAGCTAATTCTTGATCGACTGCGGTATGTTTGTTATTGTTGTGTTATTTCTCTGTTCGCGTGACTACGTTACTACTGGTTTATTTGAACCGTGCAGCAGCTAACCAAATATTCTTTATTGAAGGAATTGTAATGTTTGTAACACTACTGTCCAGTGTACGTAGAGTTAACACTCGGCGATATAGCGCTAGATTTTACCTAGCACTTGCCATAGCGTCTTTAATTTGGCATTTGCGCCTCAGTACCTATTTAAAGTACATACGTTCTCCATGCTATATTATGGGAAAGTAGCGCCTCCAAGTGAACCCATGGGTTACCTGAGCTAGGCCGTCGGCACGTCTGTCTTTTGTGTCCGCTGTGCTTCCTTCCATTTTCATACTCCTACCGATATTTTGTTTTTCTTCCTCTTCTTTCCGGACTTGCTCTGCCTTTGCGCGTTGATCCTGCGTTTCAACATCGTGTATGGGTACCATACGTTACATACAACATGTCCCTTTCTTTTCCTCGTTAAAGCTTCCTGTGGGTTGTTTAAGGTGACCTAAAGTAATCCCCAATATCATCAATTGAAGGCAGGCCCCATATATTACGTACATACCTACCTTGCCTTATCCATGCTATGCCTTCAAGACATCTCTCTCTCGTGTCCATATTGCTACCTTCCGTTCCCCTACCCTTACTGGTTCTCTTTCAGCAATGACGCTGTTGGGCGCAGTGTTCATTTGTTCTTGGAGTCCCCGTTTTCTGGACGTAGACATGTCCATAAATTTCAACAGTATAAAACGAGTGGAAATTCATCGCAAAACTTGCATTACAAGTAGGGCTGCGTTGTTCGAAAATAGACAGTCTTACTCCTACTGCTGGAACCACTGTTTTTCCGACTCCTTGTATTCTTCGAACTCCGGCCTCTTGACGTAATTAGCAATAGCATGACTGCCTACTCCGTCAGACTGTTGACTACCAAGTATGTATACACACACAAGTATGAAGCTTAGGAAATGAAGATTATTTTTTGGCGTTAATTATTATATTGTTTTTTTTTTGCATTTACCGTGATTCTTTGCTGCAATTACAGTGTCGGCAAAAACTCGTGCGTCCTGCATTAGTTTAGGGAAATAAAGTTGCACACACAGTGCATACTTCACTGAGGAAGTAATAATACACTAGCATTTAGTAGTTTCACCTTTGTTCTCAAAGCCTTGTCTGAGTCTTTCAGAAGTACTTTCAACTAGAGCACTCTGAGAGCGGATACCTCCGCCAGTAAGGCAACGGTAACGAAAAATTCAAATTGGCTCTGAAACCATGATTTCTTTTGAATCAACTCCAAAATCTAATCATTTGTGCCTTTTAATAGTATTAACAGTTTCTGCATTTTTTCAAGATCCTTTCATAACTGTTTGAGTTATGCTGCCAACAAACATTATGACAAACATCAGTCAAACATGCAAACAAACCAACCGATCTGCACCAAAATTTAGTCATTTATATCTTTTAGCATTACTAACGACTCTTGTAAATTTTTATAAAGATCCATTCAAAACTTTTTGAGTTATTGCCTAACAAAAATTATGACAAACACAACTCAAACACACACATAGAAACGAATCAACAGATCTACACCAAAATTTAACGATTTTTGCCTCTTCCCCTTATTAACAACTGTAAATTTCATAAAGATCCGTTAAAAACTGTTTTGAGTTATTGCACTAACAAACATAAAATCAAACACAGCAACATACGAACGAATAAACAGATTATCACAAAAATTTGGTCATTTACTCCTTGTGATATACCTAACAACTCATGTAAATTTTATAAAAATCCGTCCATAACTTTTTGAGGAGCTATGGCATTGAGAAAAATGAGGCAGACAAACAAATGGATGGACGGATCTTCACCAAAAGGTAATCATCTGTTCCTCCTAAGATACCTAACAACCCCTGTAGATTTCGTCAAAATCCGTGCATAACTTCGTGCGTTATCTTGGTGACAGACAAATCCGATGAAAACATAACCTCCTTGGCGGAGGTAATTAAAAATATGAACTTGTCAGGCTGCAGTACATCCCACAGTAATTTGAACTCCCTCAGGAAGCTTAGAGACTGTGTTAGTAGGCTACCCACGATTTTTTTCATGTACGTGGCTGGAAAGTACTTTTTTTGAACTTCAAATCTTTAGAGGAAAGTCTTCCCACCAATAAAGTTGGTTATTTGCAGTAAGCTAAATAGTAATCCAAATACACGGTTAAATGGCTTTGAATAAAGTGTTCTCGCTGTGAAACTGTTGAAAATCATTGTAAATATATAGCCTTTTACGCATGTTTCTTGATCTCAACACATGAACTTCACTGGGAAATGGGTTTAATTATGAGAGCTCTTACGATTTAAATATTTAAATTATAACAATTTCTTTACCTGCACCGTACACTACGTGGATGATGAAGTTTCGATTAAATGTATATAATATAAGATATTTTAAAATTGGATTTTAAAGTCGGAGTTGTTTCGTCTATTATGGCTCCTACAAGTACTATTGGCTATCCAAGTCCTCCGAAAAATCACTGACTCGGTTACCCTGATTACCAACAAAGAAAATACCGCAGTAACCACGCATAAGAGACTAGATTTCGTTGTAGCCTATGGCTTCCGCCTCAGTTGAACAAGGTTTGAACCTTTACACTGAGCACGACTTTGTACGGAGCCTGCTCAGTCGGACCATAATTAATAAATTAAATAGATAACTTTTATTAAGTACGCAATAGGTTCGCAAATACACTTACACGTACAAAGTAGCCGTAGTTCAAACTAGTGAAAAGGCCCAGTCATATATTGGTGGTCCCGCACATGGAAAATACATGGATACACTCAGGCTACACCTACAGACACGTTCTCACACCAGTGCACGGGTAATGGACGAAAGAGAAAGTGCAGTTTGTTGGGATCGTACAGAGGATTTGCCCGTGACGGAAGCTTACCCCTTTACCAGGGAGTAGATAAAATAGCGGGAGAGCCAGACAGACATACGACCAAGCAGCTGCAGCACACGCTCAACATTATGTATAGAAAATTATTGTACAGTATTATCAATATTGAAGTGCTCTATCTATGCTCGTCTTATAGAACGTAGTACTAGTACTTCTTGACTGCATCTTATAGTTAACATATACAGTATATGCTAAATAAATAATATGCAGGAAAACAAGCTGCGAGCGCTGCAGCTGCTTGGTCCGAAAAAATAAGTCATTTCACGCGCGTTCTTTTTCTTCGTATGTTTGTCTGGTTCTCCAGTTATTATTACTCCCTGCCACTCTACTGTGTGATGGAGAAGCGCTATTTCATCATAACTAGCTAATCTAACCAAGGGGCTTGTAACAATGATTATCGCACAAATTTCAACCAGAGCTTAGTCATTGATGTTTGAACCTTTTCTCTGAGTGTGATGTTGTATGGAGCTCACCCGAAGGTATAGCAAATGCGACTCTAATTCTTTGTCAGCATATGTTTTAATATACCGTTATAATACTAGGAACGACCGCATTTAATGTCCTCTGATGTTGCTATTATTGAATTGTTTGCCTCAAACTATTGGTCCAAATCCGTCGACCTGTCGTAGTCTTTCTATTTCTACGTATACTTTTTTAGTATGTGTTAGTTCTTTAGTTTTGTCTGTCTTTGTGTCGTCTGTTCGTTACCTTAGTTACCTTTACCTATTGAAGTTACCTACTTGTCCCTAAGGTTAATTTAGTGTTTTTTCAACGTAGCTAATCCAACTGACAGCATCTCCGGTTCCAGAGTTTAAACTTTTAGTCTGTAGTATTATTTGCCTCATACAGCGTAGTGATGCTTACATTTTGCTTTCTTCTATCTGTGTCGTCTTCCTTACGTATCGGTTGTATTTAACCAATTTTGTTCTTTCAGAATATAGTTTTGGTGTACGACATGTGCGAGGACAGTCTTCAGCTCTGTTCGTTATATGACGGCACCTTTACTGTAGATTCTTCGATGCATGTGAATGATATTGTAGCACTAATTGCCAAACTTAGTAGTAACACTATTTATTACCTGTTTGTATCGTGTAATCTTCAATACATTTTCCTTTACTGATTCCGTAGGTGAAATGCGGCACTGCGGTGTCTTCTTCTACTAAAAACTGACATCTTTTTATGTAATGTCTTCTTTCCCAATTTAGTTTTAAAACCAATGCCGTAAAGGATGTCAGAAGCAGCAGTATGACACAAGGCCATTTACAAGTTTAAATTTATTGTTATATATATTATAGATATGTACTCATACGTTGATATTTGTGCAACTCATTCCCTTGCAGAGTATTGACTCCAACCATTTCTTAAACTCCATTCTATGTATGATACATTTTATCAATGAAGACCTATTCCGAGGACTAAACATTTTGTCATCGTCTCAGTTGCTCTGAGGCTGCTGAACTTGCCGAGATCGTATTTTATCCATTGCACCAGTCCCACTCAAAAAGTTATTTTGTGCACAAAACGTGTAGGATTTCCTAATAGCCAATGTCATTAAGAGGAACCCTTAACTGTGCCCTGTCGGGAGCAGCACGGCTACACGTGGCTCAAGGACAAGAGCAGCTCTGGGGAGGACGCCCACCGCCACCAGTCTCGCCTGAGGGAGCTCGGTGCCATGGCTGAGCGCCTAGGCTGCACCATCTCCCAGCTCTCCGTCGCGTGGACGCTCAAAAACGAGAACCTGCATTGCGCCCTCGTCGGGGGCACGTCAGTCAACCAGCTGCTGGAGAACATAGCGGCGCTGCAGGTCTGTATGTAGTTCGTTGCCACATACTTGCCTTGCTGATATTAGAATGTTGAACATTTGTATTGCCCCGAGTCGAGCATCTCATGAAGTGTAACACTAAGCACTCGCTCGTTCAACGCGCGAGCGCATGTCGAGCTAGCGTACCTATCGTTCATGCTACCGAGCGACTATCATTGCATATGGGGAGAGCGTGTGATCTGAGGATCGGCTCGTAAATTGTGCGTATACCTACCATTACATAGTGTGACACCAAGATAGCATGTGTTCGAGTGTACATTAGTATAACTATAATAATGTCCAACGTGACCGTAAATGTGTGTCAAATGTAAGTACCTATTCTGTCACGCTGTAAAGGTAAATGGTACAATTTGGGTGTTAGGTACTAGTTATCCTCCATAGTTAACGTACTACCTACCACGAACGTGAACATAGGTTAGCTTTGTTCGCCTATCATATGTTACGGGTTGCAGCGACCCCAGGTGGAGGGGACCCTGTAGCTTAACTTAGACATAGATAGGCCTTCGGGACGTCTTCCTTCTTTCCCACTCTGCTTCTTGCTGCTTTCATACTCGTACTGATGATATTTTATTCTGTTCTTCAACTTGCTGTTTCGATGCTCCCCTGCTCTAGACCTTCGCGTTGGATTGCACTGCATTAGCTAAATCCTTTCTCAGTTTTCCACTTTTTCCCGACATGTGTCTACTATTTGTGATATTCCTTGATTCAAGAATTTCCTCGTTTTTTGAGATAATATCGTTCGAACATCTTTTTATTTTATTTATTATTATTATTATTTTTTTTTTTTGGGGGGGGGGCTTGAACTTTGCTGTAGTCGCTCGAGAGGCTAAAAGTGACGAGTACGGTACTTTTCATATATGTGCATAATACAGTAAAACCCCTTTAATCCGCACCTCAATAATCCGAACCCCTCCCTAATCCGAACATCTGGTTATAGTTCGAAGTGCAATCCAAACAAACAAGCATTTTTTTAGAATAATAGGGTAAAGTATAGAGTTTGTACAAATACCTCTGTAATTCATACAAGGAACTTCTCATTTTTCGGATTAAGGGGGTGATGAGCAAAAAGTTTGCGTGAGGTGCTGCGCAGAAGGTGCAAACAATCTCTCTAGAATCCTTATTAGTGCGGAATACAGAGTTTTTTTTAGGATTTGTAAGTACCCCGTTAATCCGAAATCCCCGCTAATCCGTCACCCCCTTCCCCCCGTGCTGTGCGGATTAGAGGGGTTTTACTGTATCTGTCTCTCTGTCTGCCCCTTTCTGTCTCGCTTCAAGGACTGTCGATTATATATCTGGCAGCACAGCTTGGAGGGAGGATGGCAATGCTGTGCCGGGGTAGAATTTCTGCTCAAAGTCTCTGCAAACGCATTTCATTATTTTCTTCACATGGTTTCTTCTAACACTATTTTTAAGGGGACCAACCCAGAGAAAATGGTCAAATTATGCCATTTTTGGTTTTATAGTGTAATTTGTACCTTGGGGGAGGCGAACCTCTGGGCGCACTGGACACCCCCAAAAATGGGGTCAAGGTACCCCTTATGGGCAAATACTGGATGTTGACCGATTACGCTGAAACTTGGTAGTTATATGTAAAATAAAAAAAAATAAAACATTTCATTTAATAAAGTTTTCCCATTTTCTTTGTCGTTTTCTATTTATATTCATATTTTCAGCGTGGACTCAGATATATTGAAACAAATATTGAATGTTGACCAATTACGCTGAAACTTGGTAGCTATATGTAAAATGAAAAAATAAAAACATTTCATTCCATGATGTTTTTCCTTTTTCTTTGTAGTTTTCTATTTATATTATTTTCAGCGTAGACTCATATATTTTGATATAAATAAAAATATAATAGCTGCCCATTGAAAAGAAAATTCCATAGAAAACGGTGAATTAAGGACTTTTTTGGAATTTCTTACTTTATTTTCCCAATACTTATCACAGGTCATAATTAAATGAGTTTTGGTAAAGAAAACATGCATACATTTCTATACATACAGATTTTATAGTTTTTTTTGGCTCGAGTGAAAAGTTATGTTTTTTAGCACTCATATCATGTTGTTTTCTACATTTTTCATGCTAGGAAAAAAACGAAACCTGTTTTGGAAAGCTAAAAACTAGGGCTATCTTCTCTTGTCGTTTTTTTTTTTTAAATTTCGAATTAGTTTCGGAGCAACGAAGGGAGAAAGAAGGAAAAATGGCGTGAAACTAGTTTTTCATGAGAAGTCAAATTTCTTCTATTCTAACCGAATTTGTAGAAAAACCAGAAAGAAATTGGAAAAAAGCCGACGAGAGATCGTAGCCATTGTCTTTGGTTTTCCAAAACAGTTTTCGCTTTTTTCCTAGCATGAAAACTGTAGAAGAAAACATACTATTGAAAAACATCACTTTTTCCTTTTCATAGTTTACCCTGAAAATCGCGAAAAGAAAGAAAACTACAAAGAAATCGAAAATATGTCATGAACAAAATCCATTTCTTTTTCAATTTTACATATTGTCTGCAAATTTCGTAAGAATTGGACCACAAATAAAAAAGTTTTTAAAAAACTTGGTTGGTCCCCTTAATACACGCCAATTTTTTTTTTCTTTACAAGTCAATATTGAGCTGTTCTATATTCATGTCTTCAAAGGTACTGCTTTCCTACTCGTTTTTCAACTCTTTCGTAATATTTTTATATGAGACTGTTGATTAGAAGGTAAATTTTCAGTCGAGAGAAGAGCAACGCAAGAGCGCCACAAGAATCGTGTGTTAGGCACTCAAGTATAGTTAGCTATCCAGTTAGAAAATTTTTAAGGGGCGTTCCATAGAGGTATGAAGTAAATATTATTATCTTCAGGGTTTTTCCGCCGTATTCGTTCGAATAAATAGGGCTACTGTACCTGTGATTTTCCAACAGGGCAGTTTCGACGCACTGCATGCCGTTATCAGTGATTGCTTCCGTAGCGCATAGTGAAGGGGAAAATTGCAACAAGTTGTTTCTGTGAGCAGGTGGTGCCGAAGCTAACAAACGAGGTGCTGACGGAATTGGAACGGATCTTAGACAACAAACCCGTTAGACCGGCGAGGGTGTCGACTTTAGCGCAAAGATGACAGGAGCTTGCGGCGCAGGGCATCATCGACGACGATGAAGAGGAGGTCGGTTAGACTGGGTAAATCCCAACCTGTACACGTGCCAAGTGTCGCCTTGTTTCCAGTGTTTATGCTACTTTTGAGTCCTGTCGGCTCGTCCTTGGGTCCTTGTTATATAATTACTTTATTATCATATATGCTAGTTTTGCGTCCTGTCGGCTGCTTCCAAGGCCCCTATTATTATTACTGTATGACAATTATATATGTTACTTTTCAGTCCTGTCGGCTGTTCTTTGGGCCCTTGTTTACATTACTTCAGTATGAATCGTGCTACTCTTGAGTCCTGTCGGCTGTTTCGCTGGCCTTCATTCTTACTGTAGCCTATTCTTGACTTATGAATCGTTGCTATGAGTATCGTGACCATCCTTCTTATTATTTCATCCCTGGCCTGTTTTGACTGTTTCTTCGTTATACATAAACACTCTGTATGTATCCTTCTACAATTACCGTGCCTTTGTGAGAATTCTATTTTACTTCAATCACAGCCATGTGTTCTCTTGGTTGTTCCTTAAACTCTAGCGGACCATCTAACTTTTCTTCATCTTTCTGAAACTATTGATAATAAGAAAAAAAAGAGCTAAAAATAACAGGTACGATCAACAAAAATTCCTTTGTCGTTATTTCTAGCTTGTCAGTAATTTTCGTTGAATGTTCTGTTGATACGCAGCTAATTGTTGAGCAGCTATTCTATTACTGTTCTGTAGGGTAACATGTCTAGTACCCGTCCACCATGCTAGTAGCCGTCCACTCTGCATTAAAAACTTCCTGTGTGAAAACTAGCAGTACTAGAGAGCCGTGCATAGGTTTAAACTGTAGGGTACTTCTTAGCCTTCAGTTTAAGCATATGTACGGCTTTCTAGCAGCACTAGTTTTCACACAGGAAGTTTAAATGCAGAGTGGACGGCTAACTAGCATGGTGGACGGGTACTAGACATGTTACCCTATGAGTGAATTTAGAAAATTTATAGCCGTCGACCAGCAGACTTTTCACCAGAAAAATGCGGATGACCAATTTAACCGATATCTATTATTCGTCTCTCCCTTACCAACCAGTCACTAGAAGTTTTGGAACAACCATAAAAGTTCCGTTATCAAATATAGAAAGTAAGAAAAATATATACATCTACATACTTTGCCTTGGGTCTCATACGTATCGTGATGTGCATCATGTCGTTTCTGTCGGTCACGTGTTCTATGCTCTCCAAATATGCTGTTTCACTGCTTTAAAACGTAGAGATTTAGCCTTTGGAAAATCAATTTTCCAATAAACTTACTCATCATATAAACTCTAAGGTTTAACTGTCTTATGCTGGTTCAAAGTTAAAAAGCAAGGCAATAACCTAGTCATATTTGCAGCAACCTGGTAGTGTTCATGGAACCATAACAAATTTCGAGCCCGTTTTTCCATCGGTGATCCAGTGTAAAAGAAATTGTCTCCACTTGCCTTGCTTTTTAGTTTGAAAGTTGAAAGCTTCATTGCTGAAGTTATCTTTGGGTTGCTCACCGTTGGATAAAAACTTGTTCGCACGTCCCACAACTCGACAAGTGTGGTCAAGCTTTTGTAAATTTTGTCGTGCAAAGCTTCAGATGAAGTGCTGAATGGCTACTTCGTCGGTTTACCGGCGGTACTCTTACCTTGCTCTACCATTTGCTTAGGTACCGAGAAAAGCCGAACAATCAAACTATTATAATGGAAATGTAATGCTTTTGTAGTTTTTTAGCAATTATTGGCTATAGGTAGTGCTCCATCTCTTGGAGTAGTTACTCTTGTATGCAGTGAAGAACGTGGTCTACCTGCGTTTCTACCTATCGCCGCGTTTAGCCGCGCTACAAAATCTAACAAGCGAGGACCTTCACAGTAATGGACAGTAGCCGGCGATAGCATCTTGACCTTCTGTTGGTTGCTACCACTAGTATATCGTGTTTATCAGCGCTGGTTCATACCATTAAGGATATAGTGTAATTTCGAATTCCATCAACAGAAGTTTTCATTATCCGCCCTGATACTTAACCACAGTTTCTGCTAGGCTTAGTGGTGGAAATCGTAGAATTGGCCGGCAGTCCTTATTATATTCTGCATTATATCTGTGGCAAATTAAAGTAGTATAATTTACTTTAATAGCACTACGATGTATCATTCTGTGGGATTCTATTGATGTTTAACTAATGAAGCAATACGTCATTTTCTATAGGTATGTACTATTGATAGTGATAGTTGGGTGATGCAATGGTGCGCCATTGCTTGTTAACGCTAGTATTAAAAGTTTACTAATGCAATGGTGCATCATTTTATCGGGTAGTATTGTTGTTACACTAATAGATGAGCGCCAGATAGTACCTATCTAGGAAGGACTAGCACGGCAGACTTTTAAACCTCTGCTGTTGCAACTTAATCGTCCGTTCATTAGAATTTTCTCAAATCTAATTCTAATCCATATCGTAGATGATAACCTAAGTTTCACTACGTTGTTTAGATTCGCGGCCAGTTTTTAATTCTTATATTTCTGCTTTTCTCCATGAGTAATTGTACATCTTGTGGGTCACCACCCCCCCCCCATCTCCCCCCGTGCCATCAGCTGAACCGTACACTGTACCTGACGGTCCACCAGAAATCATTAGTTGATCCCCCGGCTTGTTGATAAAACTTCAGTGAAATGTTTTTCCATTAGGTAGGCCTAATAAAGAAGCCCCAAACCAAACAAGGAGCTAGCTGCTCATGGTTATGTGTGGAATTTGTTCATCAGCAAGAAGCACAGATTTGCTAAATGCAGCTCAAAACCGGTCGACACTCCTTGAATATTAGACTCCAAAAGTGATCGTGATAAATTTTTTCTCTCACTGATGGCCGATTATGATGAATTTGTGTTTCTTTATAATAAATTCATTTCTTGCGTCACCATAAACAGCTTTTCTCTGTTTGTGGTCCCCTAGGTTAATAACAATACAGTTTATTTAAATTTACTGAATTAGCCATAGGACTCATCTGTGCCGAGTGGTAGCCAATGGTGTAGTCTGGACAGAACTATAGCGATTCGTGGTCTCACTTCTACTTTCCCATCTGCTTGTATATTTCTCCTTCATCTCGTTCCCTCTGAGCGGGTAGATTTAGCTTTTTTACGTGGTAGCTTTTGGAATGTTTGGGATATGGACAGCAGAACTGTCAACATTTTCCATGATTCTACATTCTTGCGATATTTGGTCGCTGCCTCGCGGCTACACTTGCAAAATCGCCAATTTATAGCTTTTTCGACTGTACATTAGAACTTAGTCGCTTTCGTCGGTGGAGTCTTGTGATGTATATTGGTTTCGTAGGTAGTGAAAGATATACTTCGTAGTTAGTAGGTACTTGCTATTGGAGTCTTTCTCACTGCTGCTGTAAATCCGCCATTGTTTGGTATTCTTTATTTAACTGGTGGCAAGTTCGATTGAATTTTTGATGGCAGCTTATTTTCGCCGAGTGTCTGACTCCGGACTTGGCCCTGCAACATGTTTTTTCGTTGCTATTAGGTTATAACCTAAAACTCTACTGTACTTTGTAAAGACCTGTCGACTTTATGTACGCCAATATAGTGAAAGTGATACGCCGTAGCATCAAAACGTCGAGTACGGTTTATCTTAAACCACACTTTATTACCAGACGCATATTGGTATCCTTTTAAAGACCACGTACTTCACTAGCTTCGTAGACACAGTAAAAAACACACGCTCTGTTCAGGTATAAATTTTTCCTCGTCTTACACGAGAGGATACCTCGAATTGCCGAATATTTGTTCCTTTCTTTATCTGCGCTCAACAGCAGTGGCCTCCGATCAAGATATTTTGCGTCAGCTCTGTTCCGTGTTTGTGAGGCTTTTTACGGTATGCAGCTATCTGGCCTACCGGGGTGGGCGGCAAGACCAACTTTCGTGACCTGCGCCACTTTGGCCCATGGTAGACCTGCGGAAGATGAAACCCCCCTCCTACCTATGTTATTGGGAATAGCGCCTCCGGGGGGGGGGACCCTGTAAGTTACCTTAGACCTGTGGTTTCCAACACGCGGCCGCTATTTCCATTGGGGTGAAATAAATTTCATATGCTGTAATTATGGGAATGGTTAGAAACAGCACCAGATATCTATAGCTTTGCTATGAAAGAGTAAGCGCACGCAATATATATATATATATATGGCCCTCTAAGTCGCCAACGGCATGAAGTGTTGCACTCGAGCCGTTTGAGTCGGAGACCTCCGCCTTAGCTATCAGCTAGGACTTCGAGACGTTGGTCTTTCGTGCCCACTGTGCTTCCATTTCGCACACCTACTGATGATTCTTTGTTCTGTTCTTCCTCTGCTTTCCCGACTTGTTGTTTCCATGCGCGTTGACCCATCCCGTGTGATAGCACCATTTGTGCTTGAATTCCACGTTCCTGTCAACATACTATGCGTCCCTTGTTCTTTTTTCTCTGTGATGTCGTCTTCGTGTGAAAAACGGAGGCTTAAACCCTTGAATAACCACAACAAATGAAATCCAGTAGGCCAGTGTTGTGATTTCGGCGATACCGTGAAGTTTGGATGGCGGATCGACGTGAAATCCCCTCTGGGGCATAGGATGGACCAATGGCCGTAAGGTTAGGTTAGTTGGGCTTGCCCAATCTATGTTATGGAGATATGGGGAGCAGTGACCTCAGTGGAAACCTGTAGGTTACCTTAGCCACTAGCTAGGCTTTCAGGAAATCATGCCTCAGTGCCTGCTTTGCTTCTTTCCAGTTTCATAATTAGCTAGGCCTCCGGGACGTCTGTCTTTCGTGTCCACTTTGCTTCCTTCTGATTGCATACTCTTACTAAGATAACTTTTTTCGGTTTTTCCTCTTCTTTCATGACTCGCTGTTTCCATGCGCGTTGATCTTGTGTGGGAATACCCTCATGCATGGGTTCCACGTGTCTATCGTCATACTATATGTCCCTTCTTTCTTCCTCTGTGATCTCGCCTTTGTTGCGGAACGTAGACTTAAACTTCTCAATATAATAATTCCAGTTCGTACTCGTGCATCATCTTTCCTCTGTTCTTCCTCTTCTTTCCGCCCTCAGGGGTATATTCTGGTGGGCCCGTTCCCTGCCACTATTTACATGGGCCTCACGAACGTAAGGCCTGTCCCGAGTGCTTTCTCGGCATGGTATGTTGCAGCTGGCCGCAGTTCCTGCTGAGAAGGTTGTTAAGTTAGGTACGGTAGATTCTCTGTATTTCCCCTTCTGTTCCGCGATGTGGGCCCCCGATCGAGGTGGCCGACCTATTCCGCTAGGCTTCTACCTTCGCCCGCGCGGAGGGCCACGGAAGGGGCCGTCCGCTCGGGCGCTTCTTTCTTCTGTCTTCTTCTCTGTTCGTTTTTCGTCTTTTGCCTGATTGCGCACGGCTGAGCGAATTCGTTCAGCCGAGCCGTGTAGTGTAACAGATGCGCGTGCTTATAAATTTGAGACTTAGAACTCACTTACGTAATTTCTCCGTCACTCTCGACCTTCCGGCAGAAATGCTGAGACAAAATATTTTACTTTCGGCGCGATGCAGCTTAGAATCGCTGCGCTAGCGAACTCTCTTTCTAACCTTGAACCTCCTCTTCATATCTGACTTGATGCGCTTATGCATGTTTGAGAACACCCTGGTTTATGGGATCCGCTTTATCTGGTCGTACTATATGTCTGTTCGTATCATTTTGAAGTCTCTATCTTGTGCGTAGGTTTCAAAGCAATACCACGTAACGTTGACGAAACTCTACAAATTGACTCCTTCTTAGGCACACTTGTTACTTTCAGTCTACGGTTTCATCTATGTCCAAGCAAGTTAATATGTTGCCAATTAACAAGTCATATATTTCTGAGATACCTCGTAGGCTTTTAGCTTAATGCCTTGACAGTGAGCGAGCTTAGTCTACAGATTGTAAATTTGTGAGAAAAGAACACATGTTAGGCTCCTAAGTGCAGCTTAATAGCAGCACAGAAGAACTCCTGGGTTCTCTTTGCATGGGTAATGGATATCAGGAAGAGGCTTTTTCTCGGGAAGTGCAAGAGGTGTGTAAAGAAACTAATGTTTTATATAAGTTATTCTTTAGTATCCCAAAATAATTTTTTTTATAGATATCGTTAATCTTGAGAAAAGAATAAAGTCGCAGGGGTTCAAGTCTGTTGAATAAGGAGGCTAAGAATCCTCAGAACTTCATCTGCCAATAGCTCGTTAACTGAATTCACTGTGGCAAAGCGCATTGGTGTGATGCAGCACCCAGCTGTTCCCAATGGTCAGTCTCACACCAGTGGCTTTTTCGATGTCTTACGGGAACTTCTCGGTAAAAATGCTAGTTTATGATTTGGCCTTGAGGCAGCAATACCTCGGCGACGATCTGACGATACTCCTAGATATCAGAAAAGCAAATCCGCATTGTTTTTATCTTTGAAATGCTCATTATAACTTTGTTTTGGGTCGTGGTTACGATTATGATATGGAATGTACCACTCCTAGCTCTGACGCTCTGTGTCCTAGTCGTATTCCAAAATCCACGCCTCGTCACCGGTAGCGACACGGACCAGAAAGTTAGGATTTTTCCAACCTGTCTGCACCTTTTGCGCCTTTTTACTCGAAAATTTCACTAATTTTCAAAACACAAGAGAAAGAAAACGCTTCAAATGATTAATCGCTTTGGACTACTTTTTGACCCCACCGACTGCAACTTCGCCCTAGCGGCGTATCAGACTTGGACCTCAATCTCAGCCAAACTCCTTGCCACCCGTGTTGCCTGATCAAGCTAGCACGCCGTTTCCAGTCCCATTACCATAATCTCAATTCCAAATAGTTTTTTGCATTCCCGCTTACATACAGTATAAAAGAATATTTCATCCGCGCCCGTTAATTTAATTGCTGGCTTGTAATAATATCAGGTTTTCGTCACGTTTGACGTGAGAAAACTTCCATTGATTTTGTTTTCAATGTTGCGGATAGAATTTTCTGTTTTGTTGTCATGCTCTTGATAATAGCTCGTTTTTTAAAAGCAATGACCATTTCACGTTTGTCACTACCTAATTTTGAACGTTTTCTTGAGACGGGTGTTCGATTGCATTAATGCTGCTGTAGTTGGCAAAATAAAAAATTCCATTAGTCCGTAACTTGGCATTCATGTCAGTAACTCAAGAGTTATCTGTAACGTGCGCCAAAAGCCCCTTCCAACAAAGAGGCCATAGATTTTCAACCATATCAGCACTTCAGTGTGCACTTCTCTTTATGTTTAATTCTAGAATCATCATCTGTAATGATATTGCCTTGATTTCGCTGTATGCTATTTACTGCATCAACGTTTCTCGGTAACCGAAACATGCTGCGTTTTTTGTACTCTTCTTGCAGTTGGGCAATGCTCTTGCCAAACAATGATAACCGCGGTCATGCTATTAAGTAATCCATCCATGCCTGAGCCAAATATTCTGAACCGCTCGATTCCTCTTCCGTAGAATTAAACTTGGTAGTTCAAGGATAGAGTTGTCTAGTCCTTAAGACCAATAGTAAATGGGTCATTGTTATAGCCTTCAGTATTTTATAAGACTTTCAAAATGACATAGGCTACTTCAATTATAGGGTAGATCTTACTAGTAGTATGGACTTGTTTATCTGTGTACTGTGACATCGATTATTGAGAACGGTTTCGTTTTTGTTGTTTGACACTTCAGACCTTGGTTGGCCGACTTCATTAATAGTTTAATATAAACTTGTTTACCCCTCGTTGATTAGTACTTAGTATTATGATAAGGAGCACATGTTATCATCCTGCAATAGAGTCGCAATAAACTTTTGTGCCTCTACTGAACTCGTCAATGCCTTTAAGGACCCCAATTTCTGCTGACGTTGCATTCCCATCTTCTGACTATCTACAATAAAAAGCTATATCGGAACTATTCTTACAGTACTAGGATTTTTCCCTTGCATTTTACACCATCACTGTGGAAAGCCTATTCTCAATTTCCCGGATTCATTTGACTCTTCTGATTGCATTGCTTTAGAAATTTTTTTTCTGCAGTGAATCCAATTTTTTTCTTACGATTGGTTCTGATCAAATTATTTCTGTCGTTCAAACGCCTTCAGAAAGAAAGAACATTGATGGGACGTACTCTTTTATGTGTAGCTCTTTCCGTTGCTACTTGTCCTTCCTTACCTAGTCTAGTAAACTACATTTGAAACACATGTACGTAACTGCTCAGATATCTTCTCAGCTAAATGTTAGTTGAAAATCAGAGATGGTGAACTGTTATGGGCTGTTCCTAATTTGGTTGACCCCGTGGAGCCTTGCCAGCTGAAGTTTACCTTTGTCGTCGTCTCTCTGGACTGCCAAGATGCCACAATCTCAGCTGTACGTAGCAAATAACGACCTGGAATACGCTTGTCTTAGTACTTACGGAATTTGATGTTGCCACTAACTTGCTCCCTAACTTGGAGAAACATTCAGTAACCGGTGCTTGCTTTTTGATGGCTTTTATTGAATACTATCCAAATAAAACCGATTGTCACATGGCCTGTAGACCAGCTCACACGATACGTTTTCCCCGAATTTTCTGTAAAGTTTTACTTGAAGTTTTTGTTTGTATCGCTGCAATATCCCTGTGCATATCATTGACGATTAAAAGAAATTGGGAGTTTTCTTTTTTGTAACTTAGTCGAGCAGTGTTAATATTTCTAATCATAATCCTGAAGCTTGGGAAACATTGTACGGCAATTATTTTATTCATAATTGCAGGGTTTGGGCACCTCGGAGCTACCTATATATGTATTGTATATCATGGCACATTGAGTGGATTTAATAGATAACTGCAGAATTTGTGAGGTAGGTCTCAATAGGACCACGCATGTACCCTGATCTCCTGCACAGTTGCCAAATTTGCGCTATAATATGATGAGCATTGTGGCTGCCAGGACTAAAGTCGACCTCCCTATACTTGAGCTGCTTTTGATTATCTGGTGAGCTGATCTACCGACGCCTTTTCCCTTACTGACAATGGATATCATGTTCGTTTGTCGCCTTTTCCTCAACTTTTGTACCTACTTCAGTAGTGCAGATCATCAAGTGCATGGACTTGTAATGTCGAACTATAGCAATATCCTGCGACTGAAGTTTCTCCTTGCTTTGTTTGAGTGTTGTAGATTACAGCATGACTTACTGAGAGAGTATTGTACTTATCACTAGACAAGTTCTGGAAATGATTGGAAAATTTTCCCCTAACGGCATGTAGGATAGGTTATAGGGTTAGGTTACACCGGCTTCCTCATCTTGT
Organism: Parhyale hawaiensis; assembly: GCA_001587735.2. Lineage (NCBI taxonomy): Eukaryota > Metazoa > Arthropoda > Malacostraca > Amphipoda > Hyalidae > Parhyale > Parhyale hawaiensis. The sequence continues at coordinate 7,048,402 of LQNS02278171.1, forward strand.
GCTTTGAAAGTCGCGTCCCATCGCGTCTCACATGATAATTTACTTTCCTTGCCGGCTTTGCTGACTTCGTACTTCATACCCCTACTGTTAAAACATGTAAACTTTTCTGCCCCTCATCCCGCTACGACGGGGAAACCAACAATACAATAATAATCCTGGTATTTCCCCGTTTGCTCTTCACATGTATGGATTCCTCGTTTGGCTGAATACCCTACATGTCCGTTCTTTCACTCTTTGAGTTGCAGCAAGCTCAAAGGGTTCCTGGGCTTATGCTAGCAGTATGTGTCCATTAATGACAATATTTGGAAAATTTATCGACCAGTAACCAACACTGGGCTACTGCAAGTGCCCGCCAAGGTACCGCACTTACCCTACATATCCACGTCTATTTGCAGCTATTCCAGTTGATGTCATTTGAAAAATATTTGTCGAAAGAAGTTCTGTAACTTAGAGCTACATTATAACTTTTCGAATGCTTACGATATCCTTTTCTGTCGATACTTCATATCGATAGTTCCCAACTTTTTCTCGGTGTGGCACAATGGTTCCCACTACAAACTTAATAGCTCATGCGACAAAGAATGAAGTTTGTACAAAATTGGTGCAACAAATCTAATTAAGTTAATTTTTGAAAGACAAGGAAATAATTCAAGATTTCGTACGCTTCCAAAAGTTCATCTCCCGCCCGCAGTTGGAACCCCGTTCTAGATAAATCAGGATGTAGTCTGCAACGTTTGTCTGTATATTTTGATTGCTGCGGTATCTCTGATGAGTGACGGAGCTCTTGCTATTTCCTCTTCCCCCCCCCCCCCATCCTTTGCTCCGAGTACAGTCCCGAAATTTTGCTCTCGTCGCGTAGAGACGAGACCGGCCAGTGGGCGAATATTAACCATCTTTGCACTGCCTCAGTCTAGTAGACGTGGCTTTAATATAAAATGTCTTCGAAGAAATGACACATGTTGATAATATTGACTAGGCACTTTATCATCACGAAGGTCACTTGGATATAATAAAGCTAACTACAGTCGGTACAATGAAGTTAAGAGATTTTGTGATATGCGACGAATATTTTGTTCCAGCAAGCTGCTGTGCGCAGGAATGGATTTTAATTCGCGTATGCTTTATTTCGAAAATTTGCGTGAGACAACTTGATGCTGTTGCACGCGAATACCTTTTGCTTATAGGTGAACGCACCTTCACTAATTCTTACTTTTAATAGCAATAGCATGAGACCCCATTAGTACTAGTACTAGTCATCCACAACAATTACCTTCACGTAAGAAAATTTTGCGCAATAATATATTGATTATGCTTCCCCTTGTAAATTTTCTTTTTGCTTAAAAAATACACGGGTTTTTTTTTTTTTTGTCAGGCTATTATAAAGGGGTTTGACATTCTTACATTCTGAACCACCACCAGTTTCTCATTTTTTCGTATACTCAGTGCTTTGGGTCTCGTTTTATCACCAGTAAACGAATAAGTTAATGCAGCTTCACTTGAACGAAGAGTGTATCTATGTGCAACTGCAGCGTAAATTTTTCTAGTAAAATCTATTATCGTATACTATGCTTTCATGGCTCAAACTATTCGTCGCGTGTTGGAATATCGCTCAACTTTATTGCGTGTGAGAGAAGTACGGACTGTGTGTATTTTGCAGAGCATATCCAACGTCACATTCACTCAACACCCATGTAGACTGCGACGATTGAAGACCTGTGATAGCTGATGCATTCCCTTTCGGTGTCTCTCGATGCAAATCAAGTTTCTTTGCCTTATTAATTTATTATGCTCTATAGGTTAGAACGATGAACTTTTGATAAAGATCTCTGTATCTTCCTCTATTGCACTCGTACCCATGAAGAATTGATAGATCCACGTACTGTAAACATCTTGGTACGTATATGTTGCGAATGTTTTTTTCAAATATATTCATGAAGCGATAAGATGCGTGCACGCTGTTCGCATCTTGCCCAATACACGTTACTGCGCTGACAAACAATTGTCACCACTGCTACTGATTTTTCCAGACTTGTTGTTAGTTGTGAATTTATCCCTGACAGCAGATACTGCTTCTGTGACTGAAGTCTCTTGTTCCACAAGTAGTGGTATGATCCTTACATCTGCACGTATAGTTCATTTTCGGTGGAGGTGACACGGCTGTTATTGTTATGATGGATACTTTTGAATAATTTTCCCATTACGTATAAAGCACTTGTAATGGTAGATGTTAGACCTCCGGCACTGATCGCTTTTAGATATGGTTATTTCAGGGACTTGGTTGCTTTCACGCACTTTCTAGTGGCTTCTAAGTTGATGCTGAATTTCCACCCGTGCTTGTTTCATATGAGTGTACTGTTTCAAGACTTTACAATTTTATATTTGTGCTGTTCGTTATGTCGACTGCATTGTGTTTCCAGCTGGAAAACAGAGTTCTTCTTTTTCTATGGGAATGAATGCGAAGACAGTTTACTTCTCTACGGAAATGCATAGACTTTCCAGTATTCTATGGGTACGTGAAGAAGGTCTAGTTTCTGGAAACGGCTTTCAATATCTAGATCGTGTTATTTAACTTTCCCGGTGACAAAACTAGCGTGTTTCGCTCGCGTGCGTGTACTGTAACGATTTTCCCTCTGCTACGCCTGATGCATGTAATGAGCAATAAACTATTCCTAATGCCATGAAGATGTTAGTGGTTCCAGTGATCACCTACGCGATTGGGTTGTTTTCCCCAAAATGTGAAATGCTGTGAAGAAAATTCATCACGTTTGTGAGTATCCTCTCGTTTGGACTAGTTGTACATCTCTTAAGACGTCTGGTTGATCCTGATTACGAGATTTGCTACTTGTACTTTTTCGGTGCGACGTTATGAGTTACTGTACATGCGAAGCAAAACTTGAGGATACCTGAGATATTCTTATGTTTACATTGCTTAGTAAATCATTTGCCAGCTTTCAACTAACTTTATTAATCCAAAGTGTGACATTGTCAGCTATTCACTCGTTTTGAGTTGGAGTGTGGATGCTCCTTGATCGTGTTTGCAATGTAATTTCCACACCCTTGTCCTGCCTAACTCTTTCCTTTGGTCAATGGTTTCGAATTGCGTTTTTGACAATTGACTCCGCGTACATCGTTCATTACTGCTGATGACAAGCGTCAACCTCGGAGCTATTCCCCTTCGCGTGCGGCTGTCTTAGCAATTGATATTCTTGGAACCCTTTGCTTGAATTATATGGTTAATGTCAGCCAACCGTTTACTTTCTTAATTCCTTATTATCATTTACTGATTCCGAGGAAAATCCACGCAAAAAAACAAAGAAATAAATGTCATTTTCTCCGATCTAAATTGTAAATGACCTTATGACTGCCCAATGCATTGGAGTTTCTTTCTCATAGCCTTGACTTTACTTTAATGGATGCTCATTGCTTCACAGAAATATAGTTACCTTTCTTGTGTTTCTACTTGGACTTAACAGTCATGAAACATAACTGAAAATGAATTAAACGCACGACTTTCCAATTCACCAAGTCCCTGATTTTCTTCATATTAAGAGTGACAATAATATCACTGTCCATTGCTTGAACAGCTAAAACACCGCATTTTACTCATTATTAGTGAGTTAGTTATTGGACATGTTGGATGCGTCGTGAGCATGACTGCCATGTAATATACATGTACCCTATTCAGGAACGCGACCCGTAGTTATTGTACCCTTACCTCCGCAACCGTAAAACCCATCAGCATACTTGAGCTTGACTTAAACAGAGTATTTATTATTACTGCTTCTGTGTTTCTAACTCATTATAAGGGTGCTTCATCTTTATGTAATTTGATGCGCTGGTTCACATCAATTTCTATATGAGCGCATATGACCGTCGGCATTTCTATCGTCTGGAAAACTTACAAAGAAGAGGTTCTTTGTAAGTTTTCCAGACGATAGAAATGCTTTCAACGCTTTGTAAATGAGTGATATTGTTAGCGCGTCATGCACTGTAGATTTTAGTAAACATTTGAAGAGATTTTATTGACGTCTTGACTTCGTTCGACGGTAATAGGATGTTGATGGCACTTGCGTAGTGGTTTGATGCACATATTTCACTACATTAGTATTTTTATTAAGTTAGTCAAATTTTCTTCAAAATGGACAAAAAGTCGACAAAGAGTCGATAAAGTTTTGACGGTTTGGGAATTCATCCCATCTTCAGAAAATACAAAGGATAACCTATCTTACTAAAAAAAACTCATTTCTTAAGCTAATGTGGAGCAGAGATGTTACCAGGGGAGGTCTAAAATACAAATGAATAAAGCTGCCTGGAGAGTTTGAGTGTAAATGCCTGTAAAGTCAGAGGATTTGGGATTAGTTATGAATTGTGTGTAGAGGTACAGCCGAGGTCATATTGTTAAAACTAGGTTTTGTTCTATGGATGTTGAGAGATCTAGAATCTCTCCAGAAAAGTTTATAATGGAGAAGTCTTTCTTGCTGATAGGATGGTTTTTTACTCCGCATGGAGACGGGCAGCGGAATGTGTAGGTTTCGCGAGTGATAAACCGGTTCTATTAGATGCACCTAAATGTTGATCGATGCGAGCTTTGTATTGTTGTCCAGTGCTACCTATATACGAAGCATTGCGGCTTCTGCATTGGAATTTGTAGATAACACTAGACAGTAGAGATGTGGGAGGTTTGTCTTTGAATTTAAATTAGCACTCAATGTAAAGGCTTTTTTGTGTGAAAATTTAAAGTTTAATGTGGGTAAGCTTCAGAGAGGAACGTTTTTAAAGTGTTTACCGTGTTGACAGAGGCTTTGTTGTAATACGGAAGCTAGTGGAAGAAATCGAATTTATGGACAACAGGCTTAGTAATGCCGGGATCGAATAGTTTGTCTAGGAACAGTTTGCAGAATAGAAAACCCACATTTTCAGGCCTCGGAACAAGTTTCTTCACTTACTGCTACGATCAATTTAAAATCAATGCCATAAAAACTTGACTATTTCGGCCATACCATTTGTCTTTCTCCTATTTTGCATTTTCATATGAAATATATTTTCTCCGAACATTTTTTTAAGAATAACTTATCGATACCATTTTCTAGACCAGAACTGCAAACTTTTCCTGGACAAACTATTCGATCCCGGCATTAATAAACCTTTTGTCCGTTAGTTAGACTTCTTTCACTCGCTTCCGTATTAGCTACAACAAGGTATCTATCAACATGGCAAACACCGTAAAAACTTTCCTCTCTGAAGCTTACCCAAATATAAACTTTATATTTTCATACAGAAACGCATGTACCATAGGGTCCTATTACAAATTTAAAGACAAGCCTCCCACACCTCACCTGTATAGTGTTATCTGCAAATTCCAATACAAAAGCTACAATGCTTCCTATATAGGTATTGCTGGATAACGTTGGAAAGTTCGCATCGATCAACATTCAAGTGTATCCAATAGAACCGGTTTACCACTCACGAACCTACGCGTTCAGCTCCCCTTTTCCATACGGAACAAAATAACCATCCTATCAGTAAAAAACTTCTCCGTTATAGACTTTTTATCGCATTCGAACTCACAACTTTAGAATATCTCTCCATCCATAGAACAAAACCTAGCCTGAACATTTTAACCTCGGCTGTACCTCTACACATAATTCATGACTAATCCCAAATCATATAATTGTACAGGCATTGACATCAGGACCCTCCACGCCGCTTCATCCATTTGTATTTTAGATCTCCCCCTAGTAACATTTCTGCTCCACATTAGCTTAAGAAATTAAGGAATTTTTCGGTAAGATAGGTTATCCTTTATATTTTAATTTCTAAAGATGGGAGGAATTCCCGCAACGTTAAAATAGTATTTTTATCTTAACCCCAGATGTTTGTAGTTCGATGCTCGAACGAATAGTTTGCAAACTGTTGACCTAGAGGTGTTATGTGTGCTTCTAATCAAAAAGCTCACCTTCCATCAAAACTCGCTTTTCATGGTATCGCGTGAGCCTGTAATTACCTGCATTTGCTCCTTATTTGCGACATGTACCGCAATGCGCAATTAGCTAAATTAGATACTAGGTAGTAGACCCAGCAGACGCCTATAGCCAGAGCGGCGTCAAGCCTGCCTTACTATATGCCTCCCCTCAATTTCGTACGCAGCTTAGATATCGTTACATGTTTTATATATATATATATATAAATCGCGGATGAGATGGAACTTGAATCATCGCTTCCCCTTCCTGATATGTTTAGTAATATTTGAATATTACTTGTGAAACTTGACGCAGTATGCATTTTCATTACCTTTTTTCAACTATCCGTATATTTTGTGCTAAGAGAAATTGTAAAGAACTGCTGCTCTCAAAAATTGAAGTTGAGTGAATAATCGTGTAATTTGACGTCCCATCTACTTCACAATAGCATGGTTACCTTTGGAGCGTTTTGTACTTGTTGCCTGTCTGGAGCTCAGATCAACGATGTACATTGCCGAGTAACTCGAATAATCACGTATTGTGAGTCACTATTGTCTGGTATCCTATCGAGTACATTTGGATTCGTACTCGTTTGATTGCGTCCAAGAACTTCCTGGATTCTTCGTTTGCGCCGTTTTACTGTAAACACGCTGCAGGTTCCGTTACCGCTTTCACAGTTCCCTAAAATCCACTGTAAACTAACGTGAATAGATCACCTTGTGTTGCCAGTAACCATTGTATGGTATCCCTATTACAGTTTCGTGCTATATTGTATATTTGGAGTACTGTATATTGTTTGTATGTGTGTTTATGTGTGTGTGTGCTTTCGGCATGGTGGCTTCTGTTGCGCTTGTTAACTGCTTAAAACTGGGAGCTCACTCTGCGTTGCTGCTGTTAACCCTTTAACGTCCAAAAGTAGAAGTCCATTTTCCTAGGAACAGCACTTTTGTAATGTAATGAAATGGCCCTAGTGGGCGTTAAAGGGTTACTTTAGTGCATTATATGTACTGTATTGCTGAGCTTTGCTTATACGCTGGCTGTACGTGTATAGCTTAGTATACTACGTCGGTGGTCCGGATAGCTTCGAACGACCTTGAGCATAAATGTTATGTGAAGTTTGTCAACGGTACTCGTGTTAGAGCAAATAGCACTGTTGTATATGTCTCGTGTTCGAATTTCAGGACCGTCTTGCGTGCATAAATCTTTTTTAAAAGTGCCATGGAGTATCATGTAATTGTAATTGATACCAGACGTAGTTAGGTACTACAAAAGGGTGTGACGCGTAAAACTATCGAGACACAATTATAGAAGTCGTTTATAACTATCCGGGCTACCTGATACTAAGCAAAGGGGATAAATGTAGGTTATTACTTCTGAGGTTGGTTATGAAGCTTTTTTTGTAAAATATAAGTAACTGAATGTGTCGAGAGCACTGGCAAAGGCATATAGTACGAGTGATAATAACAACATATGCCAAGATGTAAAAATCGAATTAAAGAACTACTTGTCAGTTTTAGGAAATCTTGAACCATCAATTTAGAAACAAAATCTTGTTAAGTGCTAGGTCACCGTAGATAGTAAATCTTTCATTTCGCTGTCGTTTGCTCCACAGTTTTGTAACACAGCTGCACCAAAAAAATCTGGTTATGTACACGGCATAGTTAAATTATGTCTTCAGAAGCTGTCAAACACTGCTGTCCAAAAAACATCTGGTTATGTAGACGGCATGGTTAAATTATGTGTTGAGAAGCCGTTTTATGGTGCTGTGGCAGTGAGATCTGCAGATATGCTATGTTATCAACGTTGATATTCGTGCCAACAACAATGCTGTTTTTCGATATCAACATGCATCACTTAGTTGACGTTTTGTGAGTTTCGTAGTTAATCTAGGATTTTATGTAGCTATCTCTATTGTTGCATCCCTGGATTCTTCTATATGAAAGTGACCAGGTCTATTAATTTGCTATTGAAAAAAATATTTCCGTTGATCTGGCATTACACGTTCACGTTTCTGCCCATTTACTATTGATTCTCTTGGCACATTTGTTATAGTTCATTATAATTATTGACATTTACCGTGCACTTTTCATTTGATTATAATTCAACTCCTCGAACTTGGGTGTGGGACAAAAGAAGTAGAATTTTTTTCTACGCTTTCACCATATTTTGTATTCGTATAACTTCAGTAAACTCGAACTGTTCTTTCAATGAATTTACCATAGGGCATATTAGTTGCGTGTATTAATTGACACATCTTTTTCTCAGGATATCCAGTCCAGTGGAAAGACTCCCTTCTGTGTCGTGATGTAAGAAGTCCCTGTGCCGCGCCTCTCCGCCGAACGTCTGTGTACACGACGGACCATCTACCGTCCAGTAACAGCGTCAACCAATACCATGATTCCTGCATAAGGACCTGCTTGTGCACGTCGAAAAAGATATAGGAAGAACGAACGAACGAAAAGTCCCTTATACTCCTTATAAGTGGAGGTTGTCCCATCTTTACCCTCACCCTCGGAATCATAGTTATTTCAATTTCATTCGAATAACACAGTTTGAATGTGAATCTTTAGTGACACTTGACTGGGAAACGGTTACTGCTATTGTAAACTGAGCATAATCTACGGTAATTATTCAGTTGTAGTGCAATAAACTATAATTTTATGTTATCTATTGAAACAGAACTAGGCCTATCTCACCTTAGATCAGAGGTTCCTGGTCGGGGTGTATTTGTGCCCACACTTTCCCGTTATTTTACTCATGAACCCCTAAGTGGTTCGTGGCGTTCGATGTTTCTATGATTTTATTTTCTATATTGATGATGCAGATCAATGACTTGGTTATAGTTAATTATTTATTGTTAATAGTTGGTGAGATAAAGATTATTTATTGACCAAGTTACCCCTTGATGTTCTTTTTTTTATCAAAGAAAGTGTTAGGTTTCTACTTACTGAATTACGGTGACTAATATAAAATTAAGGCCATTTTGATGGCAGTACTCCGCGTATCTCAAGTCATTTTCAGTGAGGTTACGTAGGAAAACGAAGCTATAGCTGCATTGCCTTGGATCAGTGATCGCATCAAGAGCGTTTGCTACTAATAATTTCTTCTGTTCTTTCTTTTCTTTCCTGACTTAACTGTTTCCATGCGCGTTGATCCTGTGTGGCGACACCCTCGTGTGCTGGTTCCGCTTTTCTATCGACTTACTACCGGGCTTTGCAAAAGTCCTGACGTGCTCTAATTATTTGCCATCCCAAGTTTGTAAAAGCTTGGTTTATAACGAAATAAAACAAGATTTGTAATGTATTAGTTTATTATGATCTAAACAACAGTGCTATTCAATAGGACCTCCATTGGCAGCAATGACACGCCCTTATCGTGGTCGGAAGTCCTTACACACATTACGCTGGAGGCATCTTCTCTCCATTGGAGACCACAACGCCAAACATCATCACAGAGGCCGGATGCTTTGTTGTGGAGACATAACGAACATCAGAGATGTCTTCGACAAAGTTCACAACTCGATCGTTCTTTTTGTTGAAGACAGGATCCACGGTGAAGGTTTCTCATCTGAGAAAATGATGACTCGATTTCCATGACTTTTCAAGTCGTTAAGAAGGCGGGAACATCGCTCTTGGCGATTTTTAACCATGTCAGCAGTTAGCAGCGGTCTTTTCTGACGCTTTAAGCTCTTTCCACCTTCAACCCTTACAGCTCCTGACACGGTTGAAACAGAAATCTTCTTCTTCTCCGCAGATCAGTCAGTTTGAGTTTCGGATCATTTTCGAAGATCAGTCAGTTTGAGTTTCGGATCATTTTCGAAGGGTTTTCGAACATTCTCCGTTGGATAACTTGTGGTCTGCCTGAACGTGGTCGATCTTTGAGGCTTTCATTATTCTTAAGGCGGTTTTTGACCTGTTTCACCGTTGATAAACTGACATTTTGCAACCTATCAATGTCCGCCTTCTGGTGACCCGCGCAAAGGAGAACTGCTATCTTTCTTCTTTTTATTTCCATTACAAACACTGTATAAAAATGAGCACTGTTACCAGTTATTATATTATCTGAAATAGTTTAGGAATGAGTCATTGTCAATAGATTTCATCAAGTCTTTGAAATGAGTTTCACACTTTGAAAAAACAAAACAGGTCAGGACTTTTGCAAAGCCCGGTATATATCCCCGGTTTTTTCCTCTTTGAGATCGCCTATGTTGTGGAAACTGAGGCTTACACTGTGTACTAAAACTAACATGTGGGTTTTTAGACAACAGCTGTGCTTCAATGTGTGAATACTAAATACTGTCAGTCTTCTAACGATATATAATTTGAATTTTGATACCGCACAGCAATTTTCTACTGGCCTGTAGCTGTATAATGATCTTGCATTCAATCGGGTAAAAAGATGTCCACGAGAAAGTGAAGTATATGTTTAATAGCTTGAATAATTTACAATTGGTGAAGTGATAATCCAAGACATGGCCTTAGCCATTGATTTTGAACAGCCATTTAGAAAAGACTCTTGAGCGGTTTTCACTAATAAGTGTGGCACTGCTCTCCGTGAGTAGCGTCTCTGCATTACATATATAAGTGTCGTGATTTCATCAGCGAGCAGTGTGCAAAGCACTTGTCGGTGCTGACTGAAGGGTGTTGCACCTTCAACATGGACTTTTCTGCTCCGCCTCTGATTGCGTAAAGTGACAGTAAACTAAAACGGTGAATGAATACGAAAAACCTTCAAATGCGCAATATAGTAAAAATCCTATTATATAGGATTAGCATCGCTGGATCCCCCAGTACGAATGTTTGAAGGCGTGATGCTGAACGCTTGTCCGACTGCAGGAAACGTGTTGTATTTGTATATCTTGCGATGGCAATGAAACAAGCCTTGAAGACTCACTGAATTGACGTATGCACGCCATCAAAATCTGAAGCGAGAAATAACTCTGGTTCCTGTGTGATGCAAGTAATTGCTACAGTGATAAAGCAGAAAATGAAAGAAGTTTCTCGACACTTATTGTGGTGACAACCTACCTTGAATCGAAGAAATATTGAAATCTCTTTATAAATATACATACTGAAAAATCCACAATCTGCGGCCGTGTGATTTAGCAACGTAGCTGGGAACATGATGTCAGTGTTTTCTTTTTTAAATTTCTGGGTATAGTTAAACACCCAAATGTTCCAATTTCCACCGTCTCAATTCTTCATACATGTGCCCATAATTTCACCTTTCTCTTTCTAGAGCGTTTGGAGACGTCAAGATTCAAAATTCATATTGATGGACTTTCTTATATGGAAGTGAATAATCGACGGCCGTCATGCATTTGACTTAACCAGGGTGTAAATAGGCAGATGGTTCTCATACCACATCAAATTTTATTAGTAAAGTGCCCTAAAGCAAGTTTTGACCGTAGGGCATGTTAGGGTAACATGTCTAGTACCCGTCCACCATGCTAGTAGCCGCCCACTTGGCATTAAAGACTTTTTTGTGTTAGAACTAGCAGTGCTAGAAAGCCGTACATAGGCTTAAACTGTAGGCTAAGTAATACCCTACAATTTAAGCCTATGTACGGCTCTCTAGTTCTGCTAGTTCTCACACAGGAATTTTTTAAAGCCAAGTGGACGGGTACTAGACATGTTACTCTACTGTAAATTGTAGCTTAATCCTTGTCTGTCGGCTAGCTTCCGGCAGTTTTATATAAATTTCTAGAAGTTACAACATTACTGACTGGCATTACTCTGTGTTACTCATACATGACTGTCAAATCAAATGTATTGAGGAAATATCCCACGCCACATCGCTTCTGTTACGTCACCAATGTTTACGAATTCAATTTTAAGTACGGTAACGATCGCAGTAGGTAGCTCTTGTAACACTATATGGGCATGTTAATTGAGACTTATTCTCCAATGAGTCACTATTGCCATAGTACATTGTTACGTCCATTAAAACGAAAGTTTCGATGTTGCGGTTACGCCGCCCAGGAGGACATGAATGTATGAATTGCATATTATGAAGTTCTTGTTGCGTTACTGATTCTCTCGCCTCATATCTGCTATTTGATAGGACTTTTGTAATATCTACTCAATGAATGCCATTGCTTGCTAATTTGCATGGTATTCTAAAGCCTTTGATGACCGTTCTTCCTTAGTATAAGAGCTTTTGCTTCTATCCAATAACCTGAATACTAGACTCTAGTTCAGCTATCTCTATGGAATCATTAAAGAATGCAAGTTACTGCGAACGTGTAAGAGATGCTGCATAAGCGAGCGTTGGGTTTGCTTAGTTGCAGCATCGTAGTTCTTTAGACCCGTTATAGGTCTCTGATTAGAATTTTTTGTCTGCCAAACTGCCTGTTGAAGATTTTCTGCAAGTCTTGAAGCGCTAGAAGTTCCTGTCTGCATGGGCAGCGTCAACAAACAGTTCGCAATGCAATTTCTGCCTGCGGCGGCTTACCTTGTTCTTAAGAGCAAACGTTTCTTCACTTCTCGTAATTTTACGATTGTTATGTGTAGATATAGTGTATTCTGTGGCATGGAAAAGATACTCTTTTAACTGTTTTGTTTATAGTAGATTTTGATAGCATTGAATGTTAGTCTTAGTCTGTTAATCGTCTTTCATCACCGCTGCTATATGGACCTGCTCTTGAAGAAATTGTTATAACATCTGCACCAGGTGCATAGGCGTGTGCATATTGGAGAATTTTCTATAAATTTTGCGTGTAATGCTTGCACGCGTTGTTGTTATTAGCTGTGGAGCTGCAGCATCTGTATTATACATAGTATTGACGGAGCTTCTCTCTATACACACTTATTCCAGTATTTTAAGCTAGATGCTGTATTCATACGCAACGATGTATCTTAGAATCAAACCTGAAATTTTCGTTATGCAAAACTTTTTACTTTTTTCTACGTAATCTCTGACGCTCCTTCTCCACCTTCTTAGCTGTAAGCTTCCATCCTGCAGATCTTTAATATAGACTTGATCTCTGTAACATTTCGCTTTCTTTTTTATGAAAACTTGGCATTTTCCTTTGAAAAAGCTATATCCGCACACGTACTCTGCAGATCATTATATATATTTTTCTTCTACAAACTTGACATTATCTTTTCACTTTGTAGAAAGGAAAAAAACGTGCTTTGTCTCTTATAAGATCGACAGTTTACTTGCGCTAACGTTATTTTTGTGTGAAACTTGTAACTCTTGTCTAGTGTTTTATGCCTTGCGCAGCATGTGTAAAATTTACCGCTTTTCTTTGCCTATCTCAGCGCTCTCCTACTTCTAGTATTTAAGACTTTCCGCAAAACTTAAACCCGATCGTTTTTATAATGCACTGCGGTTTTGTGTGTGAAAAATTTTTTTCCTACTTATCGATTCATTTGTCTTCTTGGGTTGCCTACTAATTATATTTAAAAACGCTAAATTCTCTATACTGATCCGACTACACTGTGGTGTTCCTTGTATCACTTAATATTTAGGCAGAATTAACCAAAACTAGTTAGTGCATTGACTGAAGATTTACATCAGACTTCAAGTATTTTACTAAGTGTCCTCTTTTTGCTATAGAACGCTTGAAAGAAACAAAGCTTGTGTGAAGCTGTTTCAAGGATGTCGTATAATGAAGTGTATCGTCGGTTACGACGTCGTCGGAAGTCAAGTTATGGGATTCGTTTATTGGTGTGTTGAGTTAGAATTTTTCAAGAATTTTATGCTGTAGCCTTGGGTCCTTACGTGGTTCTTGCAAGCGTTTGCTGATTGTCGGCGCGTTATCATTTGCTTTACCAAATAAATCTGTATCCTGAGGGAGTCCTGGGACGAAAAGGTTGAAAACCACTGAAAGGAAACAGATTTACATAACAGTTGCTATATTGGGAATGGCTAACTGCGTCGGAGTTTTTGCGCCCGTTTCGCTGAAAAGAGACTATAAAGTAACAGCCGTCACAAAACTTTGAGCACATAACTTGGACAAAGCCTGTGATGAACTTGACAACCCGTGTTCACCCGGCCGATAAAGTTCCATAGTGTTTCCTAATATGTTGTCGCGAGGCTCATTTCCACATTTTGCTCTCACCTTCTCAGGAGACGTGGAAGTTGTACTACACAACATCTTTCCCGTGACTAAGGACGCTAACTTAATATATAGCCTAACATAATTTTCTCCCATCCCGAAATTCACTGAACTGTGAGCTGTCGCTGCACGGTTAACGTTTAACAAGTAGAAATGGTGAACATTTCATCATCTCCCCACCTGTTGAATCAACCTATATTCATTGAGACGTAAGTTCAGTGATTACAGTCATGATATGGCTGGCCTTTGTCCCCTTTTGTGTTTCCATTTTTCTCACTTGTATTCATGTCTCCTTTCGGCTACGGCGGGAAAACCCATAATATAGTACTGTAATAATAACTTGTATTTATGTATAGTTATGTTTCGTCCACAAATTCGCTTTACCTTTTAGCCTATAGCATTATCATCTTCGCCCCCTTGCATGAACAATAAAGGGATGTCAGTAGAGAGTCGTCGCTCTTGACAACCTGCCATACCTCTAATGGTAATAATCTTCACATCGGACTCGATTTTCAGCTGCATAAACTCAAATAAACCCGCCCGTGTCACCACAATGGCTTAGCAGCTGTGCAGCTTTACTCGTTCGGCAGCGCTGGGCGTGAGCTGCGTGGATGCATGTACATACATAGGTTTTATCTAAGCATTTCTCTGGTGTTGCGGCTATTGCCTTAGGTGTCACTGTAAACTCATTACTTGTTTCCAAGTGCCTCAGCGTTCCTCGCTGATATTCATTTTTCAGCAGTAAAAGAATTTGGCATGCTGCTTATTGATTTACGGTATAGTTTTGTATATCGTATGTTAAACATGTTCTCTTGTAGTTTATATGCGTTTAGGCGCGCATCAACATCCTTTTATAATGCTTTCTTATCTCTTTACGGTAATGCGGTGAGAGTATGTTAATCAAAGCCCTCTTTTAGAGCCTCTAGCGGCTACGGTGGTTACACTGAAATATATTATAAAAGAGCCTCTGGCGCTCGGTTTTGTAAAGTTTTGTTCAGTGGAGAAACATAATTAAAATCTGATCTCTGTTAGGTGCTCATCCCGTCGCGAAAACAGGGGTCCTCTCAGGAATACGGGCTGCGTAACCTTGACGAGTGTGAAATGTGGTTCTAACCACGCACATTACTTATTTGAAGCACCAAATAGTCCGTACTCATGGGGAGAAAAAGGGGAGGTAGCTCCATATGGTGGGGTGGACACTATCCCTGCCAAAGTAACATTGTGCTTCAGGCACCCAAGAGCAACCCTTAATTACGCCTTACCACGGGGTTCGTTGCGTCTAGCCATTGTTCTTGTTGTTAAGGCGAGCTTGTAAAGTTGTGTTGGTATTCTTTGCTTCCCTTTCTGCTCCATGTGATGGGCCGGTGTTGGCGGTATGTGAACTAACTCACGGAGTCGGGACCCCTGGCTACTTCCGGTTGTGAGCCGCAGAACGAGACCCCTGCCGGGTGCCTCTTTTTTTCTATCTTCTCCTTGTTCTTTCGTCTAATTGAAATGATATTTCTCCTCTTATGTCATGGTCAGTAGAAGAGCGCTGGTCAGATTCTTAGACCTACTCCATGGGACCGCACTGAAATGAAATATTTTATTTTTTGCGAGATACGCCTTAGAATCGCTACACTAACAACGCTATTAAACCACCCCCTAGGGGTGTAGCCTGGGAGATAGGGTTAGGTTCGACTCGTCTATTCTCTATTATGAGGTGAAGCGCTCCTAGAGGAACCCACAGGACACTGTAGACTAAGCTAGGATTTCGGAACGGGTGTCTTTTTTTGTCCACTTTGCTGTCATTTTCTTAATATTACTGATGATGCCTCTTCTGCTCTCACTCTTTGTTCCCAAATTACTATTCTCATGTCCGTTTGTCCGCTATGAGAAACCCTTGTGAATATGTTCCACATTTTCGTCGATAGCTGTACTACATGTCCTCTCCTTTTCCTCTCTCTTTTCCTCTCTTGAAACACCTTAATTATGTTTAGGAAGACTTGAACGATATATAGCTAACTAACGAAACATATACACTACTTGTAAGGTGCTCTGAACTCACATTCCATATATCGTTCCATTTAATGTATATCAGCCGTTGTTTGGCAGTTATGAGCTTATTAAACGCATAGCCCGCTGTTTTTATAATTAGATACGTAGCGCTTCATATTTAGTTCACTTTATATTGACAACTGCACACTGGAACCAAATTTGAATGTTTTCCAATACGGCATCCCATTGCTTTTGGGAATACGGTTACTTGCTTATTAAAAAGTCTGTTTAACTGTAGTCATAACAGGCTAAAATGTCACTGACAGTAGACATATTGTTATTGTAACTATGGTGCCCATCAGGGGGAGGTTCCGGAAGGGGTGCGAAAGTAGAGGGAGATAGTTGAAGGATATGTGAGAAGCTAGAGACGCCGATTGGGGTCCTCCCAGAGATGCGACGGAGTGAAGGCTGTTGGAAGGGAGGTTGCATCTCAATGGAAGCCGTGTTACTTCTGTACGGCATCTGCTGTTCTTGAAGCAAGTCGCACCAGAAGCTGTGGTTCTTCATTTCCTATAGCTATAACTTCGGTCTTCATTTCGTCCGCAATCCCTATATTGACTTATATCCTCTGAGAAGTGCGGCATTTGAAGAAAGGTTTTATTTTGTACCTGTAATTAGTACCACCAGCAATGGCGATGGTTTATTCCAATGTTGACACTGCATACTGTGCGTACAAGTCTCTCAAATGAGAATTACTCGCCCCGCAAAACGCAGCAGCTGCTCTATGGATTGTAACTTTTTTGAAACGTTACATCGCAGCCTTGCTGCCCTCAGGGGCATATTATGGCGGGCTCTTTCCCTGCCACAATATGTTTGGGCATCACGCACCCAAGGTTCCCGAGTGCCTTATCCGCAGGAGATGTTGTAGTTTGCCGCAGTTCTTGCTGACGAGGTTAGTATTGTAAAGTTAGGTAGGTTCTCTACTTTCCTCTTTCTGCCCCGTGAGGTGGGCTGTCGACCGAGATAGCCGACCTGGTACGCGGGACATCTCTAGTCTCTCTCTGGTGGAAGGCCACAAAAACGGCTCACCACTTGAGTGTCTCCTACAATACTTTGCGCCTTTTTTCCCACCAGTAGTAGCGCACTGAGCCAACCGAGATTTTCCGGCAGGAATGCCGAGGTAAATTATTCCTACCGAGCTGCGGAGAACGACCGAGTTTGCACTGTGCGGATCACTCAGCGAGTGGATACGGTGGTAAAACTATGACTATAATAATAATAATAATCTCAGCCTTGCTCCATTCTCAGGTGTATATTCTTCTTGAGGGCCCTTGCCCTGTCAGAGTATATGGGCCTCAGGACCACAGAGGATGACCCGATTGTTCTCCATACAGAAGACGTGTCAGTTGGCCGCAGTTGTTGCTGAGATTGTTAGTTTGTAAAGTTACGTAGGTCCGCTAGATGAGCCGCCGAAGGGCCTACCCATGCCTGTACGGCATGGGTAGGCCCTCAAGGTTTTTAGGAGAGAAACTCGCCCTGCGTGCGGAGTGCACTCTTTCACTTTTGAGGCTGTCGGATGTCGAACTTATCAGTTCTGTCAGTGCTTCGTGCTCTGGTCGGCTAGGGTTTGGAATTTGTTGCCGGCATCGGCTTTTGGTCGTATAGGCCTGCAGGCGTTCAAATCAGTTGTTGATGGTTTTTTGCTGCATTTCCTTTAGCAGCGTTTTGGGCTTCCCGGTGTTGCAAGATGTTTCATTTGGGTTGTATTACCTGTCCGTGGGAGCTCAAGCGTGAAGTTTTAATAATAATAATAATAATGGGGCTCCTACCTTCTCCAGTGTGGGGCCTCAGAAGAGACTCCCTTCACGACTGTTTCTTTATTCTTCTCTTCTTCTTTCGTCTCTTTGCCGTCTGCGGCGTAGCTGAGCGAACAGCCGTGGCGTTTGGGATTAGAGATTCTTTGTTCCATCCATTTCTCGCCAGTAGTAGCGCGCTTGCCACTTGAAATCAATAGAGCTCATCTGAATTTGCATTAAACCTGAGACCATCCGGCAGAGAAGGCGAGATGAAATTTACTGAACATTCGGCGTACCGACTTCAATCTTTTGTCCGTTAATCTGCATTTGCGTGCAATGCGTCCCAATTTAGCGTCGCCAGTAATGTCTTGTCCTGATGCGGTAAAAGAATTTACGCGCTAAAAATGAAATAGCAAAAGTTATGGTATCCTTGTCAATATAATTATAATGGTATCCTGGGCATTTACTGTTGATGCGTATTGAGCGCTGTGTACTACACTTGTGCAATTTAGTATGTGACTGATATGTTGGTATCGGTTCTAGGAATTTTCGCCGCAAGAAACTTCGCCGTAGGAAAATTGGCCGCAAGAAAATTCGCCGTAGGAAAATTGGCCACACGGAATCTTCGCCGTGCACGACCGGAACACAGTCCATTTATGGTGATATGGCTGACTATAGCAACTTGGTACATACTGCAATTAGAGTCTTTAACAGAACAAACGACAATTGGGGAGTAAAAGAGCAAACTTTGGAACCCTGGGAGCGTCAAGTCCCAAAGGTTGTGTGGTAATTTGGTGTACGTATCTTTGGATTTACTGGGGAGCAAAGCAAAAACGAGTGGAACGCTTATATTCCTAATGACAGTATGCACAGTGAATAACTGATAATGTATACCCGGTGCGCATTTTACAATTCCATAGCAAACCCAATGTTCAGTATGCTGAAGACCTTCTAATCCTGGTTGCGTTGCAAACACTAAAATTCTATATTGATTATCTACATCATGCCCTGTCATATAGCAGAAACTGCTCACCGTTTTCAATGACCTGATATTCCTCTGGAAATATGGTCTACTGCGTCGAGCCGGAATGAGAGGTGCTTGGCTATTTAACTCTCTCCAGTATCTAATAATGCGGGACATACCTGATATATTTAGACAACATGTAAGATAAGGCATTACTGTCGAGATTTTTTATGCTTCAGCAATCAGCGCACGTGCGCTGCTTTGAGAAGCTAATGCTGAATTCTTCAGTTCTGATTTTGCTTTCCAAATTGTTGGCTTTATGGGATTTGAACAATGACAAGATCACCGATTGCTGCGCATATTGACAGAGTATCATCTTTATGAGTGGAATGCACTCATGCCAGTTAGTTTTGCCACTAATACTCCTAACTTACTATACATTACTAATAGGTTTTTTCTCCATGTTTTCTATCTAATCTACATATATATAATGACCATTATCCACAAGTTTTACACCACCTAGCTCTACTACTTTTCACTATATAAACCATTGTAAGGGTAAAGTCTACCGATAAATTTGATAAACACTGTGTTTAAAAAAAAATTCAACTAAGTTGAACTAACAAGTTAACTGGAATTCAAAGTTGTGGAAGCACAAAAAATGAGGTCAATAAAAGTATCATCCATCACTCCATATTTAACACACTTCTAATTCATACACAACAACACCAAAATAGATGTTGGGCAAAACCTTATATTTACCAACAATTATACAGTAGACACAATTTAAACAAAAAAGTCATTCCAATATTGTCTAAAATAAACTACAGAGGTTAATACGGTAAAGGTAAATTTGGCAAAAGTTCCGATGATGCCTGATATGGCAACATGACCTGATATAGAATGTACACGAATGCAGATTGTACCAAGTTGCGGCGAAAATTCCTTGAGGCCAATTTTCCTACGGCGAATTTTCTTGCGACCAACTTTCCTGCGGCGAAAATTCCAGACACGGTTGGTATCATGTGCAGTATTGTAGCTTGTCGCGAAAATCGTTCCAGTTCTCATATAGCTACTCTGAATATTTATTACTTGACAAAATGTTGCCTTCCTTAATGGCGTCCGGAGTCATCCGGATCATCAAATATTATTTTGATTTTTCACATTCTGTACGCACGCTGTCCAGTTTGCCCTACAAAACACAACCAACCTACACGAGAAATCACGCAACTTGTCCTTGTTTTCCGTTTAGTACGCTGCGTATTGTGATATTCTTGTGTCAAAAACACGAAATCCTCATGACCTTCGAAACACACAAAACCGTATCGTGGACATTTTCGCTGTCCAGTGCTTTTATGTCTTTAGTTGTTGGTCTAAATCAATAATTTTGGTATCAGACCTGTATAGGCTAACGTAGATGAAACGAACCATCTCATCTAAACCTCTTCTTAGTCTCAACTGGGTTGTGCTTCTTGATTGCGGGCCATTAGATAAATGCATGTTGCCAGTTTTTCAGCATTACGCTAATGTTTTTAAAAGAGAGCTTGGAGAATATGATACGCGTTAAATTTCTAGCATTAAACTTAATCAAGTGAGTGTTTTCACTATGATCTTATCGTGATTATATGAGTAGTTAGCTACAGAAGCATGTGGTAGGGATACTTATGCATGTTCAAAATATCAATAGAGACGGTCGCATTTGTAATACATTTGACCGACTAGAGCTTATCTGTTAGAACCCGTATTTATATTAACTTTCTAGGTTTCTTTTCTCATATAAATGGCCTCCTTCGGCGCATTTGTGAAGCTAATAATGCTGTTGAATTTGTGTTGCCGTGCCGATATGATTTCGGTATTGGTGTCATCTTAAACGAACTGCCGCAATCAACACCGGGTAATACTCTACAAGACTAACGTTGTTAGTTGTATTTGTATGGTATAACGTTGTAGTAATAACGCATTTAGCAGCGCTGACAGAAGGTTTTATTGTGGTAAACTTTTAATGAGTGCCGCTTCCGTTGTCCGACTTCCTTCTTTGGAACAAAAGTAATCGTGACGTTAACCGCTTCTAGCTGCTTTGTTTGCGGAATGCTTTTCCTTTCTTGCTTCGTTTGCCTTCCCAGATACTATCCCCATTAACTGCGAAATGCGTATCTTGAATTCAGTTTCAGGATCGGCTATTTCCCTCATTCGCAGTGAATGAGTTAAAAGTCAAAGATTATTCAGCAGAAATTCACTTCAAAATAATGCCTACACCCGATAACAATGTGTCTATATTTGTTCAGTAAGTATTTTTACTGACTCATGTTTCAGTGTTTTACGACTCCTCTGACGAGATTAATTCCAGGTAACAACTTGCGAATGTAATTTTAAAAGTTTCGTGATGATGATAATTATTATATTCAGATGTTTAAGTCTCAGTTTCCGCAAGGAAGGCGATATCACAGAGGAAGAACGAAAGGACATATAGTACGACGATAGACACGTGGAAGCCATGCAACGAGGGTGTTTCCTCACAGGATCAACACGCATGGGAACAGCAAGTCAGGAAAGAAGAGGAAGGACAGATGGAAGAATGATCAGTACGAGTAAAACATAGGAAGGAAGCAAAGTGGGCACGAAAGACAGACGTCCCGAAGGCCTAGCTAATGGCTAAGGCAACCTACAGGGTCCCCACGGGGGCGCTGCTCCCTATAACCTACGATGGGCGAACCTAGACTAACCTAATCCTATGGCCCATAGGTTACCAACCTAAGCTTTACATATGTCTTCGGGATATATATATATTTTTTTTTCGTCCTACTTAGCTTTCTTCCATTTTCACACTTTTTGTTCCTCTTCCTCTTAGTTTATTGATTTAGTGTGGAATTACCCTCGTACATGGGTTCCAAGTTTTCTCGACATCGGTCCATCGTATGTTATAGGGTGCAATATCCCCAGGAGAATGTTTTTTTTTTAATAGCCTTAACGAGGCCTTCCGGACGTCTTTTCTTCATGCCCACTTTACTTCAATACTCTTTCATGACCCTGGTGATGGTGCTTTTCTTAGTCTTCCTTTCGTTTCCTGACTTGCTGTTCCCATGCACGTTGATCCCGTGCGGGAACACCTTCGTACATGGGTTTCACGTTTCTATGACACACTTTATGTCCCTTTTTTTCTTCCTCTGTTAGATCGCCTTTGTTATGAAGACGGAGGTTAAAGTTATATAATACAATAGTAATTGTCTCTACACGCTCTAGGCCATTTTTCCTCCTTTGAAATACCGTAGCAGTGGCAAAGGTAAGTAACTGATTATTCTATGAAAGTAATGATAAATTTCCCGAAATTAAACCGGTCAGTTTGGCGAAATAATGTATTTGGAAGACCTTCGGAATTTTTCTATGTTAACCGTAGATCTTCGTCAACTGTCTTGTACTTGTTAACTTCCGCTCGTGTGTTTGGAGTCGTAGGATTTTTCATATTTACGTTGTTGTACAAGCAAAAGTGTGGAGCTCCCCCCGCTAGCGATGACCCTGGGCTTCAGTTAATGTCATGCTTTAGTCGCGGAGGTAGTCCTATGCTGCGATCTGTGGGTTTCTGCGAGGACTCTTTTGTCTACGTTTACAATATCGGACACAGTCGTTAGCATTTATCAATATACATACGCTTTGTTCAACGTACTTGCAAACAAAGTACTCATATCATTACGTTGACAAGTTACGCTACATATGTAGGGGCGTATATATAGCCTATACTGTAGATATCCATTCATCGTGCTTACTGAGATGCCATTGCGTGAAATTTTCTTCTTTGCAGCATATGTAACATTATTTGAAGTTCATGAATCAGTCCACGGCATATACCCCAGACGCTCAGTATATTCTTACTACTAATTCTTAATATTTTCACCATTTTCATATTGTAAAAACGAGTGTGCAGTTGTACTTGTATATTTTGTCCTCTGCAGTATCCACTTCAGACACCTCCTAACTCTGGATTTTTTTTTACGCTTCAAAGAATGTATCC
The DNA here is from genome assembly GCA_001587735.2 of Parhyale hawaiensis. Taxonomy (NCBI): domain Eukaryota; kingdom Metazoa; phylum Arthropoda; class Malacostraca; order Amphipoda; family Hyalidae; genus Parhyale; species Parhyale hawaiensis. The sequence goes on from LQNS02278171.1 coordinate 7,071,170, forward strand.
GTGTGTCTTGTGGCGATCTGCGTTTTTCACTGCCAATTTCTTCAACTTTTATGCTTATTTGGTTCTAGAGTGTGCACCGCGAACTTATAACGCACTGGCTCGTACTTCACCGCTTTATTTCTTGTCATTTCTATCTCGCAAGGTTAACCCTGAAAAGCATGGCGTGCCATATGCGGCAGGTAATCGTGTTATTCTTGCGGGAGTTCAAAGATTAAAGCATGCATTAATGGGTTCGATCTGAGGCAGTTTTTGAAGAAAATGCGTTATGAAGGTCATACGGTAATTATGAAATCAAGGTCTCTTATTTTCTGCGAACGACCCCTAGTAGTAATATTTTACTGAGGGAGCTCAACGTATGCTCGCATCTAACAATGCTAAATGGTGTTCCAAAATACTGAATTCCTCTTGGGTGAGTGAGCGTGGGGTTTAAAAACTACTTGGGTGCACGAACACAAAAGCTTATATATCAATTTTTGCTTCAGCGTTGTTGCATTCTTAATCAACTATATTCTCTCTATTCTGTCACATTTAAATTGTCGGGTATCTACAAACGGTGCAATTTTTCTTTCTTCAAAACAAAATTTTTGGCTTGAATTTCATATGGAATGCAGTAAATCTTCTAAAGCTTGACGGTGTTGTATTATTTTTGTCCACAAGTCTCGTCATAAAATTACACCAAGTTTCTTATTCTAAAATGGTTTTCTCTAAAATTTAAGAGTCTCCCATGAAAACGTTTTTCTACCTTTTATTGCCCCTCATAGAAAACTGTTAGTGGTAAATTGAAGTAAAATATGATTTTCTATAGTTAGCCATAGAAGTAGTTTTCTGCATTTGAAAACTTATAGAAAATTATGCAGGGCAAACTATAAACCTCGATTTCCATTTGTATTAGTTAGCCCTGAAATCTTTTTTTATTGTTTGTTTCATAGAGAACGTACATATTCCATGGCAAACTGTACTAGAATCGTTTTCTAATTAACGATTATAATTTAATTAAAATAGTTACAGATGTAAAGTTTTCTCTTCAAAAAACTCCAGAGAAAACTTTTTGAGGTAAACTAATAAATTTTTGTAAACATATCAGCGTCACCCATGTAAATTATTTTCTATTTCTTGTTCAAGAGAAAATGAATTCAATGGTAAACTATCTAAAAATTTCTGAATTTTCTAGATCAGGTGTGGAAAACTTCACAAGACAGACTGCAAATTTTTCACAAAATTATAACGAACAGAATAACGTGCATTTTTAGTTAAAGCTTGAAGCCTTGATATTCATGAAAATGTCGATTGAAACACATAAATGAATGTTACTCTTTATTACATATCTCACATGTTTAACAAGGATGTCGTCTGTGGTCATGCGCATACGCTGCTAGAAAAACTGCACAAATTTGTAGAAAAATTACGCAGTGAATGCAGTGATCTTCCCAAAAAAACTTTTTTCCGGATGAGATTAGGCTGGTAACAGCGTTCGAAACTTATGGTTACTGGTTAATTTGTCTTATTCAATCACAAATAAAATTATAAAGGAACAGTTTTACTGAGCTGCACAAGTGATATACAAGTTTATAAAAAAAGAAAAAAGCTTGCGCTGTGCACTGTATGCCGTTTACGGGTGTTTGTTTAATGGTTGTTTAGAAGCATTACTCGAAAATTTGCAAATTAATTTTATGAAAAGCATCTGGGAAATTTGGGATAGTAATAGAAAACACCTGCCGGAATTCAGTGAAAAAACGGAATTTTCCTACTGCTCTGACTGAAAGCGATTTTTTTATTTTACTTTTTATAGATAAAAGTATCATGGTTGATCAAGGATAATGGGAAGAATGCTGTTTGGATGAAATCCAAATCACCATTCAGAAACAAGTATAGATTTTATGACATTATACCAGCGAGAGGTTTGCTTTTTCCCAGTATGTCTCCCTACGTTTTTAACTGAACAGTTTCGTAACTGAAATTCAGCCCTTTCAAGAGTCTTGTTAGAAATTCTCATATACAATACTCCTTAGCGGTCATAATCCACAAACTCGCATTCAAAATAAGAACAGAATTTGTGGAAGCGTTGGAACTCGCGACTGCGTACAAAGACATAATTCCCAACAAAACACAGTGTCATTTTATGAAAAAAAAAAAAATTCAGGAGTCCTGGTGGCATCAACTGTTAAAATGTTATACTGTACATCCCTGCGCACAAATAGCGAGTGATAAAAGAAAAACAATTTAAGGTAGTATAGCAAGAATTTAGGGCACTTGCGCAAGGAAAATTACGGTAGATATATCAAGAGCAATAGCAGCAGAACATACAAGAAAACCTCGCAGTCGCATGGCACAAAGACGAATATCACGAACACAAAGATGCCCAAAGCAAGAATGAGACCCAAGTGGGTACGCAATACACGGCACTGACTTGGACATTAATAGCCATGGTCCTAGTTGCACGAAAGTGAACATGGTAGGAAAATATGTCAAAAAGTTCCGAGATAATGATAGAAGTCATATTCATATTCTACTGGATTCTGCAAAGATACTGGCATGCCACCGTTTTCCTACTGTTTCTTCTAGCTTCAGCATAATTACCTCCGCCAATGAGATTATCTTTCTGTTGAGTTTGTTTGTCCGTCTGTCTGTCTTTTACTCTAAAGTTATGGACGGATCTTTACGAAATTTACGGGGAACGTTAGGTTTGTTAAGAGGAACAGATTATTAACTTTTGGTAAAGAACCGTTCAACCGTTTGTTTGCCTGCCTGTTTTTCTTGGTACTATGACTGTTACAGGTATGAATGGTTTTTCATGAAATTTGCAGCAATGGTCAGAAATGTTAAAAGAACAACTGATCAAATTTTCGTGATGTGTCCGTCCGTTTGTTCATTTGTCTCTATGTTTCGTTTTATGTTGGTCAGGACCTAACTCAAAATGTTATGGGCGAATGTTCATCAAATTTTCTAGAATTTTTCAACTGTTACCAGGCACCAATTTCCAAATTTTGGAGATGATCGTTTCGTTCGTTTGTGTATCTCACTATATGTTTGTCTTAGTGTGCGTCAGAACATTACTCAAAAGGTTACAAACGGATCTTCAGAAAAATTACAAGAACTGTTATTAATGTCGAGCAGCCGAAATGGCCAAGTTTGATGATGATAACAGGGAATTCCAGGTTTCAGAACTAATTTAAATTTGTCGTTTACACTGCCTTGCTTGGTGGAGCTATGGTCTCTCAGAAGACTTTAGTTTTGAATTAGGTATAGGTTTACTCATCATCTGCTGAATGTGGTGTGATATGTTGAGCCTCAAACCTGATGGAATTTTTATCAACATACCACTATCCATAAGTTGTTAACTAGAGGTTCAAGGTTAGTAAAAAGGTTTGCTAGCGCAGCGATTCTAAGCCGCATTGCGCCGAAGGTCAAATATTTTATCTCAGCATTTCTGCCGGAAGGTCTTGAGTGACGGCGAACTCACGTGAGTGAATTCTGTGCCTCAAATTTCTAAAGCACGCGCATCTCCAACCGAACATGGCTCGGCTGAACCAATTCGTGCGGCACCGGGCTAGAGACGAAACACGAAAGGAGAAGAAGACAAAAGAAAGAAACGCCCGTGTGGCGGCCCCTTCCGTGGCCCTCCGCAGGGGCGAAGGTAGGGGTCCCGCGGTTAAAGGTTGGCCACCTCGATCGATGGCCCACCTCACGGAACAGAAGGGGAAGTATAGAGAATCTACCTACCCAACAAACTAACAAATATATTGTGGGAGGGGAAGGGCCCGCAAGAATATACCGCTGAGGGCTTGATAAAAGAATGAGTGCACTGTGGAGCTTGGGTTGCTTTCGGACGCCCTTGCATTTGACAGTTTGAATCTTTGTAAGTGAACATTGTGAAAGAAGCTGACGTCACCAGCTAATTATCGCTTCGTTTGAAATAAGTTGTGCCACGTATTGTCGGTGAGATTAAAAACGTCACATTTAGTGGCATTCAACGCCATTGGTTCAGCAATGACGTTCTGGACGAAGCATTCCGGATAGTTTTTGACTTACCCACCGGTATATCGCTCTTTGCGCAATTCTTTCATCATTGCCCCAGATACATTTAACTGCGAGAAAAATGCTTAAATTTAATAATATCATAAGTAGAAGCAAAATATGGTGTGAAATTTTCGCTATAAGTATTGAATTGCCGCCAAAATCTGAGGACGTTTGCACGAACTACAAGTAATAATTATAATTTTGTACGATCATTTACATTCGACCACAAATTTCCTCAGTTCCTGAAATAAAGCTCGTCACAAAAACCCAGTACTTTCTATTACAAGAAGCATGAAAATCCGCCCAGTAAACATTGAGAGAACTAATACATTGTTGAGAAGCTAAGCATCAGCACATACTAAATACAATTTACGAAACAAACTAACTTCAAAACATTTTTCAACTTCACTTTCATCAAAGTGCGATCGATTGCATTGGCTTGCGTTTCTGAACTTTTTCCAAGGGTCAAAAGTTTCCCGATTCAGAAGAATTTAGGCTTGCTGAATCCAAAAATCTAATTCATTTTCTACGTCCAGGTTTTTCTTCTAGGATATACTTCATTTTTATCTCAACATACTCAGTTTGGGAACGGCGCTAGCACCCAAATATTTATGATTTTTTTGCGCCACAACTTATCATGGGAACTTTAATAATCTAACATTACAGGATGGTTACTCGAAACAATGGGTCGTAAGTGTAAGAACCCTACTAATAGGCTCTGTAAAATCTGTTGGAGTGCAGTTCTAGAATACTATCAAGAAAAAATAGCCTATGTTAAGCCGGGTTCCCACATTCGACTTTCGTCAGGGCTACCCGCGTAGAGTCAACTAAACTAGTGCGTTTGGGTTGCCGCGACCCGGCTGCAGCGTGCACGTAATCAAATAGCCCCCAAAACTTGAAAATCTTAGTTGCCGCTGCAATTTTTATAGAGAAGCAAATACGAAAGATAAACTTCAGATATCTCTCCCAATTTTGAGTGAATTTAAATCCGCAATTAGATTTAAGCATTTTTAGCGTTATGTTCAAACACTTCATGTTGTATACACGGTCACGGCAACGTAATCTGAATAAACTGGCTCTTCGCTGACAGTGCCAACGATGTTCTCTGTGTGAACCCGGCTTTCTGCTGACTTTGGAATCAACGTGAGGATAAGGGTATCGTTCGCTGCAAAACATGTTTCGAAATCTGATGGGCTTGGTAGAAAAACAAAAGGTAAAGTAGCTGGTTGGTTGTTCAAATGAAGTGAAGGAAAAAAGGAAGATCAAGCCACCGACTGCTACTTTTGCATTAACACATCGGAAAACTAGAACACTCTGAGAGCGCATACCTCCGCCAAGCAAGGCAACGGCAACGAAAACTTGAAATCGGTTCTTAGACCATGACTTTCTTTGTATCAACACCAAAATCTAATCATTTGTGCCTTTTAACAGTATTAACAGCTTCAGCAATTTTCTTGAAAGTCCGTTCATAATTTTTTGAGTTACGCTGCTAACAATCATTCTGACAAGCATTAGTCTAACTCACAAAAAGATTAACCGATCATCACCAGAATTTATTCATTTAAGTCTTTTAACATTGCCAACAACTCCTGTAAATGTCATGAAGATCCATTCATACCTTTTTGAGTTATTACGCTAACAAGCACAAACTTAAAAATAGCAACAAACTTACGAACCAACAGATCATCACACAAATTTGATCGTTTACTCTACGTAATACACCTAACAACTCGTGTAAATTTCATAAAAATCCGTCCATAACTTTTCGAGTTATGGCATTAGCAAAAATGAGGCAGACAAACAAACGGATGAACGAATATTCACTAATAGTTAATAATTTGTTCCTCCTAACATACTTAACAATCCCTGTAAATTACATGAAAATATGTCCATACCTTTTTGAGTCATCTTGGTGACAGACAGAATAACAGACATTGGTAATATTAGATTTAGTGTTTTACCACTCTAAGCGCAGCAAGGCTATTCAAGAGTGAATCTCAACTGAGAAAAATGTAACGCTTTTCATCAGTAGGAATATTTTTCTCGGCATTCCTGCCGGAAAAACTCGGTTGGTTCAGTGCGCTACTACTAGCGGGAAAAAGGCGCAAAGAACAGAAAAAGACACTCGAGTAGACGGCCCCATTTGAGGCCTTCCACACGAGAGAAAGTAGAGAAGTCCCACGGACTAGGTCGGCTACCTCGATCGACAGCCCACCTACAGGAACAGAAAGAGAAAAATAGAGAACCTACCTAACTTTACAAAACTAACATCATCAGCAGGAACTGCGGCCAGCTGCAACATCCCCTGCGGAAAATCACTTGGGACCCTTGGGTTCGTGAGGACCAAATATATTGTGGCAGAGAAAGGGCTCGCCAGAATATACCCCTGAGGGTAGAATAACAGACAAACGGACCTACAGACAAACCCGATGAAAATATAACCTCCTTTGTGGAGGTAATAAGCGAAACACAAGCAACATTCCTATATTCGTTCTCTTGAAAACCGGATGCCCACTCTTCTTGTGTTTGCCTAAGCCTAATTCTTCATTAGTGTACAGAAAATCAGAATATAACCGTGCAATACGGCATCTGTTTACACATGAAAAACCTGATCTGAGCATCATTTTGGGACACAAAGAGGAAAAACTAACTATCAACCAAGTAGTTTTTGTCTACCTTGAAAACGTTGCAGACCAGTGTCATCGACGCACTTGAGGTGAAAATGCGCCTAAAGAGCGTTGGAACGATCCAAGTATCAATAATGCATTGTATGAAAGAAGAAATTTGTGCTACTGCTGGTTAAGAAAAATTATGTTTTCTAACCCACAGCTCTCTCAAGACTCAAAACTGGAGGGAAGAAAGCACGTCGTAGTACGTCAAGTATAACGCACAAACCATGGACATAGGAGCACGAAATAACAAGTGTCGCCGTGACTAAAAAATTGCAAAAAACACAGAAAGCATGAAATGAGAGGCATCTCGAAAGCAGAAAAAGGAGATAGGTACATTCTCACATCCCATCAGCATTTTGAAGCAGTGAAATGACGACGTATGCGAAAGATAAGAATATGTTTTGCCTATCTTGAACAAGCGGTTATGTTAGTCAGTATGAGGTGTTGTGAGAGAGGATGAGGATGACATAAACCTGACTTTACATAAACGAGTGAAATGAAAACCACAGAAAATGGCATGTCCTGAAGATTTCTTTCCTATACAGTATCTCGGCCAGCCCTTTTTACCTAGTACCGTCGTTACAAGCATTTAAAAAACAAACTAGATTTTCCAGATGATCAACTTACCAGCGAGTAGAGTTTACCCCATCACGCATATTATCCAGTTTTGCCTAACGCTAGTAATAGCGAATTCTTGATGAGAATAAAGCTTTACGTTACGCATTAATAAGTTAGAAAAAACAGGTTAACGGTTATCTTCGATACCATGGTGTTGATCATTTTTCAACTATATACTTATTGTAACCAAATATTGAAAGTGTATCCTTTCACGTGTTTTTTCACCTTTCTACGTCAATTATTCCGTGTAACATAGGAAGTAAAGAAGAGAATGCAGTCACAATTATACCGTAAATGAATAGAAAAAAACCAGGACTGCAGAGTAGCAGCAGGAAAAAACGACTACCAGGGAGAGCAAGTGGGAAACACACGACTATAAACAAGCAAATGCTTCAAGACATAAAGCTAAAGTGACCTGTGGCGTTTCCGTTAGTGCGCGACTCCCACTAACATGAAAAGGATGCTCCTACGTCTCCTTACTCCTCTTATGGCCTTCTAAGACCATGCCAATCAGGAGCTGTTACCAGTGCATGGTGTGTTTCATGCTCCGTATAATTCATATAAGTTAAAATGAATAAAATAAATACCGAGCAGTATGAGGAGGCACAGCGTCGTCTGAGGCAGCGTTCCAGGGAGTCTCTGCTGAGTATTGACCATCCACATTGATGGTGGAGTGAGCTAAAGGGTTCAGTGTTCGGTG
>LQNS02278171.1:7080544-7095975 GCA_001587735.2 Parhyale hawaiensis
CAATAATGAGAGGCATTGGTTGTATTTTTCTCTCCCTGCCCTCAAGGTTTTTGGGAGAGCGACTCGTGCTGCGTGCGGAGCGCACTCTTTCACTTTGGAGGCTGTCAGATGTCGAACTAATCAGTTCTGTTGGTGCTTCGTGCCCAGGTCGGCTAAGGTTTGGAAATTGTTGCCGGCATCGGCTTTTGGTCGTATTGGCCTGCAGGCGTTTAAGTCAGCTGTTAATGTTTTTTTGCTGAATTTCCTTTAGCAGCGTGTTGGGCTTCCCGGTGTTGCAAGATGCTTCATTTGGGTTGTATTACCTGTCCGTGGGAGCTCAAGCGTGAAGTTTAAATAATAATAATAACATACAACAATTGGCCTGCAGCTATTGAACTCAAGTGGGCATACCTCAGTATAAGTCCGCTAATCGCTAAGCCGCTAACAGTGGACTGACAGTAAATTTTCGTATTACAGAATGCGGACAATTTGAAAAATTAGGGGGATATGCAGCTAGCGGAACGCTAAAATAATCCGCTAAAACAAATTTTGAAAAACTACCGACAAGGAGGACAATAGTAATTACTGGCTATTAATGAAGCGGCTGTGTTTTTTTTTCCTGCTTCAATATTGTCGTTGAGTTAAAATAATAAAAGTCAAGATAAAAATTGTGCCGAATATCATTGGAAATGTATTCAACTACTAGTGAAGTGCAGAGGACTAGACAAAAAAAACCCGGTCAGCGAAATGTTGTAAACTTCCATGATGGACAAAAAATTGAGTAGCCTTAGCATTACAGATTTAAGATCTAGGACCAGCAAAGCCATAACATGAGCGGATTAGCGGTAAGCGGAATACCCAACTGATTAACGGAACCGCGCAGTAACATTTGATGGGCGGATACTCACGTTTGCCCTGCAACAGAATCGAAAAGAATTTTTCACTGCAAACTTGACATTATGAACACTGGACATTTTCTCGGCATACTTCTGGTCCTATTCAGGACAAAATTCAAGAACTGCAGCCATAAACTTAGGGTGGTTTTGTATTTTCTCAGCATAAACTTCGAGTTTCGAGTAGACTATGAATCCCTATAGCTTACCGTGGTCAGTACATATCTCATAAGAGAAGAACTACAGCATGCGTAAACATATATATAAGTGGCGCTGAGTTTTGATTTGTATTGCTATGGAAGTGCCTTACCAACGAAGTTTCATAATAAAACTTAAGTCTACCTTACATCAACTTCATTTAAAACTCAACTATGTACAAGTTTAAAACTTCATTAAGCTACGCTGGAATGAAAGAATTAGTAACTGAAGGACAACAAGAGAACCATCTCGAGCGCGACCATTTCCCACATCATCGCGACAGTCCAGGACAACAAGTATTTACAAACGTAGCAATAACAAGGAAATTCACAAAAATACAGCAATTCCTCAAGGCGCGATAAAAATAACATTTGGTACACGTACGGTGGTTTATACAAGCATATGAAACAAAAAGCTAAACTGACAAAAAAATAATATCCTTCCAGAGTGTCAAAAAAAAAGCTATTTTTTGCACTGCACGTGGCACTCGATACGTCTAGACAAAACGACATGGCTTCCTAATGAAAGTATGATTTGACCAACATCGGATGACGACTGCTACTCATAAGTAAGATGCATGTCAGAGGACTAAAAATCAAGGATGAATCCTCCAGTTTCAGACATTAAGCAGCAAAAGCAATAAAAGAAAAGAGAAAGAAATAAGTTTCAGCACCAACACAGCACCACGTCAGTTTAGCACCAAATAAAAAAATCTTCCCTGCCGCTGCAGCACCAAAGCCTCAAAGCCCACAAAGAGTCAAGGCTTTGTAGAGGTTCACAAAATCGGAGTGACTCTGTATCCGCCAGAATGGAAAATCCAGCTGCAAAAAAAGAAGAAATTTCAGTTGAATTTTAGCGCAATTATCGACTGCTTCTCCACTAGCAAAAACAATATAGTTTTGCATATACATCGGTAAAAAAAACACGTCTTAGTTACCCCATATATATGATTGATGAAAATATCTAACACAGACTTGTAGTTAGTTTAACCAAAAATTTCTAAACATGCAAAATGAAATGCCACTATTGGTCTCCCGAAGTGGTAATGCGTTTGACGAATATCAGTTTCTTAATACTTTTTCTCATAGCGTTGTCTTTGTACAACATTTCAAATTGAGCTGTTCCTATGAGACAAGCAGATTAATTCCTGAGAGAAAGCTTTAACCATATACCTATTGCCGAGTGACAAGTTCCCAATGTCATATTGCCAATATCATTAGACGAGAAAATACGTTTTTTTATAATTTTTAGAAAGACACCATCTGTATGCAACAGATACTTGCTGTGTTGGATATTTCTATGCCATAGAGCAAAACGCGTGTCACAACAGGGCACACACAGCAGAATTTGTGGTAATTGGGTCATTGGAAATCGAACTTTTTGAAACTGCAGGAGCATGCAGACCCAACACGAACACCAATTTAAAGCAAAGAAACTACATCTATGTTTCGAACAACTTATGAACGTTGTCCTCCTGTAACAAAACGATGCCTGTTTAGAGGTGTGTATGCATAGGATAAGTTCGATAAACTGAGCTCAGTCATTAGTGCACCAAATTAACCCTATACACTTAACGTTAGCGCAACCAATAACAACAAAGTATTGGACATCAATAATTGAGTGCCATGGCGATCAGTGTGAGCCTTTGAAAATGATATAATACAGAATCAAGAATTTACAGAATCCAATCATCAGAAATAAAGACAGAACTGCATCTCGGGTACAGTGTATGGAAGTAAGAAGTTCAGAAGATCGTCCGAAAACTGAAAATGAAAGTCTAAGCTCAGGTTTGCATGACCAACTTAACGTTGTGTATAATTTTACGTATTATTACTGAGATCAAGATTTTCCAACTGCATCAGACCCGTAGATTAAAATAAGCAGCTCATCTATGGACAGTGAGCAAACAAAGTTAGAGGCTATTACCTACAATAGTTACGTAAAGTTCAAGGACATGATCCATTATTATTTTCTTTAATAAGAGATTGTCTAACAAGCAAAACAAATACCGGAGTGTCGAGGCGATCGTCTACAGTTGACAGAAAAGAGCGACAATTAAGTTGACGAATGATTTCGGTGAGTCGCCAGAAAACAAACGGATGTGACGCTTGCAGGAACTGACAAGGTGTTGAAAAAATAGAATACACTGTTAGATTGAAAATAACAATTCAAACGCCATTCACATACCTGCTTGGCAGCTACAGCTTCGTCGTTGCCGTCTCCGACTACCACGTAGACGGGCTTCCGACCAAATCTGGACGATATGCGTTCGAAACAGTTCTCTTTTCCTGCGGAACACATAGTAATTCAGCTACGTGCCATTTTCGAGAGAAAAATGCTTTATATTTCTTAGGCGGGAAATACAAGCGAGGAAGAAACACTGTGGCTGCTAAGCAGTAATAGAACGTGTAGTAGTACGATTACTAGCGTAACAATAGTTAGTGAATTTTTTTTTTTATTGCTTTTCGACCAGAAGGTCTCTTTAATGCGAAATCAGACGAGTTCTACTGATTGCAAGTCAAGGATGATGAGACTTTACAAGGTTAACTCACGGGGACGTACGGGGAGGGGCCAAGCTGCAGTGCACCATGGGAAATGGGCTTGTGTAAAAACCTAGTACGTTAATATGTAACTATTTTATATTGTTTCATCATCATTTCATTTGGGCCTCCAGAGTGCCCTACAATCTTTATAGTTGCAGAAAAATATGTATCTAAGCATCTAGGAACTACTTTTTTAGTTTTCTGAAGGATAAGATTTTGAAAGAACGTTGTTTAAAAAGCCTATAAAAGAGCAGATGAATTCTACCCGACAAATGCCCGCATGTGTCAGAAGCACTTTTAGAGTCAAGTTTATCGTTTTTAAAATGCAGTAAATCAAGTGAGTTTTATCGAGAGTAATATGGCATTATGAAGATGGAATAATATGAGTAAATAACTCAATGTTTTGGATATTTTCTCGTCTTCTACCAACGATCTGCTATCCTCTATAATTTCAAATCGTTGCAACAAAATTTTGCTCATATGCGAATGATTAAACGCAGAGTTAGAAGAGCGTTTTAACTAGATTTGTAAGAAAAACATTAAAAGACCAGAGAAACAAATTAGTCTCCTTCCGGCAAATAAGATTAAAGCAAAGTTCTATACATAATACGCAAAAGCCATACAAATGCTCGGTAACATTAGAAAAAAAAAAGGCTTCTATACGTTGCGCGCGTTACAGCAGTATAACAGTAGTGTCGCGTCCGACTCGCGTCAACTAACCTGCAAAAAAAAAAAATACCAAACCGTATTCCCCACACTTACACCTTCTTACGGAATGATTGTGTTGAAACTTTTCCTATGAAGCTGTATTTTTTATGATTAGGAGAGGAGGATATGTTAACGACGCGTACGCGATGGCACAGCTTAGGGCCACATTTTACAGACACTGTCCGACCGGGTGTGTGCCTCCTACGGAGAAAAAACAACCTAAATAATAGTAAAATTTTATCCTTCAGAAAGTTTAAAAAGTTCGTAGATACTTTGATACATATTTTTGTGCAACTATAAAGATTGTAGGACACTCTGGAGGTCCAAATGAAATGAAGAAAGAATATAAAATAGCTACATATTAACGTACTAGGTTTTTTATGACGTCACAAGCTCATTTCCCATGGAGCACTGCAACTTGGCCCCTCCCCGTGCGTTAACCTTGTAAAATCTAATCATCCTTGGTCTCAAGTGTCCAGTGCGCTACAACTGGCAGAAAATAAGGAGCAGAAGGAAGCACTGGCGAGATACCTAACTCGACAAAGTAACATGCACGGCCGTATTTATAGTAGGCCATGGCTCCATATATATTCTGACAGGGAAAAGGTCCAACAGATATACCCATGAGGGCACAAGATTTTGACTTCAATGAATTGTTAACGCGGCAAAGCGATGATACGCTTGTGAAAAAGAAACTGTAAGTTAACGCTAATGTACTTCCGCAACATTATACAGGAAGTCCTCGGTATAGCCCGTAGAACCCTGTAGGAATGTAGCGATGCATTTCAAGTCCAAGTGACCTAAGCAAGACCTGAGGCGTGTTGCAATCATACTCTCGGTGTCGCCCGTGTTACCCCACGTCCATTGCAACTTGGTTTTTTGTAACACCACGTGACACCGTTGACGACATCAAAATTTGTAGAGTTATGACATTTTGTAAAATCACCTTTGTTTAAAATATATGTATATAGCCTTTGTTTGTAAACATTGTGAGAAAAAGATATATGAAAATTAAGGGAATATCCCATGGCCGATGCATATTTGGCCTTATGTAGATTTCGCAATTTTTATCCTAAGAAACAGCTAAGTACAGGCTCCGCCAGCATTGTTTAAGTATAAGATTTGCACAGATCCCACTGAGATTGCGTCGCATTCATCCAATATTCCTTTCTTTTGCTTTTGCTAAACGGTGTCGTACCAGAATCTCATAGTAACACTTTCATACAGTCTCTCACTGCTACACGCCTGAATTCGTGCTTTCTGATAACTCTGAAAGAAATGAGAGTTTTGAAGGAATACCACAATATTTTTTATTGGTTTCAAATGATTAAATGGGAAGGAAAAGACTCTTTAAAATAAATTTCACCTTGCATAACATAACTGAAAATGTTTAATTTATGCAAAGCTAATAAAGTGAGTCAGGTAAAAGGTACACGTGGGCGTAGTTCGCCTCTTGGAAGTAAGTATCAATGATGCACAATAAAGTGAACAAATCAAAACCAAAGTAGCTAAATCGGCTACCAGAAACTAAGCATTTTGGGACCATATCGAAACCAGTATAAAACACGCCCGATATATAACTAGCACAGCCTGTATAGTTGTGTTTCAATGACATTATTCATCGATGAAAAAAAAATACGTATGAGCTACTTTAGTTTGATATTGTGGTGCTAATGAGAGAGTCTCTGACATGTCTTTTCCGCAGAAGCAGAACTGCACATGCGTCAGCTTTTGCGTCACTAACCCTTCGTCATTCCAGTCTTATTAACTGTATTTTACAGAGAAACTTAGTCCTAAGCGTTCGATTCGGCACTTTGGTCCAAATCTGAGATGTCGAACTGATTGATTTTATTGTTATATTGGAAGTTTAACCCTTTAACCAAATCATTCTTCCTAAATCTTTAGAATTTGGCAGGAATAACCTGCAAACAGTAGGCAACTGCTAGTCTGATGCACTAGGGATGGTAGCTCAAGGGTTTAAGCATCGGTTATTGCAACAAAGGCGATCCCTCAGGGAAATAAAGAAGGAACATACGGTGTGTCGATCGAAACAAGGAACGCATGCATGAGGGTGTTCCCACACAGCGTCACCGCGCATGGGAATAGCAAGTCGGGAAAGAAGACGAAGTACAGAGGAGAGAGTAAGATCAGTAGGAGTAAGAAAGTTGAAAAAGCCCAGTGGGTACGAAAGAAAGCCGTCCCACAGGACTACCTAAAGCTCAAATAACCTGCTGGGTCCTCCTGGGGTCGCTGCTCGCCATAAAATTGGATAGGCGAACCTTACTAACCTAACCCTGCACAAGACGTATCTCTGCAGGAGCAGTGCACAACCTAGAGCACTAAGCCAGTATCCCACTGCACACTATAACTCAAGGGGGCAACAGATGAACCAATGTTGTTTAAAAAATATATTGTTGAGGACAAGGAAGATCGCCACGTATATGATCAAGAAAAGAAAAATAAGAAAACTCTTTTATTATTTCATTAAGATGCTACGTGACTACGTCGAACATATTACAGCCACCGCCATGCAAAGTACTCTTTTAATCAATGCTAACACGAGGGGAGAGAGAACTCGGAGATAAAAGTAGAAGGAAAAGACGTACAAGAGTCCTAAAAATTAAATTGGCAAGGCCAATAGAACACAAAAGATGTTTCGTGGCGAAGAAATTGTAACTTACCAACTTTAGTCGCCGAATATATATTTTCTATTGGAAAGACTCCACCCAAGCCGTAGAGCAGGACTTTAGCCAGCGCGGGCACCAGCTGCGTGGTCGTCACCAGAACATTCACACAATTGGGTCTGTGAACAATAATGCTCGTCAAGTATGATATATTTAACGAAATATTTCTCTTATTTGGTCTTTACTAGGAGTCTTCTTGTCGACACAAATCGCTGCGACCCAAAGAGTGGTTGGCAGCAGGAATTCATAGCTTATCTAGTGAACGAAGAGGCTAAGGCAAGGAAGAAACTGTTAAGTGATATAATTCTATCTAGTGTATCGATGAAAGAACTGTCGACTGCTTCAGTAAAGACAAGCCTATATATTGCTATTTAAGCGAGTTTAAGCCTTCCTAATTCAGACAAATAAGCTGTTTTAAGAGAGGAAAAGGCAGCCATGTACTGTACTATGCGAACAGGATTATTATTTTCAGAAGTTTAAGTCTCCGTTTCCACAGTAAAGGCGATATAACAGAGGAAAGAGGAAGGGACATATAGCATGATAATAGACATGGGGAACC
This sequence comes from Parhyale hawaiensis, assembly GCA_001587735.2. Taxonomy (NCBI): domain Eukaryota; kingdom Metazoa; phylum Arthropoda; class Malacostraca; order Amphipoda; family Hyalidae; genus Parhyale; species Parhyale hawaiensis. Next base: position 7,088,109 of record LQNS02278171.1, read on the forward strand.
CAGGCACGAGGGTGTTGCCACACAGGATCAACGCGCATGGGAACAGCAGGTCGGGAAAGAAGAGGAGGAACAGATGGAAGAAAGATCAGTAGGAGGATGAGAGGGGAAGGAAACAAAGTGGGCACGAAAGACAGATGTCCCGAAGGCCTAGCTAATCGCTAAGGTAACCTACACGAGCGTTCTGGGGTCGCCGTATGCCAACAGGAATGTGGAACTTATGCACGAGGGTGTTCTCACACAGGATGAACGAGCATGGGAACAGCCGTCAGGAAAGAAAAGGAAGAACAGAAGAAAGTATCGTCATTAAGAGTATGATAATGGAAAGAAGCAAAGAGAGCAGAGCACGGAAGACATATATACCGAAGGCCTAGCTAAGGCTACGGTTATCTATGGAATAGTAGTGCAAAATATACTAGCGCATCAGGGACACGTTGTCTATGTTGTGCCGAACTATTCCTGTAGTTTACAGAGGCCCATTAACTACGCATGCCGCCAACTCCAACTCAAGCACAAGCAAGGTTGGAGCTGCGACTTGTGCAAACTTGCTTTCTCACACACTGCGCAAGCCCAATCCCCAGTTCCGCTGCAACAAACCGTCAGTCAGCAGCACCAAGGAGGTCGATTATTATTTATATATTCAGAAGTTCAAGTCTCCGTTTCCACAACAAAGGCGATATCACAAAGGAAGAAAGAAGGGACATATAGTATGACGATAGACACGAGGAACCCATGCGCAAGAGTGTTCCCACACAGCATCAACGCGCATGGGAACAGTAAGTCTGGAAAGAAGAAGAAAAACAGATGGAAGAAAGATCAATAGGAGTTAAAGATGGGAAGGAAGCAAAGTGGGCACGAAAGACAGACGTCCCGAAGTCCTAGCTAATGGCTAAGGTAACCTACAGGGTCCCCCTGGGGGCACTGCTCCCCATAACATAGGATGAGCGAACCTAAACTAACCTGCCCGTCCTATGCCCCTGAGGGAGAAAGGCGCAAATTGCGCATCTGCAACCCCCGGGCACGGCTGCACGCTTTCACTCAGTTACGCCGCACAGTGGAAAAGACCGAAAAACGAAAAGAGAAGAAGACAGAAGAAAGAAACGCCCGTACAGATGGTCCCTTCCGTGGCCCTCCGCACGGGAGAAGGTAGAAGCTTAGCGGAATAGGTCAGCCACCTCGATCAGCAGCCCACCTCCCGAAACAGAAAAGGAAGTATTGAGAGCCTACCTAACTTTACAAAACTAACCTCGTCAGTAAGAACTGTGGCAATCTGCAACATCTCCTACGGAAAAGGTGCTCGGTCGTAAGGCCCTATATATATATTCTGGCAGAGAATGGGCCCGCCAGAATATACCCGTGAGGGCTACGGTTATCTTTGCCCCCCTTTCGAGGGTCTCTGTTCCCCATGACAGGAGTGTGCGTATTTCAAACTTTACAACAAGAACAGTACCACACAATGAAGAAGTATTTTGAAAATTTAGATTTGTGGAGAAAATCTTGTAACGTAAACTGTATATCTAAATCAGATGTACAGTTATTTGCTGTATATTAGTACTGAAAAAGAATACAGCAAACTGAGACTTATTAAAGATACACGTAGGTCAACACTCGGGCAAACGGAGATCTGCACTTTCCAAAGACTACTCGCAAAAAACACAGTCATAAAAGAAAAAGTACCTGGAGCTGATGTAGCTGAGACACTTCATAGATTCAGTAAGCCATTGGTCTGTGTACCTCTCGATGTCGTTCCTCAGCATGTGCCACTTTTCCCTTGTATTGGCGTCCAGTAATCCTGCGAAGTTTAACAATACGGTAAATTTCAGCAAAAAGAGATTTCCCTAACGGAGAAAAAAGTTCCTAAGACGCGACTTCCTGAAACAGAACAATCTAGAAACGTATACTGGACAGAGAGCCATTGGCGACGTATCTTCCTCATATGTGAACGATTTCACCCTCCTGTCCTCCGCTCCTCTCGCCTCTGAGGCAGCTACGAACCTGTCGGTCCAGACAGTGGCAGTCGAAGCCTTGGCCGGGTTCAGGCGTCATGGCTTCAAACTTTTGACCTAAAGACAACCGAAGAACCTCTGGCGGTAAATTTTTCAGTGGAAGTCTAGCAGGACCGGGACCGTTGGAAATATAATAGGATGCAGGAGAAGAATTTAGGCCCCCACCACTGCGGTTAAGCCTGTGTATGTTTAAAGTATTTCATCACCCAAGAAACGCTCATATTATCTGTATACCTTTGCAATCCGAGCACTCCAGTGGAATCCGATTAACAAAACACTTTTTGGTTTGCCTCTCTAAGCCGATGTATTTTTATCCGGAGTAGATGTGTATTGGTTTCTATGATGAAGACACCTCACAGAAAACTATTTCACGTCGTTAGTGATATAGGAACGCTAACTGCTACATAATATTGAGCTTTGTGAAGTTGGGCTCACACCAGAGTCGCTTGCTCTCTGTACGCAACGCAATATATCTGAACATATTGCTGTGTCTTCATAAATATAGTTGTGTGTCTGCCAAAGAAACATTACAAAAATCTAAGTGTAAAGTTCGATGATAGAGCAAGTGTCACTAGTAAGAGTTCGGATATCATTTTTAATTTCTAGTAAAGTAAAGCTCAGAAAGCGTCACGCCGTTCTGTTGCTTAGAATAAACAAAGAAAGCAATTGAGTGCTCTTTGACGTTGAAAAATGGGTTTAGTCGCTGGCTGAAGGAAAATATTCTTTTAACTTTTTACTGCGGATATAAGGCTACGTATTTGCTTAGATTCGGGCAGACACAGGCAGTAGGGAACACATTTGTATTCACGCCACACAACTTATTCAAATTATCATAAGAATTTAATGCCAGTTAACAGAAATTACACAGGCAGGAGCTGGCATCGTCGGCACGGGAAGTGAACCAAACATCTTATGTTGAATTGGAATGAAGCAATTCGCCATATATTCAATAGTCATCCTAACGCTGGTCAAGATTTTCTATAAGCTAGAAATATGACGCTGGTGAGATGGCGTAATGCATGCACAAAGAAGATGCTTTATTACAGTTGGTCGTTGAAACTATTTTTATTACATTGAGCTAAATAATCCATTCTTCTACAGAGGATTTTTCGCACATCCGAAGAGGAATAACTTTGTTACCTCCGTCAAGGAGATTATATTTTTGTCATGGTTGTCTGTCTGTCTCTTTGTCTGTCTGTCACCATGATAACTCAAAAAGTTACAAACCGATTTGGATGAAATTTACAGGGATTGTTAGGTATATTAGGAGGAACAGATGATTAACTTTTGGTGAAGATATATCCATCCGTTTGTTTGTTTGTCTACCTCATTTTTCTCAATGCCATAACTCAAAAACTTATGGATGGATTTTAATGAAATTAACATGAGTTGTTAGGTATATAACAAAGATTAAATGACCAAATTTTGGTAATGATTCGCTTGTTCGTTCGTTTGTCACTGTTTTTAATTTTATGCTTGTTAGCACAATAACTCAAAAACTAATGAATGGACCATTATGAAATTTATAGGGGTTGTTAGTAATGATAAAAGACATAAATGATAAAATTTTGGTGCAGATCGGTATGATCGTTTGCATGTCAGACTCATATTTGTCATAACGTTTGTTAGCAGTATAACTCAAAAAGTTATAAACGGATCTTCAAGAAAATTGCACAAGCTCTTATTACTATTAAAAGGCACAAATGATTAAATTTTAGAGTCTATATAAAGAAAATTATAGTTTCAGAGCCAATTTGAATTTTTTAATACCGTTGCTTTGCTCGGCGGAGGTATGCGCTCTCAGAGTGATCTAGTTAGTAATAGCTTTGTCTGCGTTTGGTTCTCGTCAAATTGCGCTTCTTAAGCGGCTCATGTCTTAAGCAGCATCTACTGTATTCATTTCGAAAAAGTGGCCCAAGTAAGGTCATCACCTTGCACCTGGGGCACCATAACGCCTCAGCATACTTATTAACCCGATATACTCGTGGTGTATTTGCTCAATTCATCGGATTTCCATAATACATATATCTCATGTTTCATTATCAATAAGAAGTTGGGCATGTGCTACAAATTGGGCATATATTTATCCCCCGTGAACGAAGTGAGAAAGGTGATAACATTTTCGTTGAAGATTTAAGTACACTATATTTGTAAATCAGTCTGTCCACCCAAAAAGTGGTCGAAGGAGTTGAGTAATGTTCATAATTTTCTGTAAGGAGTTTGTTGGGTTGACCTAGATGTGACCCATGTAAAAAAAAAAACTAGGCCTAGCTGTCCATCAAAAATGACAGCGTTGAATTTTCCTCCACCGCGGCGAATTTGCATCCACCGCAGCAAATTGTCTTACGCCACGAGGCGTTCTATTTTTCCTATGGTATTATTGAAGATCTAATCTCTGGGGTTTAGGCCGTGTCCTAACGTAGTTCATCAAATATGACTGCATTGCATTTGCCCCACCGCGGGCGACGGTCTTATGCCACGAGGCGTTCGAGTTTGTGTTTGTTGCTGAGAAGCCTACACGGAGGTGAGCTCAAGCGCCACCTTCTGACAAATATTGGGTAGAGAAATATTGGGTTGGCCAAAACGAATAGTTCATTTTTTCGTATCAATTTTCAGGAGTTCTAAGCAATGTTCCTGTGTTCTTTTTCTTTGCATACTGTATACAGTACGGCGACTACATTTACGGGGCAAGTTACGCCAGTGGGAAACAAGCCCCGAAAGAGTCAGGTTCTAACATTTTTGCTTGCATTTGAGCCCTTGAACGGAAGGGTCAGGCGGAGCACTATCGGCAACTGATGTATTTTATTACAGCAAACGAAAGAAAGCAGCAGAAGTGGTGAAATGGTGTGCAATGCGCATGGAGAGAATGCTGTTCCAGAACTGGTGTGCCAGTCATGGCTCACCCGACTTCGATCAGGGAATCTGTATTAAGAGATGCGCATCGATATGGTGGCATGATAAGATCGACATCGGCCAACTGGAAGCTGAAGGGGAACAAGACTGCAGTCTGCAGACAAGGCAAATCACAACTATTCTCTACATATCCAAAGCAAGTGTGGAACATAAATCTCCATTTAAAAATAAAAATTGGCCAACCCAATATCGTACAATGAAGTGGCTAGTGCTATAGATACTTTCATCTAATCTAATATTGAGAATGACCGTCGTGTGTTTATATATATGTACTGTAAATGTATTTATAAATTTATATGTTGATATATTTATTTATATGTTTGGTGTTACGCTCTTAACGAAATAGATAGGCGGAATTTAGCCCAGGTTGGAGGCTCTGGTTGTCCTCTCAAGCTCCATTGAAAGTGATGGGCAGAAAATAGGTCGGGTTGCAGAAGATGGCAAACGTATCTTAAGCAGGGACAGTTGAAATTCCATACATCGAATCTACGGCAAAGTATAGGGCGACCTTATGTCTAAATGTACTTCTTGCATTGCCGAAGTTGAAATCGTAGTACTGAAGATATCTGAAGCTTCCGTTGGCAGTCTCATGCTTCTTGATTCGTAGTTTCTTCCCATAGATGTTTCGTTGCATGAGCTATTCTTCCCACTTTGATGCAATTGTCAACGAAACCGACGAAACATAAGTTTTCACGGGCAGTAGACAATTATTTCTTCTAGCTTACTGTTTTCCTCTGACGANACAGATATTTGAGGTGGAAAGACGGTATCAACGGTATCTTTGCTACGGAGCGAACACATTGTATATAAGCTGCTATTTTGTTTAAGTTTGTTGGAGTGTTTTACTCAAGATGTTACTGCTGCCTGTCTATATAGAAGACCTAACGATGATAGCACGACAAAGGATCAATGAAGGAAAGAAGAAAATTAAGAAGCAAATAAGAGAAGAGGAGATTCCGCACCGGCCTAGAGGCATTAGGCAAACGTATAGGTTATTGCGTGAATTTTTTACGAACGGGTCCGCTAGTAACTTTAGAAGCGGTTAAGTTATGGATGCATACGCCAATCGATCTGCGTCCAATAGTGGAGCCTACTTTTGATGGGGAATGAAATCAGTGGAATTCCTCAGTGAATTTGAGGCTGATGACCAACGGCGACCCATCTCTACAGTGCACGTAACCCTCGACAGTTTATCAGGAAGTACTTTTCCGTTACAGCATGGGTATAGCTATCCCATTTCGGCTTGATACGTCGCGCTATCCAAAACGCAAATAAAAGCAACATGTACTATAATTGGTTATCAATATAAGCTATTAACTGGTTACATTATAGCAAGTCTAGTACCAAATCACTGCACGGAGTAGAATGCTACAACAATTGGATAAGCATCAACCTCGACTAAACTCGGCCTCGGTCTCAAGAAATTTTTCGAAAATGAGAATTGAGACTGAAAAAAAATGTTGATCTTTATGTGTCCATCTATGAATACAATCTACTATTAGCATAGCATATGATTGCTCGATAAAATCCCCTGCCACTCAGGTATAATTCATACTGTTATGGACTTTTCCTGAAGCCGTTATCAGGACATTGTTGAAGACGTTAGGCAGCTTGCTTCAAATCAATTTCCGAATATTGATAAGCAAAAACACTATCGAACATAATTAGTTATAACAAGAACAAAGATGCCAATAACATGAAAAACGTTCAATGAAGACATTTTTAATCATTGATAATTGCGACATAACACTACTTACCTCCCGGATTATTTCTGTAAGCATTGTAGATCTCCTTTATTTTTCTGTATCTGAATGCAAGCTTGCGCATCCAGTCAACGCCCCCCCTGACCCCCGTACCCAGGCACATGCCAGTGGCGCTGTTTGCTGAGCTAAAGCCGTCCGTGGCGAAATTGTACGTCCTGGAAAACGAGAAATATTTTCACAATACATACATAGGTATTTGAATCTTCATTTTCAATATATTCCCAGTTACGCTTCCCTAACTACAGAACTCACAGCGATTCAAAGCAAGGATACAAAAAGAGACACGCAGTATGAACAGAAAAAGAAAAACCAATTCATCATAACAACGCATACGTAAAGAAGAGCAAGTGCAGCAAAGGCAGCAGAACAGCGGACTGCCATACAAACATGAAATATGTAAAGTGGGCCACGAAGGGAAAGATGTCCCAAAAAGCCTGAGACTAACTTCAATTATAGAGTACTCCTAATGCTCCTAATAACAGGAGATAGACCATGCATACATTAGGCTATAAAATCCATATCTTGGGACAAATGAATAAAAATGGCTAGTGAATGCATCGTAAAAATGAAAAAGTATAATTTGAGAGCAGAACATTCAGTGCAGCTATAAGCATCTAATAAAGCCGTCCGACGACTTAGTGACAGGAGCATTAGCTAACTCCTTCTAATGCACATTGCTAATATAAATTTCTACAGGTTAATTTAAATTGGATACAAAAATCAATAATTAAATATTATTCCATGAGTCGCACAATTTGCGGACGCAAGTTTCGCCGTCATATTTTGAGTTATGGTGCTTGCAATCAATCGACCAAAGCAATAAATGTTACTGCCTCTCCAATGTCTTTAACAAGTTTGTCTGAACTGTACTGCCTTCAAACTGGACGACAGCTCACTGGTTTAGTTTTCAATCCAAGTAGTAGCCCCATAATATACCTGCCCGGTCTGGCTAAACCCATTTGGTCGTAACAAGCGTCAAGAAGTGAGAAAGATGTATTACGGAAACAAAACGCAGCAAGAGAATCTGCTAATTGGCACATGCGTGAAGCTAATCTCTCTGTTAATAGCTATAGCTCTGTGCATTTAGTGCCGTTATTTCGGTTATATTTATCCGAAAGCTTTGAACTTGTACCAGACGGTGCATGAATTATCTGTGCATAGATTGAAAAAAACGAACGACCGTGAATT
>LQNS02278171.1:7106664-7152713 GCA_001587735.2 Parhyale hawaiensis
TTATGTTACTTTTTAGTATTATTCCTATGTTAGTATTAAGCATGAAAACCTCAGGATACTGTGTCCTAACCTTGTTGGACGCAGTCTCCAGATGAGAAATATATGGGATTATTATTATTATTATTATTTAAGTTTCGCCAACCTCTAATCAACTCAGTAGGAAAGTATCCAGACGCTATGCTGCGGCAAGTACTCGTCTACTCGTTCAATGTGATAAAAATGAAACATGGAAAAATGATGAAGTCTTAAATTTCTTTAGAAAAGTTTTGCATGCAGTTAAAGTAGGACAACAAAGACTTACGACAGGTCCTGGCCGTTGTCATCAGATGCAACGTCGTCGATATGCACTTGATCACAGTCCTAAACAGAATTGGAAATGAAAAGTTATTTCAATGAGTTGCCCTATATAATATTGCTTTGCGTCACCTGATGCCAAGAGAGCTAATGCAGATTTGTTTGATATATATATATATATATATATATCAAACTGTGAGCCCAGTATAACAAGGGGTGTAATGTACGAGTAGAACAAATACAGACGAAAATCAAGTAAACACGCTGGAGAAGAACACAACACAGATGTATAATCAGGACATAATCATGTTGATGAGCTCTACTCGCATACCGTTCCTCGAAACTATGTAGAGCAAACGACCGAAGCATACTCCGTAGTTTACAAAGGAGCACTTTCTTCGCTATGAAATGTAAGTATATTTTTTAACTATTGATAAGCCTCCGTCGGCTCTATGCGTTGTCAAGCTTGCATGGGTTACATACGTCAAGCTATAACGGTGAGCCACTGTAGAAAGGATTTCTGTGGATTGAAAATTAGGAACAGTAAGCCCAGATAGAAAAAATTAAAAAAAAAAACAGTTCAGTTGGTCTTGGAATTGGCAAGGATTTGTAGAAGTGGAGCAGCGCTTGAGCACGTATTGTTAACAGTTTCCGTTTTTCCTGGATTCAACAGCTTCCACGAGCAGTTGATCTCACGCTGGCTAACTAACTAAGGTGCCACTGCTGTGAACGGGCAGTCTTCGACTGACGAGACTGCCAGAATACCTTAAAGAAATCTGGGGTCGACGAGGCTGCACAGTTGAATTGCGGTTTTAACCTTTACGGCGGCCCTGAAATTTGATAGAGTATGGAAATCAGGGTTGACAAAAACCATGTTTTTTTTTTTTTGTTTAAACCAAAAGTCATGTTTTTTTGGGTAAAACAAAAAAAAACCTGGTTGTTTGGGTTTATTTTTTTATTATTATTTTTCCAGTGTTTTAGGAATTTTATCCAACATTTAAAAGGTTTTCTGCTGTTTAGACACATGTAGCTAGCTAATCATCAACAATTTTAGTCACTTTATTTCAACTCCTTATTGTAGAAGAATGATTTTAAGGTAAAGGGGTTACGAACAAGCAGTTAGCAGAGTACCACCTGTATTTGCTATGGCTACATCTAATATGCAAACTGCAGATATGCTATGATTTAAAACTGCAGTATAAAATCCTTTGAAAAACTTGAAAACACTTCAAATTACAAGTACAACTTGGCAGAAATAGCAAACTTCTAGCTAATTGAGAACAGAGTAATGAACTAAAGAAAGTGAAACAGCTATAAAATCCTCTGAAAAACGTAGAAACACTCCAATATACAAAGGCATTTTGATAGAAATAGCTACCTACTAGCTAATTAAGAGCAGCGTAATGAGCTGAAGAAAATGAAATAGCTATATGCCTCTCATGAGCTCACTAGCTATCTAATAGCAACTATATAGCTACTACTTCTAATTTTCAGTAGCTTCTAGCTTACCAGAATATAATTAGGCATGCAACTCTGAAATGAAAAAAATATAAAATTCAATAAATTATAGAATTTTATTCAACATAAGTAATAGTTGACCGTAACTGTCCAAACACTCAAAACGGATTTCTGAAATGAAAAACATTAACTCATCCTTTCAGTTGTGTGACCAAGATTTGATACTCTCTAGAAGTAACACTGCCTATTTTGCAATGTTTATGACTAAAAACCAACAAAAATTGAATAAAAACCAAAAAAGTTGAACAAAAACAATGTTTTTTTGGTTGGTTTTAACCATGATTTTTTATTTGGTTTAAACCAGCCAACCCTGATGCGCAAATGTCTAACTTCCAGCAGTCATATTAAGTGTACAACTGTAGCAGTAAAGTACAGTGTTGAGGTAACGGCATGCAAACAGAGCGATAGCTTTTCGCAGTCAGTAGTAGTTAACTCACCTCGACATCATTGAAAAACAAGTGAGCATCTGAGAGGTCAAAAATAAGTTTTTCCATTATCGATCCGAGCCGAGCGCACGTGTCGCCGTCCTGTGAACAAAATTAGGAATTAAGAGATCGCACTATCTTAACAACATAACGTATGAATGTACCAGGCGCAGGAAATCCATCTAGCGGATAGATATCGTGACCATTATACTACGCAAACAGCATCTATAACGAAAAATTCCGAGAAAAGAAGACATCACAACGCTGCTGGATGTGCTGTCACGAATGCCGGCTGTGGCAATATAAGGCATCATTGTGCTCTGTCACTTCGATAGTGATAATTTCAATTGTTTATATTATGAATATACATTCTTCACGAGAGAGGAAGCTTGTTGAACCACAAAATGAAAAAAAAAATAGCCGTACAAAGCGTAACTTTGTTGCCGCTGATTTTTCCCATCCCCCAGAAAAAAGCATGAGCGTATTATCCCAAAAGGAACTGTGCAGCAAGTACGATAACGATGTAATCAACTTCGAACATCTTACGGCGTGACAGTTGAAAATGTCCACCACAATACCGAAGCTCACAATTACGGCCATCTTCGCTTCTGGGGGGACTACTTCACGCGCGACATACTAGATAAAATGAATTGTAGACTCCCGTAAGGCACTGGTTTTAAAACCACAGCACGCTAAAGTATATGTCAGAATTGTAACTCCAGTAGCAATGTGACGTCAGAAAGACCTCCACTGACGTAAGAGTGACGTGAAATCACAATGACAATAATTCTACCTTAGGCAAATGTTTCAAAGCACTTTCAAGTCTCTCGGCCGTTACTGCTCCGACGGACGCCCTCGTTTACACTCACCGCGCCCGTCGGTGTACTGCGGTTCGAACGACGCCAGTTTAGGGAACGAAATTCAAACGAGCTAACGAACGAACAAAGAACCAGGCGCATTTTGAACGCAACACAGACAATGCGAAAATATAATAAGTGACAGAAGTGCGCCTGCTCTCACGGTGCTGCCGTCTCCTCCTCCATCTACATACGCTATGGCAACTCCAACGCGACACTCGCATATGGTCGTGGCAGTTTTTGTACCGTCGTCAGTTGTAGCTTAGATACACATAAAACAAAAGCCATGTATAAACACTGCTCGCCATTCATGCAGTTGCTCTGTGTAATGGCTATTGCCGGCGACATGCATAGTTCAACTCAGAGGAGCTTTAATTCTGTAACTACCGGGCATGTTGATATGCATGAAATATCAATTAAGACAATAAATACCGTCGAGTTTAGATATATATATATTTCTATGTTTCTGGTCACGCTCTCGAAGAAGTAGGCGAAAAATAGGCCAGGCTGCAGATTTTGTTTTTACGTTGAGTTTTCATGAAGATCGGTGAACAGGTTGCAGAAGATGGCGAAAGTTGGCTCCTTATTCCTTTCCCTTAATGTACTTCTTGCTTGAAACACTTCTTGAAATCAGAAACAGAGATATTACAGTTTCTCTTAGCGCGGTCATGCGGTCTTATTTTATAGCTTTCTCCATACATCGAACAAAATATTTATTCTCAGTTCACCACGTACAAATTCAGAAGGTAATCAACGAAGGGCGGACGAGGCGATGATTTTTCAGGGGCAATAGCCATTATTTCTTGCCGCTTGCCGTGTTCCTTTTGACGGAGCTGCTTTCACTTTAAAACAAAGTATTCGATATACTGAAGGCTGGTTCGGTATCATGGATATGCGGCGGGTAATTCATTTAAATTCACGACTTTGCTGGTTTCTAATGTAATCTTTTTTTCCACGTGTAATCTATGACGGGAGACGATTGTGCATCTTGCATAAATTGAAAGAGAGAGCACTTATCTCTTACCAAAATTTGAGACGGCTGTTGTAGTGTATCCTTCAAAAGCATATTAATGACAAAGGTATCATCTATAATATTAATAGCGTTGTTCCTACCTTCGTGTGTTACGCTCTTCATCGGTAACAGATAGAAGGGAATTAGAGATGTAATTGGGTTGTATGCATGATACGGAAGCTGAAGTCTAGCTCGACGACAAGAAGGTCAATGGTAAATTTAAAGGAGATACGGGAAATACAATTGGACTACGTCGTCGATATATTTCACTTGCGCACATGCAGTGTTGAATATACCTTTCAAAGCCAAGAAGGTGACGATGGTAACCCACATGGCCAGGAGTGAACGGGGTCACATGACACGTGGTCTATGCAGTATGCATGACCAGCTAAATAGCGCCTGACTTTTGCGAATGAAAGAAGATGGTGATGATGATCAAACGGGTCACGGGCAGTTTAGAACCGTGGAATTTCCAAGGTCCAACCTGAGAGGCCCAGACCGTGAAATTTTCACGGGTGCAGCTAGTATTGAATGAAGAAGGGTCGTCTCAAAATTTTCGCTGTCATTTTTGACAGCACGGACACTCTAGTCTACTGTATATTGTAATTCTTCTTGTCCCTCCGTTAATTAGCCAGTTTGTACGAATGGGACGCTTTCATCAGTATTGCATAGAGGAAAGTTTGAGTATCCTTTAGGTATCCTGGATACGACCTGGACAGGGATCTATAGGACAATGAATAAAGTTCGAATTTAAGTTGCTACTGCTCGTAGGTCGTTGGTAAAAGATTCACTGCCTGATTTAGCATATTTTTCGCGCTTCGTATGCACGATACGGGCCCGAGGGCATCATAATTGAGGAACAGTGCTTTGGCTCAGTAGAATTTCCACAGCTTAGGTAGGGGAAAATTAGGAGAATACGTGTCTGAAATAGGTACCACTAAAGAACGGTGCTTTTGTAGTGTAGAATTTCCACAGTTTCCAGCTGGTGTATTAGTATTTTCAAAAGGAAAAAACAAGCAAAACCCAAACTAGAACACTCTGAGAGCGCATACCTTTTGACAAGCAAGGCAAAGGTGATGAAAAATTCACAAAAATACTGAAACCATGATTTTATTTTTATTAACACCAAAATCTAATCATTTGTGCCATTTAACAGTATGTACAGTTCCAGTAATTTTCTTGAAGATCCGTTTTTAATTTTTTGAGTTATGCTGCTACCAAACATTCTGACAAACGTTAGTCAAAATCTCAAACAAACAAACTGAACATCACCAAAACTTAATCATTTATGTTTTTAACATAATTAAGCCTTCGTGTAAATTTCATACAGAACCGTACATAACATTTTGAGCTATTTTGCTAACAATCATAAAATTAAAACAGTGACAAACGAACGAACAAATATATCATCACAAAAATTTGGGAATTTACTCTTCGTGATATAATTAAAAACTCATGTAAATTTCATGCAAGGAAAATCATAGTTACAAAACCAATTTTCATTTTCCGTTACCGTATCGTGCTTGGCGGAGGTATGCCCTCTCAGAATGCTCTAGTTTGATTATATGTCTGTTGTAATATTATTCTATTTCATTTTCTCTATCCATGGTATATATTCGCCGCAATTCGGAGGGAGGTAGAAAAAAGAATATGTAATACGTCCATTAAAGTGTGGAACCAATTGATGGAAGAACCGCTCCCACAGTGGATAGAAGCGCCGATCGAGACACGACTGTCGTCAAAGAAAACAACACAAAATAACGTTAAAAATTTCTATTTCAACTCTCGTATAATATGCAGTCTATGCACCGTGCGTAGACCTGCAATACATTATTTTATCTTGCCTTTCCCAGTGGAATACTAATAAGTGATGCGTGACGTGTATGGGTACAGTATGCTTTGAACAGCCAGATGCCTGTTTTCTTCCTATTCCCTTCAAGTTTCAGACGGTGATCTCCACACCAAAAAGTGACGCCACATCAAAGCGACAATCGCTATTATAGCTTCATTTGAGAGCTGCAGTAATCACTAACGCTTACTCTTTTCTTTTCTTAGTACCTTATTAATGGCGCTAGCCTTGTGAGAAATATAGGTTTACCTTATGCGTTAAACTGTTCATTATCAGAACAACTTTGGCCACAAAATCTGGTGCATCTTGGGCTGCATCTGCTGTTCACTTGCACTCCTAATGGCTCACTTAGAGCTCAATATCCAATAGACGAAAGTCAGCAGTCAATCGTTTTTTAAAGAATGCTCTGTCCATTTTATCAAGGCAGTTAAGACGTGGTCAAACTCAACAGAGCTGTCAATTTTAAGGGCATTTCTGAGATTCGTCTACATGCAGGTAGCGGGCGTTGCTAAGATATGGACCTCACAAAATCTCAGAAATGTCCATACAATTGGCAACGCTGTTAAGGAATTTGACCACTCCCAAACCGTCATGATAAATGGACAGAGAACAGCAGTAGCAGGTTGGTTAGGGCGCTACGCTCGTTGTCTCGGGTCCAAGATTCAATTCCTAGCCAAGGACGAGAAGTCTTGTGATCCTCAATATCAAAATGCAAGCTTCTTTTTGATATTTACAGTTCACTGTTAGGGAACCATTTCAAATTGTAATTGGGAACGGTAGAGAAGTCGTAATTCGCATTACTTCCTTCGACGCCCCAGTTCTGGCAATCTAGGTAGACTGCAGCCGTTAACTCGTCTGGGCCCAAGTTGGTATTAATATGAAACACGAACCAGTGAACGCCTAACACATTTTCTAGTTAGAATGCGTAAGAGATGACTTCTGATTGTGCAGAATTAGTCCTTGAAAATTTGAACGTAAAAAAAGTCCAAAAACCACATCCCAGTATATGACAAAATATAATAAAATTTCTATTTGGGTTCAAACGGTGGGTTCCTCGTAGACAGGACTGCAGCTAATGGATGGTGAAAAAACACGTCCAAACTGGTTAAAATATCCCACATAGTATTTCCAATGAGCATTTCTAACGGACGTGCAGGCGTGCAAGAAGATGCAGGCTCTTCTGCCCTTCCTCCGTTTCGTGCTGCACACAGTGCCGCTCTCAGCGCCCAAACGCCCGTCATGCATGCCGCCTTCCCCCCCACTCCTCGCATTGCGGGGCTGTCGCGTTTGTTGTTGCAGTGCACGCTTGTTTTTTGCTCCCCTCACTTCTTCCCCAACGACTGAGGTTCCCACGCCTCGCTGTGCACTGCGTTATAGTACAGCAGTAGTGCATGAGATGTTCACTCGCCTATTCCCCAGTGGGGCCGGCCAACAGCCAAACAATGATAGTGGCGTCCGTAAATTGAGCCACCACTGTTTCGTAATTTACAGTTGGGTGTCAATTGAAGTGCAACAGAAAAGAGCAATGCACCAGAAGGTATGTTTGTGACGTTCTAGACTCCCCGCAAACGGTTAGATGTATACTGTTGCAATCAAATGTGAGGTTAGCGCCGATGGCAACAAGAAAGCCTTCACAGAAATTTAAATGCAGATTGTGTATAAGAAAGAGCCGTTACGTATACGCAGGCAGTGGCCACGCATCAAAAATAATTAGAAGAAAAAGAAACTTCTGCAGAGCTCTCACTGTCCGGATAAGTCATGTAGATTGTAGAGCCTTTCTAAACTCTGACACAAGCAACAAAATTTGTCGAAAAAAAATTTACTGCGGATAGTAAGACACAACACGCGCGATCAGCATAGAGACGCAAAAGAAATGCTTTCACTTTTGCTTCCAGGCCACTTTTAAACATGAAACCGTAGAATTTTATATTCATGCACCTTAGTAAAGCAGAGGAAAGATACGCAACAGAGGGGCCTACACGCGCCAGTGAATGCTCTAAACAACAGCTCCTCACTCTGCTTGCAGCCCAGCTGCAGCATACTAGCCCATCCGACAAGCAGGACACATGCAGCACAGTAAATAGCGCAATGCATAGACCAGTGACACTATATGACAGTTGCTAATTAACTTTACCAATAGGCCGGGTAAACGCGAGGGTTTCTTCAGGTTGCATCCAGGAGTAAAAAATTTAGGGCGTAAACCATATCAAACTCGAAATTCAAATAAGTTTATATATCGCCAAAAAATCGTCTAAGAAACTGCTCACCAGCCGAAGCAGCAACATAAATTTTACGCAGCCTTTATCTAGGACACGGCGCAACTGACATTACGTGCATACGTGCATGCAAGTATAGCAGCAGAGAGCCGCATACCAGTGCATGAACTATGCATCGGGATACTTCTTACCAGAATAATTAACCAACTCACTGTGATGAGCAGTATTATAACTATAAGCAGGCAACTATTACCATTGATGCTATGTCCAGTCATTATGAAGAAAGGAAGTAGGCTGAATAGACTGGAAAATTATAAATGCTCGTTGAGCCAAATCCTTACATACAAATGAAAGCATCCAGAAGCTATGCGTCTCGATCCAAGTTCCTAAAGACAAATCAAAGTAGGCGTAAATACACAGTATCATATACATAGCAAGGTAACTTAGTTAGAGTGAGGTTGTCCTAGATATCTGAAACAGGCTCCTCGCAAGTGAACGCACAAAGACGGCATTTGTAACATCTCACCTTGCCAAAACTCCTAGCAAAGGCGTAGGTCAGCAGGGAGTGGAATATGATGATGGTCTCGTCCAGGTCCCAAATGTAGACGCGGTCCACCTTGTTCTCCTGGTCATTAGGGGACTGCGCTCGTCTGCTACGGGCGGAACGTGTCCGACCTGTGAATAGCAATCCATTCGATATAAACCATAATTGTTCAAATTCAACTGCAGTTATCGTAGGAAATAGCAATAACGGGACCAAATAGTCCCTGGGGGGCGATGAAGTATTAAATGATCGTTCTCTATCGCTATTTGGCAGGTATCTATATCAATTATAAAATACAGTAGAACTCTTCAAACAGCGACTCCATAAAACAGAGAAAACTGCTGAAAGGGTGAAACTGAGAAAATCTAGAAATGCAGTCCGCGTTTCTAGACGTTCACGACAGCGCCGTCTGTCGCGAATTAAGTAGCAGCCGACGCCATCTTGAGTAACCGGCAAAACGGTTTAGTAAAACTTGTTTGGTAGTACAGTATATTTAACGGTACAACTGAACATTTGACTAGGATGTTAGCAATGGAAAATGCCTTATGAGTGTAGCAGAGACAAGTTTGCTGTAGAACGTGTCTTCTCGAAACTGGGCTGGACTGCTTCCAAAACTCGAACAATATGGCTGTTTATGCTTTAGGTCTTCCTCTAGAAAACAATCAAAGAAGCACACAGTTGAAATGTTGAGATGTACCCCACGGCGCTTTAATAGATTTTGGAAAACTGCGGAAGCCAGTTCAAAATCAAGACGCTATGTCCAACACTGATGTGAAGCCGTTCAGTGCACAGATTAATAGGATAGAAAACGAGCTCCCCCAAGGGAATCAAGACGATTAGGTTAGCCAAGAAAGAAACTCGAACAATGAAGCACCGTCTCACTCGGCTCACATTAGAAGTTTGAATTCAATTTGGGGAAGCAAATGCAATTTGCAAAACAACGTCTTAGGCTGAAGGTAATAAAAGAGAACCGACATTGTCGGGCTTCTTAGAGACCAAGAGAAGTACAGCCGAGAGGCTCAGTAACATAAAGGCTTTAGTGAAAGAGGAAGAAGCTCACATTCTATTGATATCGAGGGTACCACAGTACTGCTATATACCTATTGTTTGTATAAAAAGATAAAAATACACTATATTTTAATGATAGCACGACTAACAGAGCGTGTATTTATTTGAATAATAAATAATGATCATGCTGTATCTTTCAGTATAGGTGGCATAAAATCGCCTCTCCAGAAATTGGAGCGCAGTCGTCTGCTTTGTGTTACTATTTAAATGCTACGACTTGAGAGATTTTTGGGTCAAAAATGAAATAGTATTCAGGAATAATTTTATAACAGATTTAGGAAGGAAACAGCCACGTCTCCGTTCCAAGTAATAAATACGGTCCAGAAACTGTTCCATGACGATACATTTTGATAACTTCGCCAACGTTGCAAAAATTTGAAAAACGTAAAATAGGAGCTGCGAAATTACAGACGTTCATACGTGCAAATCAAAATGAGCCACAGACGTCCAAAACAATATGCATACACGATGATAAGTGTGCGGTGATAAAAAAAAAATTTTCAGCTTAGAAGGGATGATAGGATATATTGAAGGAGGATAGATTAATGTGACTTCGGTATTTTGATGCAATGAAAAAGGTTAGCCTTTAGTTAGGGTTGACTGCTAGGGTGCAGAAAAACGTAATGCACGCAACTGGGGAATTTTTTAATGTACAAAAGAGGACAACATAAACATGTCTATGGAAGACACACGAGGTGATTAAAAGGTACAGTCCCGTACAGAAAGACTGGTATTTTGATAGAGAAAATAAGACGTCGACTTAGGCAGGTCTGAGAAAAGTCTGGTACAGCTAAGGACACCAAATTGGAGAAGCAATCGATACTCACTGGAATCTTTTAGGGGAGACGGGGGACTGTCGACGCTCTGGAAGGCTCCAGTTTCTAGGGGAAAAAATAATTTATTTTTGGCATTCTTTGGAAGATGACGAGGAGAGAGGAGAAATCTTTTTCTTTCCTAAGGGAAAGATGACTCAGAAAAATTGAAAAATACTAAAATATAGTGACTAAGATATTGTATAATGTATATTTTGAAGGTAAAACCAAAAAGACGCATTTACCAGCAACATGCAAGTGTTTACCTGCGAAAAGAACCTATTGTTGCATTGCCTTGACGGACAAACCTTGCTAACCTTATCCTGCGGCCCACCGTAGGCCACCTCAGGTGACGAGTACTTATTTTATGTCATATATTCTGTCAATAGAAGTATGACGTTCACGCATAGCAATTCAAGCAAGTAACACCTAGCCACTTTGAACTTTCGAAAACCCTGAACCTGGGAAGAAACTCCAGCGAACTCAACGCAAGAAACAATCTTGAACAACTGAAGATATGTCAACATTAAAATAAAATAAAAGAATATATACCAGCAAGGTTGAAACTAAATATGGGGCACTCAAGTCGCCAAAACCTTGTGGGCCTAAACAAGTCAGAATCAGATTAGATTATTGAATAGTTTAAGCCTCCGTCTCCACAACTAAGGTGATCTAACAGAGGGCGAAATAAGATACCTTACGTATAGCATGTGACTAGAAACGGGGAACCCATGCAGGAAGGCGTTCCCTCCCAGGATCAACGCGCATGGGAACAGCAAGTCGGGAAATAACAGGAAGAACAGAAGAAAGTAATATCGATTAGAGTACAAAATTGGAAGGAAACAAAGTGGACACGGAAGACAGACGAGACGTCCCGAAGGCCTAGCTAATGGCTAAGGTAACCTACACAAACCCCCTGTGGTCGCTGCTCCAAGATATATCTAGGAATAATGGTGAAGGTAATTTCACAATTTCCAAGAAGAGTAATATCACATTAAAGATCAGTTCACCTGATAGTCAAATGAACGCGTTCTCTCAGCAATTCATGGGAATGTTTCGTGGTCTCGTAAACACGACTGTGTGTCCATAAAACTAGCGGACTAAAATGTTAGCTGTCGAGTCAGTTTGCTTACTAAGGATCACTAATCAAGTTGCGGATATAATTATATTCAATTCTGAGACAAATGAGAATTAACTCAGATGCTCTGCACTTTTTTGCCGTTCGAACGGCCACAACAACGTACAAGGACACGAAGCAGAGAGCACGGGGTCATTTGGCTATCGTGTGAACCCTCCCTAAGAGGGGTCGAGAGGCTGTAATCCTATTTTAACCAGCTTGCCCTACCTGGCCACTAAGGCATTTTATCATGGAAATGCAACAGGGCACAGATCCAACGTGTCGTGACAAAGTAACGCAACCTGGTCAAAATAGGGATAGCCCCTTCAGTGCCCAAAACACACATCCCTTTCGAAGAAATAGCGTTAGTTATGACCAAAACATCCATATGCGTTCAAAGGGCACTAAAGTGTTCAAAGTATGACGGCATGATCGTTTCATCAGAATAATAGGGTCTGAGATGGGATTTTGCCGAGCAGGACTCCTAAGAGAAGCTGCGTCTCTCGGCTCCACGACGAAGACGGGCAATCTAAATTATCCTCCGTGCAGTGGCTGTGGATAGCCTGCACAGCTTGTAAATTACAGACTAGTACAATATTGTATACTCCTTTGACATAACCACTGCCCGCACTTGAGCAGGTCCACTTCTACACTATACGACCTCATACCGGTACTCACCGTCCAGCAAGGCTCCAGAAGGCATGGCGATGGGATAGGTTTGAGCAGCAGCGGCTGCAGCAGCAGGTATAGCTAGGTTTGCAGCTGCAGCAGCTGCTGCTGCATTGTGATGCACAGTACTGCTGCCGGCAGCTGTTGCGACGTTACCATTCGATGCTGTCATGTAAGGGTAGTTCTGGCCGTAATAATAACCTCCAGCTGCTGCAGCCGCTGCAGCAGCACCGCTGTTCGCGTACGCCGAATAATATGCTGCCGAGTCTAAGCCCTGGAACAAAAATACTTCCGTTCATTTATAGTGAAAACCTTGGGAGACTTAAAAATACGGCCTTAATCGGCTGATTTCCTGCTTGTATGTAGTTTCTTGAGAAGCAAGTCTTGACTGACCTGCAGTCAATACGAATCATGGTAGAAGACACACACCTGCTGCGTTAAACAAGGCTGGCCCCGTTTGAACGTACCAGCAAGTACGGTAAAACATATTGACTTAGATACTCTCAAGCGTCACATTTCTCGAGCACGACCGATCCCAGAAAAAGACACACACCTGTTGCGTGGAGTACGCCTGTGAGCCAGAACCAGCGAAGGCCGATGCATTGTAAGAGCCGCCATAATAGGGGTTCTGGCACGACTGAGAACTGTTGCCGGCTGCAGCGGCAGTAAATCCACTGTAGCTTCCGAGGTACGACGCCGCCGTGGCTCCAGACGACCCCAGCGATGCGGCTGACGATCCGAGGCAGGAGGACGACACGCCATTCGTAGATCCGCCCGAGCTGCTCGAGTTCTTGCTGTGGCCGAGCGGCCTGGACGAGCCTGCGAACACAGGAACAATCCTTGCAGCGGAACAAAGATCTTGTGTTCAGATGGATGCACAGTACAGAAATATGTATGGCAATTATTGATGAAAGAATGCTGGCATGGCTATGTAAGGTTAAAAAAAACTTATGAGCACAGTGCACCATCGTACAAATACTGTACTTGAGTTTTCAGGGAGGCCCAAGTGGCATTACATAAGGAGGCACTAATAACCTAAATTCCATATATGATAAGCGATATCTAACACCCGCGACTGAAGTGAAAGAGATGGTAGTGTTTCGTTCTGTGTGTGTTTATTGTCTTTCTCCTCAAAAACTGTCAGAAAGAATTGAGCTATCATCACAATCCCTTGCAGGCAGTCAGAAGGGTTCACTACTCGTAAATAATGCAACAACTGTTGACTCTGCACTTTAAGTCCCCCTCACAAGTGATGGTCTTACACCGCGAGATGGTTTAGTCATAATATTTTTTTAGTTTTCACAAAAAAGGGTAGAAAGTCATAGCGGCCTACCAAGCCAAATTTCAAATCTGAACTCTGTAGCAGCTAAAGTAGGTTGACTACATTGTGAGCGTCGAAACAGAGGAATGCGCCGCACTAGGTTAAAAGATAAACTATCTTGTCCAAAAAATGACCAGCATTCTTGAAAACTGAGACGAGATAATTTACGGTTTCTGCCCTCAATGATGAGGGACTTACCAATTAGCAGCAGCAGTAATCTAAGGTTACAACTGCATCACGAGCTAAGCATATTTCGCGCCGAAAGTGAGACTTACCAAGTAAATATTCTGCTCCGTAAGCGGCATACTGGGAGTTGGGCATAGCGTTGTAGAAGCCCGAGCCGGGCTGCATGTACGACTGGCTGCCGTAGGCCTGCATTGAGCTGCAAGTAAGCGAATGATTGAACTAAGTAAAAAGTATTTCAGTACAGAAGTCAAAATTACCATATCAAGTAAGTGGAGGCACCAAGGCGGAGCTAGAGGAAGGAGTGGCTCGAGCCCCCCCCCCCCCCCCCCCCCCCNNNNCCCTCCCTCAAATAATGAGCCAAATCACCGCCTAGCTTCCCCAATATTGCTACAATGTAACCAACATGCACGTATCCTACTTGCAGCGACATAAGTCCCTCCAGATTTAAGTCCAGCCCGTTCAGCTCACCCCATGTAAATTTCTTGACGGCGGTACTGCGCTTCATTTAGTTATTTTCCTAGTTTATGCTACGATTGCCAACTGTTCAGTTATTGTTATCATTAATAGTATCCTTATCAATATTATTAATACACACTTTAACCACTGTATTCACCAGCACGGAAGAAAACGAAAAAAATAGTCAAAGCCGACTACCGCTCATAGCATAAAGTTTGTCGGCAAAGAAGAGAATTAGAAACAGTCAACGAAGGTGGCAAAGCGGGCACATAAAGAGTTCATTTCGGCAAAGTTAAATCTACAACTTGACCCCAAGCAAAATGAGCTACTCAGGACAGACTCCCCTCCGTTACTTATTAGAACGAGGCTCTAGTACTAGTTATGGCCTATTCTATGTCGCTGTGATGTTAGTTTATTCCAGATTAATAAACTTTTTTTTTTAATTCCCGAAGTGGCAACAACCATGTGCCTATAACTTGAAATGCTTAACACAGTTGAAACTATGAAGTGAAAGACATGCATGCCTGCAGCGAAGATCAACAGCGTAATGTGCTCACCTGGAATGTAGTTGCAGATAAGAAGCAGAGAGCTCTGGTGGAAGCTTATCCGGCAGAATGTACGGATTGAACGAGTCAGGTGCAAACGTGATTTCGGTTTCTCCGGAGACAGGTACCTCTGCTTTCACACCTGGAGTAATGAAGGTATTCAGAAAATAATTTGTCCTTTCATTGGAGGACAAGAAATATAAACCAAGGTACATTTTGAATGGTAACTGTAGTCAGCGCAAAATTTCGGAAAATGGAGAATAACAGCAAAATACGGATATCATTTCATTATATATACTCACAAAGCTGATTATTTGACGGAGTGGTGGTGACTGGATTCTCGGTAGCATTATGACTGGAATTACTGTTGTTGGTGCTATTGGTATTATTAGCAGCGCAAGGCAGAACAGACGCCAGCCAGTTTTGGTCAGCACTCGACAGTTCTGCGTTGTTAACAGGTGATGACGTTGATTCTGAGACGAATTTACCGCCGCTGCAGGACGATGAAGTGGAACCTGCAAGGTAGGACGGTGTGGAAACGGATGCAGAACAGGATGACCGTGGGGACGTGTCAGGGGCTATAGCTGCAGCCCCAGCGAGAAGAGCTGTGGTACTGGCACCTACCCCAGGCAAAGCAGAAGAAGGAGGTGACGAGAGGGAAGGCGATGCTGCAGTAACTTCACCAGCGGCCATAGACTGGCCACCGTCGATCCGAGGTTGTGGTTGCTGTTGCTGCTGATGCTGCTGGTGTTGATGCAAAGTCTGCGGCAATTGGTGGACTGACAGCTGCTGTTGATGTTCTGAGGACGGCAAGGAGTTTGGCAGGTCAGGCAAGTCGACACCGTCAGACCCCGTACTGCTCACCAATGCGCTAAAAGGTGAAAAGCCTCCAGAAGACACGGAGGTTGGACACAGGCCTGTGCTCACTTGGTGGGTTGTGACGGTAACTTCAGGGGCAGCAGATCGGTGGGGGGACACTCCGTTGGAGGCGATATGTGTTCGGTCAGGCACAACTTCGCTGAAATACAAAACAAGAATCCAAAATGAAATTATAGCTGGGAATGGCTCACCCCTCCATAATTTTAAAGATACAGTACCGTCTAAAACAACACCACAGCAACAGAATTATCCCATATAAAAACGTTCCCAAAACACCTAGCTATACATGTATGCTCGAGGGAATGAATTAATGAAATCTATAAATTCACGGTAGCTACTCACTTCTCTTCATCTCCCTCCAAGTCTCAAGAAAAAAAAAAATAAACCACGGCTGCACTCTGACAATGCCGACGTCTGTACAGTAGCAATAATTAAAGGAACTTCTGCTCCTGCAGTTCAACGAAAACCGCTGCCCCTACGTGAACGATGTACCTAGGAACGACGGAAACCTCTACCTGTACTTCGAAAGAGTTTCAACTGTAGAGCACCTATAGAGAATATAAGGATCACGTTTTTCACATGTTTCTTTATAATAATACCAAAGAAACCTCGTTGATAAGAATTGAATTATACGGTGCTACAAATTTCAGGTTCAAAAAAGTACATGTTATGTAAGACCTGCTAAGGAGTAAAAAAAAACTTCCTATTCTGAATCTGACTTTCATTCCTTCAGATTGGGCAGCGTTACCCTGCACCATAAACCATAAGTTATTATTGGTTATAAGTGAAGAACAAAAACCTGTCTGTTTAAACGACATTTGTCCTAAGCCTCTTGTGTGGATTGTGAACTTCTCTTTTTCTTATATTCCAGCAGTAGTCCGCCAATATGCCAGGGTTCCATTTTCCTTTTAATCGCTGCTCCACCACTAAAGTATATTGATGGAATCTCTTGCAGATTCATCACTCATATCAGCAAGATTTTCAGCAAAATAAATAAATAAATAAATAAAAATCCACCGGAGAGTGCATGGATCGATCACATGAACTTTTTTTTTTAAAGACATGTTATATACCTTATCATGATGTTGACTCAGTAGATCATTCACAACATACACATGGTTTTTTGAACGGGTCTCCTCAGGAAGTTATCACAAACTTTCTACATTAATTAAGCCTACTTCTGCAAAAACTATGCATAATTCAAATAAAAAACAAAGGCCAAGAATGTATTTCCCCTGTTATTGTGCATATAAAAATGGCCAAATGTCTGTCGCAATTTTTGAGTGTTGCACAGTGTTATCATTATTCGCTAAGTCTATTCATGCAACGTAATTATAATTATTATGGATTTACACAAAAAAATGCACGATATTCAATCTAGAAGCAGGTCCGCATGCGGTGCAACTGAGCCTACTTTGGTGAACTCTACAATCAGATAGTAAAGATGACCTTGAATTAAATCTGCTAAGAACTTCTATCTTATCTTGCAGTATTTAGTGCTGTATTGATATGCTTTCGGAATGTGACGCTGGATCGAGCTAGGTTGGGTTTAGTTCGATAAGGCTAAGTTAGTTTAGGCTTGGCTAAACTAAGTTTGCTTAACCTCTTGACGGATACTGTCTATTATTATGGACGATATTATTAGATTAGATAGTTGGTAGTAGGCGGACCACGAAGGCCCATTCCCAAAGAGCAGCGGGGACTTACGCTCTGGCCCTTGATGAGTTATGCCTTTGTGTCAAAGTGAAACCCATTCTGATATATGAGGGAGAACAAACTCAGCCATGGTTGTGACTGTGCAAGAACGGTTAGTTGCAGCAGAACCATGGGGATTCGGAGAGACGTTAAGTTAAACAAAGCATGAATGGTAATGGAACAAAGCGGCATCTGCGCGGGTCTGGAGATTTTAATGTTAGATAGTGTAAGAAAGATAATGGATTAGAGTGGCCTCTAAAGATTTAGCCGTTGTAAGAGTTGGGAAGACCGGGAAGAGGAGTTCGTAGTTGAGGAGGGCGCTGTTCCCAGTGTTTGTCGGGACGCTTTTTGAACGTGTTGACTATCCCTTTTCCGACAACTTCCGAAGAGAGAAATCCTCTGGCTTAGCGTAGTTCTTCGATCTTCATGTTTCAGATTGCGTCCGCTGTTTCGGGGGCGATTATCAATGTCTGCCAAATAGTCCCCTTGTTGGTCCGTCGTTGAAACCATCTAAGTACTTTTATGTACCTACCAGTTGCCCCTTGAGTCATCTTTGCTCAAGAGAGATTAATCCGAGTTCCTACAGGCGACGTTCATATGGCATGTTTCGCACCTGGGGTTTCAATTCTGTTACTTTGCGATGGATTCTCTCCCTTTTATCTACATCTTTATACGGGTGTGGTGACCAGAATGGAACAGCAATTTTTGTCGCCAGTGCTGTTCATACAAGAAATAAAAGTTTACTTTATGCGTCAATGGCTAGAGCTAAGTTGCATAGCGGAAAAGAATTTGAGTTTGGCAGATAATGCTGGCTATGTCGAATGCCTATTAAAGTGGCACTGGCTATTTCCTGTTGTTGGTCAGTGATGCCTGTCGAGAGCGACACTCATGTCGGTTTATCTCACAGTGACTGTAAAATAGCCATTTCAGTACTATAATTTCTTGACGACTGCTTAATTTAGCGTCTGGATGTACTGCAAACTTTTCATTAAGAATTGCTATATTGCCGTAGAATTTCTTGAAGCTGCTTTTCAGCTTCTTCGTTTCAACAACGCCGTGCCTCCTATTGCCGACAAAGAACAAAAAAAGGCGCCATGCACGCAGTGAACGAACGAACGTACGGACATAATCGGATGCGCGCAGTCCGCCGATGCGGAAAACGAAGGTAATGAGTGACGACAGGCAGGACCGAGAACAACCGCGCCTCTCACTCGACACCGCTAAGCCTTTCCGTCTAAAATAAATTAAGGAAATCTTCGTCCGAGTGCGCGCACGGGTGGCCATTCAGTAGAATCTGCATGGGGAAAAAACAAGCAAGTAGCATAAACGACGTGAAGACATACAAGTGCCGCAGAGCGTAATTGTGCTCGTTTCAGTGTTGACGGGTGAATATATAAACAGGTAGTCCAGTTTATGACCACAAGCGGTGGCTTGTAATGAAACAGATCATTCCATTTAACTTAAAATAGACTAATTTATATATAAAGCAGGTTAATTAATTTGTATTAGGTAAAGTTCCAACGC
Source organism: Parhyale hawaiensis (assembly GCA_001587735.2). Lineage (NCBI taxonomy): Eukaryota > Metazoa > Arthropoda > Malacostraca > Amphipoda > Hyalidae > Parhyale > Parhyale hawaiensis. The sequence continues at coordinate 7,125,652 of LQNS02278171.1, forward strand.
ATACCGAGGAGAGACGTTTGAGCATCATTTATGGGGATCTATTATTAAGTGAAACTATTAACGAACATTATAATTACCGGACAATGGTGGAAATAATTTTTCTCTCTAGCACAACGGCATTGCGGTATCCCTTGAACGTTTGTGCAGTAGTAGTAAACCAGCCGTCTAATATAGGAAATAAACGTATTTATTATACATCGTTACAGTACTGTAAGTTGCCACGGCCATGGCAAAAGTATTTCAAACCGTGTTTAAGATGGTACATAGTGGGTCGATGAACACGGGTAACCCATGCAAGCGAGTGAACCCTCACTGGATCAGCACGCATGGGTCATGGACGTCGGGAAAAGGAGAACAGAAAGACGAGAACAAGAGGATAAAAGGAAAGAAGCGAAATGGGCACTAGAAATTATATCCTGAAGTCATAGTTCTAAAGCTGAAGCTAACTATAGGTGATTCTTATAGCGCCACTGCCCATAGCATAAGCTGGACAAACCTATAACCCTATAGGTCTCCTAGCTGAGAGGATCCAAGTAAACTTTTATAGAAACGAGACCCACGTACGAGACCCATGCAGGCGTGTCCGCGGGAAAACTAACTTGCTACAAATTGAGGCAGGACAGTTAACTTCTGTCGACTCTCACGCTAGCAGAAAGAAAGCTTTAGAGTGTGCATTTGATAATAATTTCTCTTAGGCTAGAATGGGAGCTAGTATATTCACGAAACAACCCACAGTTAAAGATATAATTGATGACGGCAGATATATGTGAGATATGAGGAAGCGTATAGAGTTCAAACATTGTATGCTTACTCTCACCTATCTAGCCCGCTGCCAACGGAGCAGAAAAGGTGAAACGTTCCTTACAACCGCTTGATCGTGTTTGCTGAGGACACAACTTCAGCTTGCACACTGTTACACTACTCTAATCATATTTAATATTTTAGCCTACTACAAAAAGTTTTACGCCACAGCGACTGCAAACTGTGAGTTTTATATACATCTATCTTAACCCTTTACCGAGCAGCTGAACAAACTTTTGTATAAATAACATCATGGAAATGATAATACATATAAGGTTACTTGTCCGGTTATTAATGGTTATTTCTAAATTAATCAAATTAAACAGTTCCTAGTGTAGTAGATATAACATATTCTTTTCTTTATTCTCTGACTGAACATAAATTCGCTAGTTGTTAGAAATAGTGAAAGACACAAATAACCAAATTTTGGTGATGATCGGTTTATGTGTCTGACTAAGATTTGTCAAAATGTTGGCCAGTAATATAACTCAAAATGTTAAGAACAGATCTACATGAAATTTGTAGGAATTGTATCAGAATTATTAAAGGACAAAAATGACTAAATTTTGGTTATGATCGGTGTCCGTTTTTGTATTTGACAAATGTTTGTCAAAACATTGGTCAGAAAGTTACAGATAGATATTAAATAAAATTACAGAAACTGTTAGTCAAGCAGTGCAAATGACAAAATTTCGTTGATGAACAGGAAATTTCAGTATTAGGAATAATTTGAATTTTTCGTTAACACTGCCTTCCTTGGACCAGCTTGGCAGTGGCATATACGCTCTCCGAGTGCTCTATGGTTACGCATGTGTTGCTTCGTACATGCAAGTTCTACCAAAGTTGAGACTGACCTGAGACTAGCAAACTGAACAGCTTTTGTTCTCATTCATGAATTACAGAGAATGTAATCCTGAGAAGATAAGGAAAGCCAACAGTTATCCAAGGATATCTGAGTAGATTAATTGGATACAAACATTAATATTAATTTGATACGAACATTAATGCTCTCCATTAATTAGTGAAGGTAAGTACGCTGATAAAGTGCTAACAGTAAAACTTACATAATAAGCTAAATAAATTCTAGTACGGTATCATGAAACTCTTCTGTCACGACAGCAGTCGCTTGAACGATTTTACGTGTCAGAGACCCATGGTTGCGGTGCGCAGTGCTTAACCGTTTCGTTCACTAATTTCACTCTCTCGTAGCAATACAGTGTACGAAGTGTAACATATATACAACGGTATGAAAAAAAGGGTTGGTACAGTGTCAAAATGATGTACTACAGTTCGCAAGTGAAAGGTCAAAGCTATACCAGTACGCTAATGTATAGGTTTTACCATTTGGTATACGAAACCAATGATATGTCGGTGGTGTAGGAGTCATGTCAATTGATCGTCCACACTCGCTAAGCTATTGCATATTGGCCTAGGTACTGTATTGTCGACTATCTACGAGTACGAAATCGGTTAGAAAATAGCATAGTGGTAAATTGTAGAACGAATTTGATAAACTGACCTCTCTGGTACCTGGAGATGCCGAATGCATTTAGCTACAAGAGAATTATGCAAGGATAAAACTATTAGTTTTACAGAGAAGGTAGGGCAATTCTTTGGAAATGTTCAAAAATAGTGATCGTTATCAAATACGCAGCATTTTACGGACTAACCATAAACTCGCCTAAGCTTTTCACGCCCACGCCAACAGCGTTTTTTCACTCCCTCGTGTACGTATTGATGAATGAACGGGAGTTGCAATCAATGCAAGACCGTGATAACCCTCACCAGGAAAAGTCTAATGAGGAGTGACCACACCATAGACTTCAGGAACCCTTAAGACGCTTCACTATCCATGTAGGGGCTGTAAATTGGGTCGACATGTATTTAGTACACTTCCAGTGACAAAAATATAAGAGCTAAGAGTTTATAATAGCATAGTAAGTCTGCATGGTCGATTAAGAAGTGATGTATTAACAATACTATTAATGGACAGCTTTAGCTTCTGCAACTCGCATCATTGCCTCAGATAAAAACTAAGAAATTAAAAAGGGACATGTAGGAATTAAGTCCAGCAAAGACGAGGAACATACGAGCGGCTACAGTCTACAGAGCAAAAAAGGAGGAATGACAAAGATTACCAGTAGCCATACGAAAAAAGAAGAAAAACGTCACAAAGGCTTAGATATATACATCATAAGACGTCTTCATGCAGGCCGACACAACACCCTAGCTTAATGTAGAATGGTATTTAAGTCTAACTCTACTGCCTATGGCTCATCCTATGTTCCAGAGAGGATGCAGCAGTAAGAAAATAAATCTTATCTGCATGGTGAGAGGATGAATTGGGCAGCGAATGTAAACGGACTAAGTATTGTACATATGGTAAGATACAAACTATCGGCATGTAAATGATCGATTTAGCGTTCATGTTGGATTCTCCCTATGTAAAAAGCCCGAGATCATTTTCAGATAAATACAGTCAGTGCAATGAATAATTTCACACATATAAGTTTCTTTTTCCCCAATTTTATGTAAAAGTGGCTGCAAAAAATTTATCAGTAAAAATATACTGGATGATATGCTGCAGATATGAAATACTGTTGGATTGTTCTTAGCCACTCTTTAACATTACTGAGACAATACATTGTTCAAGGTGCAGCATGGCCAGGTACAATAAATTTAAAATGAATGGCTGTTTCAACATGGAACAAAAGGCCAGAGAATTTCCAAACGAAAATATTAGCTTGGAAATTAGGTTCTTCTCGGTTTTTTAATATTTTTAGAAAGTTAAAACCGGCAAGAACTTAGTTTCCAACGCAACAAATCGAGGCAGCGTCAATGTCTATAAATCACCCAGACTGCGAAATAAAATAAAACAACTGACTTCTTTGATGCTTTAAGTTTTTTTAAGTAGAGGGCAAGCAGCACCAAATATTCAAATATTTTTCAAATGAAACTTACAATCTGGAAAGAGCACAGACTGGAAGATAACATAAACTAACTGGCAGGTTCGCCACAGCAAAATGGGGCACACAGACGCCCTATACAGCACAGGCATGGCGCTGTACAATAGAACCATTTCTTCAGTTGAGCTCCACAAAAGCGGCTTTTCATCGCTAAACTAAACTGGAGTGAATCTTTTCATGCGTCACGGACCCGTAGGTATGGAGGTACGTACGTACGTGAGATTGTGCTGGCATGAAGTGCGGTACGGAACGTTATGAACTCACGTACCGTACCGTACCGTACCGTACGTACGTGTGCACGTATTGCAGGCAGTGGCATGCGGATACAACACAGCTGAGTACTGCATGATTCAAGCAGGTTCTACCCCATTTAGGAGTATTCTACTAAGAGAAGCAATTTTTTTGTATTTAGAAATAATTTAGTTAAACCTTTGAACGAAATAATTTTTTTCAGTTGGTTCCATTTGGAAAGCAGGGTCTTTAAAAGCTAGATAACGCGCGGACATATGTACTCGGATTTGTTTTTTAAGCGATTATGTGGCCGAAACGTATCGCTATAAGCATTTTTTTAGATCTCAACTAAACATCACATACATGCACAAGCAGTCACACTCTTCATTAACATATATTTTTAAAGAGTGGCGTATCGCTATCATCTAAAGTACATAATTAAAGTAATCTGCATGATATCTAGGCAATAAACAATAATTAGCGAGCAAATATATAGTTTACGGCAATAATCATAATTGTTCAAAGTTGTGGTTTTCAACTCGCTCGTTTTCCATATTATCTCGAGCCATTAAGCAACAGCTAAGCCCTTGTACCGACTTGCTGACGCTACCAAGCGGTAAGTATGCGAATTTGGTCAAATAATTAACCGCTTATGACAGCACTAATTGGATCTGAGGGCATAGTAGCCCACTTAGCTGGGGCACCACATGATAGAAATCAGCTAAGGTACTGTCGTGAAAAAGATCCTTGCAAGTTTTTTATAAAAGCCCGTGATGCTTGATCGTCGCGTTCTTTCAGCTAATTTATCTGGGCGAAATAGTATATATTTTCATTTTATCAATTGATAAACACTTAACCGAAACAGTAAAAAATTATTAGAAAGTTTTAATGTGACTGCGTGTACATATATAATAAAAAAAAACAAATAACACCCTAGTATACACGCATAGAAGGTGTCAGGAAGATACAATAACACTTAATGAATTAATCAGTACATTATCAACTAGAAGGAGGGAAGAGGAAAAGAGCACTAAAATTGTATTAAAGGTTGGACATGCAGTTCTCACCACACTCAGCCGTGCTTCGCTAAACTGGATAGCAGGATTGCAGTTGTTATCAAACTTGGACCAACGACCTTATCAACAGTCGCTAGCGCAAGTTGAGCTACATATGGCTACCACCACTACCAAATGAAATAATAACTCACCCTTACGGAGTTAATTGAAGTAAATCATATGGTCAGCCTAACAACTGTCGCTACAGAGAGAGATTTAAAGTCTTCATAGCAATTAAGCCACAGTTCACCAAAGAAACCAATATATTTTCTTACGCAATTATGAGAAAGAAAACAAAAGCTCTGCAAGGAAGCAGCTCTCTGAGACGTATTTCCTGCCAGTAGTAGCGCACTGGCCACTTGAGACCAACAGAACTCATCTGAGTTCGCATTAAACTTACAACCTTCCGGCAGAAAAGCAGAGATAAAAGTCATTGGTACTTCGGTGCGGCTCAGTACTGCTGCCCTAATAATCCGACTACTACTCCTCTTACATTATAGTGCATGCTCTCTGATGACTCCCAAGGTGAACCCAAAGATACCAGGCACAGTTCTTTCACGCTTTGAGTTTTTTTGCATCAGTCGATAGAAATAAGGCACAGATATCGTAGTTATATATAGTACAGCTCTGTGCGCTGCATGCCAAGAAAGTGTGCAGCAGTCACCAAATAAATGCACAAAAGTCTTGATTGAAGCCAATACATTTTGCATTGTAGATTGGTTGTGCAATTTACACTGTTGCATCACTAATTTATACGCACCTGAACAAAAAGAGCTTTTAAGCGTAATATATGCAGCAAATCTGCCAGCAATCACCAGTCAAGTGGCACCCATATCCCACATAAAGATCAGACAAGCAGGCGCAGAAGAAGAACAGGCCCGTTAGCCTTTTATGGATAGGGATCCACCAACCCTCCAGGGGTCACCCATTGTGTATTGTGCCGGTCCCACCGGGCGCCGTGTGCTTCCATTGATTACGGATGTCGACATCCACTTACTCTCACAATCCAGACCCAATGAAGTTCCCTTAACAGCCGTGTTGGTGCAATGGCGGTAGTGAAGAGCGTCACTTATACCCCCATTTAGTGCTCGACATGAAGTGGCAGAGCTGCACTTCGTCTGTGCTAATGGTGAGTATCCATTTACCAACGTGGCTTTTCACTGCAGCGGTTTCTCGACTAGATTGGTCCGTACGTCCTCAGGACGACCGACATTTCTCTACGTAAATGCAGGTGAGAAATGCTGCGTTCGAAATAATTCGTATATGAACATCAAAGCATTGTACCGTATGGACTCCAGCATTCAACACATAGAGAATTTACAACCGTAAATGAGGCTTTAAAATATAATCAGCAACATTAAACCAGAATCGCAACAAATCCACTTTGAAGAAGATTATAAGGGTAGCTTCGTATTCTACACAAAACCAGCCGAAACAGAAAATAATAGCACACTCTGTAAAGGGTTGAGAATTGACATTTTAGCTTAATACCGACCATGAGCATTAGTGAGTTTCTAGGTGCGCGCACCCGACTAGGCGACCTAACGCAACTGAGAGTAAACACACTAACGAATTAAATATTTGATCGCACCACGGACGATAATTACCTTAGGACTACTGCAGGTAAACTCCCACGGAGCAGTTCTGCCCCGGTAGAAGCTGAGCAACCGCATGTCTGCCTCCATACAAAAGACGTTAACGTAATGGAAGCGACGGGAATTTTGTGAAGAGCGTCACAGTTAGTTTTTCTCGATTAGAAACCGTTCGAGAGGAACAATGAACCTCGCCATTGACTGCTTACAACAGAGATTTGGGACAGATTACTTAAGCTCTTCTGAGACCGAGACTTTGTGCCGCTGACACGAGGCGCTTCAGTTCAGCTGATCTTCTGTTGCTTGCCTGCCTTCTGCTACTGTGCGCTGGTATAGTGCATATTCAAACGACAGTTATCCCATGGGTTCCATGTGTAATAATTGTGCGACTGTATATGAATGAGGTATATATAGTAGTAGATATACGTACTCGATTACATTGAAATAGAACGAAAATAAGGTATAGTGCGGGGTCCATGTCGAAGTATACTTAGCAAAATTGAAGCCTTAGAACAGTGACACAATTGTGGTAAAAGGGACAAAAGGTGATCTACGTGAATAATACCTACTCCTCAAACACAAGAGAGATTAACGCAATGCTAAGAAATGATCATGGTAGAAGAAATCACGGTAACTAATAAGAAGCTGAAGTTATAACAGCAACGAGATGCAAAAAAAAAATCGAGATCATAGAAACGGTATCAAAGACAGCACGAAATAGATGCGAAGATATAGGAACAACATAAAGTAGAAAGTTACGGGCTCAAAGCAAACGAGGCAAGGAACAGAACTATTAGACACACAGAACTATTAGCTCTCACTAACATGAAGACAAGAACTCTCCCCGACATGCGAGTCAGAGCAAGGAACACGTAGATGACCAGAACTCTTAGCGACAGAAACGCCAGGCTCCGGACCCAGAACTTGAGGCAACAACATTATAATTATACGTGTTGCAATATGTCTCCATACCTGCTAAACTGGACTTCCAGAGAAAAAAAGGACGAGATAAGTATAGAGCTATGTACAAAACGATATAGTTCTATGTAGGGAGTCCAAGTTGAAAAAGAAGAGGAAGAAAGGTACAATTACTGTCGGAAGGAAAAGAAAAAATAAAAAGGAAATGAGATAAATAAGGCGGATATACGGATAAAGACGTGACGAAAGTTCAATTAAACTAAGATAGGCCTTATAGACTCAACCATAACGTAAGACGGACAAACCTAACCGTCTGACCCATAGTCAATCCTCGCCTCTTTACCAGAGTTACATCAATAGCAGCAGCAGCACAGCAGCAGCATTATAGACAGATTGCTTAGAAGCTATTCATGCCTGAAATACAAGGCAGTAACAACAGTCAGAAGCTCTGGATCCAACTAGAACTCAAAACTGCAGGATAGAAATGCTCAGGATCCAGATATCGAAGTATAAACTCAGGATCCAGATATCAAAGTATAAACTCAGGATCCAGAGCTGGAGGCATAAACTCGCGATTCAGAAGTGGAGGCATAAACTCGAGAATCAGAACTGGAGGCATAAACTCGATAATCAAAAATGGAGGCATAAACTCGAGAATCAGAACTGGAGGCATAAACTCGCGATCCAGAACTGGAGGCATAAACTCAAGATACAGAACTGGAAGCATAAACTGATATCCAAAACTGGAAGCATAACTCGAGATCCAGAACTGGAAGCATAAAGTCTCGATCCAGAACTATAGAGGCACAAACTCGGGATCCAGATTTTGAAACAGCAGAAGCCAAAAGCTACAGATCTGGCACTCTAGGCATAAGCTCAGGATCCGAACCTGGAGGTTTCTCAGATCCAGAACTGGAGGCAGCAGGAGCTAAAGGCAGGCAGCCAGGAGCGAGAGGCGCAAGGGCAGGGTGGCCTGCAGAGAACCTGATACTTTATTGATCAGAGGCAGAGGGGCATCCTAGAGAGGCATGGGAACATGGGCAGGGGAGGACGCAGCAGTGAGAGCAGACCGTGAAGAGCTGCGAGGAGTGCGGCTCATGGGCTACACGCAGCACAACTATGATTTCCAGGGCGTAAATATACTTATGACTACGCATAGGTATCAGTGCGTTGGTTGTCTCCCAATTCACTTAACCAGGGGCTCCCTGGCTGTGGTGGATGCCTATCAAAAAGTACAACAAACAGAGCGGTTGCTAGATTTCGCATGTTGCCACTTACTACACCACTAAGTGAAGCCATCACACAGTGTGGTATATGACTTCGCTCAAGTTAGGCAATAATGTAAAGTTACTTTTCACAGAGTCGTGCATATAAGAGACTCAACAGCGTTCTGCTCACAGCCACTTGATTTTTCTTTAAATTCATCAAGAATTCATCCGAGTCAGTCCAATACCTAAGCTCTGGAGGGCACCGATGCAGTCCAGCTGCAAGAGAATCAGTCCACACCCAGAACTGTGCGCAGGAAGAGCGGCAAGTCTCACACTCAGGGATGGCCCAGAGATGGTGGATGCCTGCAGATAATAAGCGATCAGCTGAAAAGCTTTGGTTCCTAATCCGCTTTCCTCGAACGGCGTGGAAGCAGCGGCAGCAGTAAGAACGATGGCCAGGAACATACCAGCAACAATCTGAGCGGGACAGATAGTTTGAATGCAGGGCACGGTTCCCGTGTTGAAAACTACTTGGCCTTTACACTGGAATATCTCGTATACCAAAGATTTTTCGTTCCAATTTCACGTGTCCGAGCTGGCACACGGAGAAGGGGAGAGCAGTCACAAAGAACGTCATCACTTACACACAGTGGCGGAAATACGTAATAGCAAGTTGGGCTGTGCATTTCTATTAGGCACGCTACATAGCCTCGTTGATCCTTTTAGTCTAGATATGAGAACCAGTAGCCGTAAATAATAATCATCACAATATCTTAAGTCTGTTCCGAAGCTGTCTGTAGCAGAGCTCTCATCGCCAATCGAATTATCATGTTTTCACGATTAATAATGTCAAATAACTTACTCGTCTACAAAGGAGTGCTGAATACTTCCTGGCTTTGGGGTATTGTAAGGTAGTAATAAAGCTGTCCCTTCTGCAGTGAACGTAGCAAGGAGTTTTACGAGACAACAAGGAGAAAATAATTATGCAAGTGTAACTGATCTCCATTTTTCTGTAAGTGTAGCACAACATTACGTAAATCTGGTGCCGCCAGCAACTTGTTACAATCTCCTCACACACCCACCCAAACCCTCTGTTGAAAATCGCCACATGATAGACGATCATAAACTATCAACTACCAGCTAATGGAAAAAATCACAACCCAAAAAAAACATGCGAGCCAATTGTTATAGGACCTAAAAAATGCATGAAATCAAATGTGGCTGGTGAGCAGGAGGGAGTGAAGCAGAACAAAGCAGCAGCAAACATGTCACGGTGTAATGGTATAGCCGCGAGTGCGCTCAGTGGGCGTGTGGCATCGCGTTGCAATGTTACGAGTGTATACGCCTCCCCTGCTCTGGAGAGCGTGAAGCAGCCCCACGGTACGCCAAACGTGTCCTCCCAGTCCAATAGTCTTCAGTACTGTTCAGAAGTACATTTTACATAAAATCATGCTCAAAAATAATAATAGTATGACTCTACATTGGCTCTGGTGAGCATAAAGAAGCTGCACGGCCGGTAGGCCAAATCCGTCACCTTATTGAAATGCTTTCTAGTACAAAAGATTTCAATTTCGGAGTCTCGCTACAAAATAGAAACATGTTAAAATGTCACTGTTCGGGCTCTGAAGAGCACGAAGCAGCGACACACCGCGTCGATATATTCTGCTTGCAGTACAAGTGATGGAGGACAACTTTCCCATCTGCTGTGACTCTCATCACTTAAATCTCTTTAATAAAATTTACGAACGAACAAAGCACGTGAAATTAGCCTCCAGACAATGTATCTGGGAAAATATCACTTCAAGAAACATATTGACGCTAAAAATACACTAGCACTGCCGAAAAGTTGTAGTACTATAACGATCTCCTGAAATCCACCGCGACAGCGGTGATGCTGCACGATTCAGATAACTGCTATAAACAAAGTTCTGGAGAACGTGCTGCAGCGAGACTATGGCGCAGGTCTCACAGAAAATGTAAAATAATATAGCTTGCCAATACATTCCTGCGCTATATTAAAGAAAAGACGTAAAAAATGTTACGAATTCCAGCGTTGGAGAACTAGAGAGTAAAACACCGGTTCTGTAGGCTAAATTTTGACGTACTGTCACGTACGTCGCGGTTTTCGGCATTCATTAATTTTGGACGAGCATTCGTACGGGAAATTATGTAATATAGGCTGTGTACAGAAAAGAAATGCCTGTGGACAAGCGAATAATTCTTTGAAATGTAATAGAGATATGTTACCATACATTTGAAAATACTAGAGATTCACGAAATACAATCTTCTACCTTGCAAGCTCATCTAGACAACTATTTGTGATTCAAGAGAGGAAAGTTCATCTGGATGTAGACTAGAGATAGAGAAAATAATACGATAATAATCAAACGAAAAATTCAAACAATGCAGTGAATATTTTCCGAATGTGATTTTTCAAGTCATATAGAAAGTATTACTTGAAATTTTAATGCAGAGTTGGCATGCAATATTAGCAAGCAATCAGTAGTTTCTAGTGCAAAGTTTTTTAAAAATTTAATACTGAATTGATATGCATTTCTAAGAGATCCTCATTAAATTATTTCCCTTTATAACTGTTCCAATACCTATTACAAATGGGAGCTTATTTCCACAAAGTTATTAAATATCATTCTACTCAAGCATAGAGAAAAAATTATAACCTCCGCGTTCGCGACAATAGTAGCTCTTAGTCTTGCAACCAACTCTGCTTTAATTTCAAAAAGTATTCAGCAAATTTCTTACTTGGAATATCAAAATTTTCAAGTTTTTCTAATTCATCGGTATTGATTTCAGTATCAAGACGTCCGTATTTGTGGTAAATCGACAACGAGTACTTACAGGTGGAAAGTTACCTCGTTGAACATAATGGAAACTTTTGAAAATTATCAGTGTTCTCCACTATTCAAATTACAATAATGGGTCAGTATATATTTCCAGAAAGTCATCGTTAAAATTCCAAAGAAAGGCTTCTGAGCGCCGGTAAGACCTTCCTAACGGCCAAGTGTTCCTCCCCAACCACAGAAATCTTCCCCGCGGTGCGGCACCTGTACAAGGAATGTGGTCTTCCCCTAGCAAACCCTCCCTCTCCCTTCTCATCCCCACCGTTATCCCTACCAATCTTTTGAACGTGCCGCACTGCAGGGCGCCTTCCATACATTCATGGCTCAAATGCTAAAGTTAATAAATATTTTAGGCAAACATTCTCTATATAGCTGCATCTATAAATATTGGTTTCTATTCACAGAAAATTTTTTGAAGCAAAAGAAGAAATAATGTGGGACGAGATTTCCCTATCCGGGCTTACTTTAACAAAATTTAGGGCCGCCGCAGCGCCGCGGAAAACTGAATTACAGTTTAGTTTTAGCTTCTGCGTCAACCCTCATATTTGATAGGGTTCTTATATTTTATGGAAGTTTGATACTAAAATGTTCGTTGCAGCTATGGGAAGAAAAATGTTTGAAACTTTGAAGCTACTGAGCATTGATAGAAATTATGCAATACATATTGGCAAACTTACATGGGCTATTGACTTCATATATTTTCAGCAGGAGCCTCTCGTCGTCGGATGAAGAGCACTAGATTTTATTATCTTTACTAATTATTTAATTATGAGCAATGATCTGTCAATCATCCGAGAAGCCACTACAATTCATATGGCGTAGACTGAAATCGTTTTTGCAGGGTACAATGACTAACAGTAATTACTAGAACTTTCAAACTTACCCGTCAAAACAAGAAAAATAATAAATATCTCCGCAAAGGAGGTTACGTTTTCGTCGTGTTTGTGTGTTTCTTTGTAAGTTTGTCAACAATGTAACTCAGAAGTTATGGACGGGCCTTACAAAATTTACATGGATTGTTAGGCATGTAGGCAGTAACAGATGATTAATTGTTGGTGAAGATCTGTTCAACCGTTTGCTTGCTTGCCTATTTTTTCTCAGTACCGTAATTCAAACAGCTATGGACATATCTTTATAAAATTTACAGGAGTTGTTAGGTACGTATATCACGAAGAGTAAATGACCAAATATTTTTGTGATGATTTATTTGTTCGTTCGTCGCTGCGGTTGATTTTAAGTTGTAAGTAAAATAACTAAAAAAATTATGAATGGATCTTTATAAAATTTACAATAATTATTAGTAATATTGAGGGACACATATTTATCTAATTTTGGTGATGATCGATTGGTCTGTTTTTGTGTTAAGCTAACATTTGCCAGAATGTTTGTTTGCGGTATAACTCGAAAAGTTATTTGCAGATCTTACAGAAACTGTTATTACTGTCAAAAGGTACAAATGATTACATTTTGGTGTAGATACAAAGGAAGTCATAGTTTCAAAATTAATTTGAATGTCTCGTTACCACTGCCTTGCTTGGTGGAAGTATGCGCTCTCAGAATGCTTTAATTATTTAAGTGTACACAGTCGATCACAGCTTAACCGTACTTTGCACTTAAGAGCAAATGTAAGTATATCATTCAACGTCGATGCAAAAATTAAATATCCAACCAGGAAATCCACATTGTATAGAAAACCAACAAGAGAAACATAACTAAACGATGATGAAAACAGCAACGAATTTACCACATAAGCATATCGAAAAGAAGGGAACAACCTGCTGCTGCAGCGAACACCCCCTGAGAAATGGGAACCCGTCCCTCTCTCGCTCCCCAATCCCCAGTCTCCAGACATCCTGTCCCGCGCTCTGTAATGAGGCTTCTTACACCCACCTGCTGAGTACTCTTGGGCACATGTGAGCAGACACAGTGGACTACCTCAGCTTCACTGGGGAAGCCCAATTTAGGGCGAGTTTGACTGGCCGCCAAAACTGAGCCTTATAGCGTTGACCTGTTCAAATCTTCTACCCGAGGCTTTGGCTTTGCCACTTAGAGATGTGTTTCAAGTGTTAGAAGCAACGCAATTAAGTTGAGCCGGCTGGAAACTCTATTTTACGGAGCCTGAACTTTTGAGCAAGTCAAGCCTAGAAGGCTTAACTTTGGCGCCCAATAGAACATGCCTAATGCCCCAGTTTCACTAGGGAATAGGGAGTCCCCATTGCGTACCCTGGTATTTTACTGACTGTGGAGACCTCATCGACCTCATCGACCGCAAATACGCAACTATCGTGGAGGCGCCAACGTCATCATCGGAAACGATGGACAACCTTAAGCAGTAAGCAGGAGAGTCAGACAACAGCCGAATTTCACCGACGAGTGGAAAACCCTGAAAATGACACACCAGTTGCACTAAGAAGTAGGAACATGAATAGACCCCTCCATTTTCACTGAGGAGTGTGGCAATCAATAAATACATTAGTTTCACAGGAAAAATTAAAAAAACTCGCCAGTATCACTGAATGATGAAACCCAGAGGGCTACTCCAGTTTCACTGGAAAGTGAGCAGTCAGAAAGGTCTTTGCAGTTTCACTTTGGGACTGTAGAAAGCAGGGAGATCAGAGACTACCACCAGAGTGTTGATGAGGACAGAGGTGATCCGAAGACACAGCCCAATTTCACTGGAACAAGCGAGACAAGAAGGGATACCCGTCTTGCGCTAGGCAGTGGCGACTTCCAAAGGGATCTCGATTCATTGAAAAAAAAAACGGGGTTCCAAGGTATTTTCTACTTCCACTAGCAGTTATGAGACCCGAAGGGAAAAAACCCTAGTTTTATTTGGAAATGGTGAAACCACACACAGAAAAATGGTTGCTTGCCATTAAGCAAAATTAGTTAACTGTAAACTACCTTGTCGTTTGAATTTGCGTTAATGCACATTGTCATTTGTGATGAACAACAGATGAACAAGAGCGTTATGATTAACAATACTGTCGTTTACGATTAATTATTATTGCTTTGTAGCTAAACTATTACTTTGTTAGTGATAAGAAACCAGGCGTTTTTCATCGTAAAGAACATACTTTTCTGCGTGCAGAAAAACACCCGTTTCACTGGAAAGTGACGGTCGAGACCTGTAGGGACCCCCGAGAGTGAATGGGAAATGGTGAGACCAGAAAGAACAACGTGATTTTAACTTGGGAGTGGTGCCATCCGATAGAGCATCCCAGTTTCACTGGGGCTGGAGAGACCCGAAGACCCAATCTACTTTTTCCGCATGCAAAGATCAGAGAACTACCCTGACTGAGTATCATTGAAGGGTTGGAAGCCCTTATAAGAACTTTCCCATTTCATTAATTATGCCCCACGTCTTCGGAGCTTAAACCTAAGAGAGTGCGGGAATATCCACGTCTTATAATACTCTTTACCAAAACAAACGAAGTTATTTCCTTGCCGTTCGTTAAATGATATACCACTGTTCAAATCACTAGGGTTTTACAGGCATATCTATTTGTGAAACTTCAAACTTTTAACCAGGCTACGAATATCACCATCAGCCAAAACAAACAGTAGTGACGGTTTCAAGGTTCTCAATTGTTATTTCGGAAAGAATCATGGTTTTATTGGCACTCATCCATTAGGAGCACCGTTATGTGCGCACGAAATACATTGACTGAGCAGCTGTCATCATAGTAATAATCATGTTTCTACTAACTTCAATGTTGCATTGGTGCTCAGCAAATGGAAAACGAAAAAATGGCTACAAATAATGTTTCAAAGTCATTGTAGTTAGCTGACTTTGCCTTCATAGTCAGAACATCAATTAACGTACAACCACACGGCGTACGTAGTTCCTGTGGGCGCTTCACAGCACCAGTACGCATTCATGTGGCACGCAGACGCACGTCCTCCACAGCCGATGTCACAATTTCCGTTTCCGGACAAAAAGTTCTTCCTCGAGCATTGAAAAAGCAACAGGCTTAATCCTATTGAAGATCAACAAAAACTTCGACTTCTCGTAGAATTTATGGTTTGAAATATTTTCTAAAGAGGAAGTTCAGTCATATTCAGTTGGTTAGCAGACATCATAGAAAATTACTACTTAGCCATTCAGTATTATGTGTTTTATTATAACAATTATAGTTTTACCACCATACCCACTCGCGAGTTAACTAGATACTACATGCGCTCATCCAGACACTTGAAGGTACTGATGCTTCCTCCAAACAAAAATAACATGAACTTTATTCACGATGAGTTCCGTGTGATACACATGAATTGCAATGATAACATTAATAAGGCACAGTAATTGTCAGTATACAGTCATAGCTAAAGTAGCAACCTCACTGAACCACTGATAGAAAATCCTCAGAACTGAGCTGAAAAGTGCGACAGACTTTATGATTGCGAACAATTGAATAAAAAAATTAAAATATGTTAAGAAGGAACATGATATCCAGGACATTTCAGTTACATAGGTAAACTATATAAAGACTTCAGATCACATGTCTTCACATGCAGCTGTCCTAGAAGTACTGTACAATATTAAATATTTAAAGTAGCAACCCAAACGGAAATTTATAGGCATTTATCGGTTGCCTATGGGAAAATAGTGAAAGGTATCCGATAACATCGGATAAATGCCTATAAATTTCCGATTGGGAAGCCGAGGTAATTCCCACAGTGCGCAAATCTCTTTGAGCAACGTACGTGAAAAAGTTGATTGGATGAATGTACACGTTTTGGTCAATACTTCAGAAGCAACTAAAAGAAGACGGCAGAATATCTAGGAATGATGAGCCATGGCGAGGGACCTCCCAGCCTGTCCAGCATATAACAAGAGCTGCTGTTTGCTCCAGTAATTTGGATGATGATGCGGCGAAAGTCGAGTGCCGAGGGTCCGCAGCCTGAGCCACCACCGCCCCCCCCCCCCCCCCCCNCTGCTTTTCTGGAACTTACTCGCGTCTATGGATACAGTTTGCGAAATTTTCCACATTTCTACAAGTTTCATTATTATTTTTTGCAGTGAAGTAAACTAATCCGATGGCTGCATTATAGAGCTTCTCGGAAGTTTTTTTGTATTTTGGACAGAGAGTAGAAATCTCCAGACAAATGAATTTCTTAATTAACAGCGTTCAAATCCTCCTGTACTGACCATCATGCATACCAACAATTGTGCCGCCCTGTCGAAAGCAGCAGCTAGGTATATTACGAGCATGCATTATTGTGCTTCAATGATCTGATCATTTCTTCACATCAGAGAATGCTTCATATCACACAGTATTGCAGTGACGGAGTAATAAGAGCGGCTAGGATCTATCTCTCAACTGCCTAAAGAGTTATTGCTGCTGATTCGATCAAATAAGTAGATTATCCGATTCCGTCGGCAAGTTTTGTTCAACCATGATGCCGGCTAACATCTAAAAACTTGGTGGCGCCGGTGCCCCCGCAACAAAGACAAAGATAGCGTTCTACTTATTTACGGCACACTAGTTTAATCAGTAGTTGCACAGACGTGCAAGCTAGCTTAACATCAGATCGACCTTTTTTTCTCTTTCTTTCATAGCGACACGACAAAACGTTATAAAAGTAACGGACGTAGCACACTGCTGTGATTTCGACGGCACAGAAACATGCGAGTACACGCTGTGTTAGTACGAATTCAGTCTGAATCAGACACAAATCGACTCCGACACAGAAGAAAACGGTAAGATGTCGTGCACAATACCCAGAGCAGATCCTGTTCACGATAACGACCCAGAAGCGCAGATTAGGACTGTCGGATCCCAGAGCAGCTGTGCGGGAGGCACCTCCGCGCCGATCCCTCTGTTTGAACAAGTGCGATGACGCACGACAGCCGCGGACCGCAGGATATGCTTGCTTCCCTCCCTCTAGTGCTGCACTGCCGCAGGACGGCTGTTATGTTACGGTAAACTTTGTTGTTATGTCTTCGTCTTTGCCTAAACACTCTGCTATCAACAAAGTTAAAATCAGTGCGGCAAGCACGGCAATGGTACTATGCATATTCGGCCACGGTAAAATTACTTATTATTTCTTCGTCTGGCGCAGCTTTAAATGCTCTGTGATCAAGAAAGTTTAGGATAGTACACCAAGCATGACATTGACAAGCTCAATAATATTTGCACAAACGGGGCTACTGTAAATTTCGTTATTTTGTCATCGCCTTTGAAAGACACATGTGATGAACTGTTTTTGAAACGTCCAGAAGCAAAAAGCCTGTGAAGCAGGCGTTATGAAATTTTCTCTGTTTATGATGCGGTTCATTGTACTGCTATTTCTTCACTTAAGACACACTAAGACTAAGAGAGTTATAGAATATTACTAGTTTTAGCCCATCAAACATGTCAAATAAGCTTGTAAGTTGCTGATTATGCTACAGGTAACTCCATTTAGTCAGTGTTTATCTTCAAACTCTAAGAATGAAGCAAATATAAAATGGGCAGCCGCCAATTCCACTCTGCTTCAACAATTCATTTTAGATATCTGTTGTCGAGATCAGCGAAATCTGCCGGGAGGCGAATCTAACTCGACGCACAAAGCTAGTTTGGGTTTACCGTATATCGTGTACAACAAATGAAACCCAGCGCTCTAAAGTCGCTCCAACTCCTTTCATACCACGGCACAGAGAGACTGCTGCGCGCACTGCAATTACCGCTCGCAACGAAGCATCTATCTTGCATGAGAATAACCATACATGAGACTTCGACACTTGTGGTACTGCGAGGGAAGGACAGACGCTCGCCGCCTCCCACCTCTCCAATCATTCCCCTTCTCTGTGGTTCCCTCCAACGACAAGCTGTGCACCCTCCCGCGCACCTCTCCATCATTAAGCCTCCACCGGCTGCTTCATTAGCTCTAACGGAGCTCTTAAGCATCGCTCATGTACGAACGTCAACTCCACAACACCTTTACAGCACTTAACAATTTCCAAGGCAAAGAGTGCTAAGCCGAAGCTGTCGAAACAAGGCCAGTGTCGAGCCAACGCTGGCACGTTAGGAGCGGCGAGGACTCGTTTCGACAGCAAGAACCTAACAGGTGTCCGGTTACGGCGGTGGATGAGAGCGGCAGTGTTCGGCCGTGTTTGAAAATTTCCGTCAACGCGACCAATGAAAGAGCGCGAGGGAGCACGAAAGAGAAAGAGCGGGAGAGAGAACTCCGCCGGCGGTGGGAACAAAGCGCTCAGGAGGCGGTGCGCTGTTCGAGCTCCTGTTAAGCATCGCAAAAATGCAATAATTACGAATTATTTGCGGATCGTATTCAAAGCGCGACTGTGTGGGTGAGAGCTGAATAAGCAGCAGAGAGAAATTGTAGAAATGATTACACTGAGAAAAATAAGTCCTTTTTTCTCTTGCTCGTTGTCTTCCATTAGAAAGCATACGCAGTCCATGCAGTATGGTTTTTATTACATGATAATTTTAAGTTACCGACGTTATAAATTACTTCGATTATAAATTACATCGAATACGTCCATTGCACCATTCAGAGGCAGAAGTGTAGCCTGGGACTTGAATTACACTGGCCAGTAAACACACACACTGTACTTCAAAGAATTTATATAAATGTTACAATTATTAATGTGCTTTCCCTAGCCCCCAAAATTTTCTATATATTCATATGGCAAATGCTTCATACTGGTCACATTAGCTTATCGGCACTAACCTACAAAAATAATAAAATTGCGGATGACTGAACATATCAATGTTCTCAGAAAAAGAAGCAACGCACTGCTTTCGACATATTTAAATTTGACGACGGTATTTGGAGATACCGTTAGAGGCGAAACGGGACTTTCGCATGAAATATCCAGATCAAAATTTTTGCACATGAAAGCATTGGTACAAAACAATAATAGGTAACGGTTATTATTATAACACTCTGTTTAAGCTCCGTAGTCGAATAGGTAACGGTGCAAAGTATGTAAGCAGAATTACCGCACAGTCCCTTAGCCTATATCAAATATTCTCAAAAAGCAAGTAAACTGTGAAAAAATAATTTTGAAGGCATAACATATACATATATAAACGGTATCGTAGATGGCACCCTCTACCGCCGAGAAAGACCCTGTAGACACATTCTGAACAGTAGTGCTATGCCTATAAAAAAAATGCTTCGGGAGGACAGTGAAGCGTCAATGAAGAAAAGATATTTGCATGGAAGCAAGCTGCCGCATAAGCAGATTCTGCAATACAGTATAGTATTAGTAGCTGCACAGAGGGGCACTCAAGTACATGCAGGGCAGAGCTTGGAAGTGATATAGCTGTTCTTTAGCAATCAATACAAAATAAAAAGCGACAGACCTGTACCGCTGATAAGAGACGGCATAAAGTTCGCAGACGATCCCAGCGATAAACTTCAGCACTCTTGCATACATAAATTAATGGCATCATCGCAAATGGTCAAGTGCCGCCAAGTGTAACGTAAGTGTATTATTGCATGTCTTTATAGCCTATAACCGCACTTACCTTACTATGGAGGACAGCTCTCGCTCAGGATCAAGTCGTTGCCTTTTGACCTGCAAGATGCATTAAAACTGGTTAGCTACGAGGTGCAATATCAGCATATTGCATATGAAAAACCTATCTAACAAGTTTTAAGAAAAACAGTAAAATTAGTAGCAAATTATAGACATTTAAAGAGGTATAGCGCCCGTTCTAATAGTACTCTGTGCCGTATAGGAAAAATCAATCGAATGGATTAAAAGAAAAATAGTGAAACAAACAGCAAACTTTAAAAAACACATAAATATTATAGGTGGTAATATGGACACTATTAAGATGATGTTTTGTTTGAGGTGTGCACGTTCCTTCATAATTCAGGAATAGATAGACAGGCATGGACAAGCAGCAAATACCTCAGTAACAGAACGCAAGATTTCCAGAATGAGCGCCCATTCAAACTGGCAATATTCGCGATACGAATCCCAACATTGCCACAGAGACAACGCCTTGTAATTCAGTTAGTTCGTTACAACCAACGCATTCCAAAGCATACAAGAACAAAAGCGGCAGACAGAAGTCAAAGCTCCAAAGACCGACCGACATGCCGAGGTATGTATGCATAGCAAATGCGCAACCACCAACACCTCGACGCCACGGACTCGTATTTCTTATTGAAGGTATCATACATGGCCACTTTAGAACATGGGAACAAGTAGGAATACTGTCCCTTTTGTCTTGACATTCCCAGGCATGTCCCTACATTGTTTAAAGAAGAATTTCAATGAAATGACAGCAGGAATAGTGAACTAAGCATAATAATTTGAGTAACTGCCGGTAGAGTTTACCAGCGATGAGTGGTTATTGGCTACCACAGGTAAATGAATAATTCTAACTGCACATGCTGGAAAGAAAAATTCCTAGAACCAAACACAATTTTAACTGGACTTTAATGAAGAGCAGGGGTAAAGCGACTTTGCAGGCGCTGTAAACTGCAAAAAAATCTAATATTAAACAGATATTATACAATTACGCTCCCGCAAAAGAACACAGCTAAAAAAAAGACATCCATTGCAGCGGACAAATCCAGATGGTTTTCAATTTACCGACGAAAATTATGATAAATGGTACAAAGTCAGTCGACTGTGAGGATGAAACTCAGGCATCGATAGTACCATCGTAACCACACCTAGCCTTCCATTTACGAAGAAAATACAAGCAAACGGGTCTCTCTGTCAACGGGTAATAGTCAATGCAGACCATTGCAGCCACCGCTCAAAAACCTCACTTCCCACTTGCCAAAATAAACCTTGGCCCGTCATGCACTACAAGCCGCCGTTCCGACCCCTGCACACCAACAATAATATAAAAGAAATCCGGACGCCAGCTGCATATAGGAAACAATTACAGCAGGACCCAACGGCCCCTTTTAGTCATATTGTTCTTGCAGGTACGAGACTGCCACCGTAGTCAGGGTATCGATATCACTCAGAAAAAAAGACGGGGCTCTTCATCCTTTTCGCAGCCAACCGACATTAAACGAATATGAAAAAATGCAGCCGTGCTGGAATCCGTCGAGTCAACCGCTTGTCTATCGAAGTAAAATACAGAACGAAAACGAGAGTTGGGGGCCATCTATTGTATAGAAAAATCAACTTGACGCACACAATGGCCTATGAGAAAATTCATGAAGTGGTGGTTGCTGCAAGCATGATAACATAATGTACATCCAACGATCATGGCCTCTGGAGGCAATTTTACGACATTGAGTAGGCAAGACGAGAAGCTAGAGTGATCATTTATAAAAAGCGTACGTAGTTTTTACAAACAGGGGTATATTGGAAACGATACCGACAATTGACTTTTTGCATACTGAAACTCGTTTCACTGTAAAGCAAGCATGTCCACTTACGACTTTCGTTGGCTCTAGCAGCCTAGAACCAACTCAACTAATCCGGCAAGTCCTAATCACGATTTCAGCATAACGTCTATACACACTGAGCTTTAATTACGGAAAAAATTAATCGCGGTGAACTTAAACTGCTCAGAATTAGGAACGATACGTGAAAGTTCGCCACTGGCACTTAATATGCTTGGTGTAACAATTGCAGCAGAGGCTGAGATCGTCAACGAGTGTATGGACAGTTAAATTTTATGTAAGCTGTGCCGCGACTACAAAATAGTCGAGTTGGCTCTAGGCTGCTGGCGCCGACGAAAATCGTAAGTAGACAGTCAGCCTGTGCGAGGTTTCAGGTTTCTTACAGTAGGTAAGTACTTCTTATCTGTCAAGAGTAACTCATTCCTGTACTAATTTTACGAAATGCAGAAAAAAAAATGCCATAATTATTACCCGGGCTGCTGGAATTACCGACCAAGTGCGCAGAGACAAACACAAAACTACGCTTTTGATAATTAAAAAATGACAACGGGCTTTGGAACGACAGTAAGTAGCAACAGATATAAGGAATTAAAACTTTGGTTTTGAAATACAGAAGGCGAAACATAACTTTACGGGAAACTAGTTACAACATTAGAGGGAATCAGCCATAACTGTAATGCACGTGGTCAGATATTGCTAAAGTGAAAAATGAACACAGACTGAATAAGGACCAAAGATATAGAAATTATGTACATGCAGAAATGAATAAATACACGACCAGTTGTAATCTCCATTTTGTAAATACCCTAGCACGCAGGGCTCGTCGAACCACTTCAGCTTTATTGCCCCCTAAATCTCCTGCAAAACTTCATATGCAACAGGACTGTCTCAGGGCTATATTATCTAATTAACCTAACAAAGCAGCACTTGTAGCAGGATTCACTTAAAACCCGCAGCACTGCTTATGCTTGAATTAAGATAATCATCTCAAACGGAGCTGTAACTTACACAGCCTGTAATGTTGTGACCTTCTGAAAAGTTAACGACGGAGTTTGTAGTAAATGCATAGCTCTCTAGCGTATTGCATTTCTCGATTATAAAACTACAAATAATGGGCGCCAAATTATAACAATTTTTAAAAGCAAGATTCGGAAGAATTGCTAAATTTCATTGTCAAAAATTTTTCTCTGGGCTGAGGCCATCGTCTAATGCAAAAGATTGTAACCAAGTAGTAGAACTTACCATAAACCTAATCAAATTGTCATTATTTTGCACTTGTGGCAACTTAAACAAATTTTCCAATGAAATATCAACGGGAAGAATTCGTCAAACGAGGACATAAAGGTAAACAAACGACATAATATTGCGTCAAATGCAGTGGCAAAAAGAGCTCAATGGCAGCACACTGTTCTACCACAGTCCAATGTTCTGCTCGGATCTTTCCTCATGCATCATGTGAGGTACGCATGGCGACCACATGACCCGTGTTGGGACGCATGTTCAACGCGGTCGAGCTGCCACCTCGACTGGTCCACCGTCATGTCGAGCACACGACGAGGCAGGCGTGAGGGATGTTCCAGCCGCACCCCACACGTCGCCCCATCAATAATAGGAGCAAAGAAGCTCGAACAACAACGCTTGCAATGGAGGGTCCCCGAGGGCAGCAACAGCTCAAGCACACCGAGGGTCAGACGACGGTCACAAGCCACCAAGTGATGATACTGGCGAGGTCATCATCATGTTAAGAAGCAGTTGGGAGTGTATCGGGGCACTGCAACCGCGAGTATGAGCTATAAGCCTTTTGGGGGTAGCGTACATGCATCATCCTTATGATTTACGGACAGTTAAGCACATGGGAAGAGTAACAGCAGGCCGAGATGAAGCGATATGCTAATTAGGTCGTGTCCCAATGTTAATAGAACATATCGAAGCGGAGGCGCCACCATGTCTTACTACCTGTCATGAGTGGTGATTATTATAAGCATCCAAAATCAATGTAGTTTGCGTGCGTCTGCGCTTAAGGGAGTGTCTGTGTTACACGGTCATGATCTATAGCTATGGGACGAGAGGGTACACACTTTATAGTTGTGAGCGACAGCTCCCAGCTCGACGTGCTGCAGCCTGAACGTGTCTGCCACTGACGCGTGCTCTTATAGGTGCACCTGTCATTCTAAATAACCGGACAACATCAAGTGGAGTGACTTTGATTAGCTGGTTGTTCTGAAATTGCATTACATGGACAGATGTAGGAGTGAGTGACCATATGAGCAATAAGCTGCAAATAGGACAGGTGAAATAACGCGTGGGTTGTGGCACTTTTATAAATTCAAGACAAACGGCTGGTCGTTGTCACCCCATATTACGACACATCTGAAAACTATTGAAAAATCGCTTAGCAACTTGGGTAACTATAGCGGTGGATTAAACCTAATCAACAAGCTTGTCAAGTCAGTCTAGGCGTTTCGAGTCTAGTTCAGAGCCTTGCCAAATGGAAAGTCCGTTTTTTTACCTATAATGACTCAGTAGCGGAGTCTCCTAGTGAAAAAATCTAGCATGCTTCTCTTTCGTTTCAATTTTATATGTTAATCCAAATGTAATAACCCGTATCGGATAAGGCCAAGCTGTAAATTATACGTTAATCTACTGTAAGTTGCTTTAGGCACAGCTCGGAGTCTCGGTAGACGAAACTGGAACCTGTCCAACGGAAAGAAAAACTCAAACCCAAGAACGAAAGATAACCACGCAGGGGAGAGCACATTGGGACCATAAATATAGTCAGTACGTGCACACGATAAGAATGATGTTATGATCAAGGAATATATAGTTACATAGAAAACGAGAGGTTAGTAATAATAGAAATTCCTGCTGTCACTTCAGAATCCGAGGAAATACATCACAGCACTTCAAGGCTACCTAAGTGAGAATATATCCAACGTAAAATACAATATTCATTGGAAGAAATTAACGAAAAAATAGTTAACATAACTCAATGAAGATTATGGTAAAGTCGCATATCAATTATTCTCTTTCGACTCCTTCCTCAGTACGCCATTGACAAGCAACCTCTTGTAACACGGAACAGATGAACCTATATATCTCATGGTTCACTAGTAGCTACGTTACGTAGTTATACCATGAATCTAACTAAGCTAATTCTATGGTCTCTAACCCAAGATTCAAAGCACCACGCCACATTTCGTCGCCCAGGACGTGGCATTTTCCCCATTTTTCTCAACTACTGCACCGACTGTGAACATTTTATACGAAAACTCTTCTTCTTCTTCATCTCCATTTCCACGCACTATCAATTTAAATGTGAGCATCTTTATAAATCACTCATGTTTGCCAATAATTGGAATAAGTATCAGATCCACGTATAACTTCTTCAATAATGGACGATAGAAATATTTTGCTGGTGAGTACTTTGCATGATCCCCGCAAGCAGAAAACGGCATTCACCCCCCCCCCCCCCCAAAAAAAAAAAACATTGCCAACCCGCAATAAAAATAAATAATTTACAAAGCTCATCCTATCGTACGACTNTGGACGATAGAAATATTTTGCTGGTGAGTACTTTGCATGATCCCCGCAAGCAGAAAACGGCATTCCCCCCCCCCCCCCAAAAAAAAAATAATCTTGCCTACCAGAACTTAATAAGGGGATTCAACCCTGAATCAAAGATCTTACGCTTTTCCTAACGAAGCTAACTAGGCAAACATATAATGACCTCCCACCTGTGTTTCAACGCGCCACGCCACATCCACATATCATCCAGGACGCTACATTATTTCCATTTTTTACGAACTACTGCACCGATTGATATCATTGTGTATTAATAATGATTTTACAAAAACTATTGGACCGAGTTTCTATCAGTTTTACAAGTCTGTGAACTTGTGAAAGAAAAGAGGAAGATCTTTGTTTCAGGGTTAGACCCTTTTCTAGCTCCGGCAGTTCAAAAGGTTTTCGTGGGAACTGAATATAACTTTCCGGTCGCAGGGGATAAAATCTACTGAATTGTGCTAATTTTGTCCTTTTTTCTGTTAGGTACAAAATAGACAGTACGAAAAGCTTTGTGACCTTTTTTTTCACTTCTGACGCAAAAAATGTATCGAAATTGTTCCAGAAGTTTCCAAGCAAAAAGTGGGAAGATGTAGGATGTTCGATTGAAAGTTTTCTTTTCTTTCTTAGCCTTGACAAGGTTATTTTTTCGGTCTAAATTAATGCTGCTCTCCGCTTGCAGTGTACGAGATAAAGTGGTTTGTAGCAAAATATTTTCTATTTGTCCATTGTTAGAAAAAAATATATACGTGACAAGCGTTATTAAATCCTGGCAGGGTTGTAAGGACGCCTTCGATTAAATTGCGTGTCTAAGAACATGTAAAAAAAAAATTCTTGGCACAAAAATTTAAAAAATCAGTCCGGTAGTATTCGAGAAAGTTTGAAAAAAAATGTGTCACGTAGAACCTGGCGCAGTACAATGCAGATTTGGCTAGAGTTCATTTTATAGTAATTCGTAGCATGGTAATACGTAGTCTGGTTACTCGTAGCCAGGTAATTCGTAGCCTGGTTACTCGTAGCCACGTAATTCGTAGCCTGGTTACTCGTAGCCAGGCAATTCGTAGCCTGGCAATTCGTAGCCTGGCAATTCGTAGCCTGGCAATTCGTAGCCTGGCAATTCGTAGCCTGGCAATTCGTAGCCCGGCAATTCGTAGCCCGGCAATTCGTAGCCCGGCAATTCGTAGCCCGGCAATTCGTAGCCCGGCAATTCGTAGCCTGGCAATTCGTAGCCCGGCAATTCGTAGCCCGGCAATTCGTAGCCCGGCAATTCGTAGCCCGGCAATTCGTAGCCCGGCAATTCGTAGCCTGGCAATTCGTAGCCTGGCAATTCGTAGCCTGGCAATTCGTAGCCTGGCAATTCGTAGCTTGGCAATTCGTAGCTTGGCAATTCGTAGCTTGGCAATTCGTAGCTTGGCAATTCGTAGCTTGGCAATTCGCAGCTTGGCAATTCGCAGCCTGGCAATTCGCAGCCTGGCAATTCGCAGCCTGGCAATTCGCAGCCTGGCAATTCGTAGCCTGGCAATTCGTAGCCTGGCAATTCGT